>CM071846.1:14090000-14662500 GCA_036507275.1 Sicyos edulis | reverse complement strand
AATTAATTTTTGTAGGCATTTTTTTTAAATCAATTTTTGTAGGCATTTAAAATAGTGATTTATTTATTATTCAATTAATTGATTTAGAACTAACTAAAATTTGATAAATCAAATTTAAAAAAATTTGATGAATAAAAAAAATTGCTGACTTGTTTTTTTAGAAAGTTTTTTTTTTTTTGATAAATGTTTTTTTAGAAAGTTAATTATAATTTGTTGAAATATATATTTGTATATTACATAGATTATATAATAAATTGGAGCTATCGTATATGTTGAGTTATGAAATCCTTAAAAAATGTATCTAAATTGTATAAAATTTATTATATTAGTCGTTTCTCAAATTTTTTTTTATTATATTAGTCTTGTAAAAATACAAATATCTTATTTTGTTTCTATATTATTTTTCCTTTGTGAAATAATATATATTTAAGTTTATATATCTTATATATTTTTGCATTAAAAATATTCGAGCTGGGATTATTCCATTCTTAAACAAACAAAAGAAAGAGAGAGAGAGAGTGGTTAAAAGAAATTCTCCAAATGTTTTTTTCTTTTTTATTTATGATTATCTATCTCAACTTTCACACACTCCGACTGTTAATACTGCCTAACCCTACAATATTTGGATGCCAAAAAAATCTATAAGAAATTCTCCGAATTCTTAGTGTGCAATTGTATTTACTTATTTTCATTCAAAACATCCTACTAAACAAGGAATCTCACGTGTGATTATGAATTAAAAATTATATGTCTATGGAAAGATCGATAAGAGCATAGACTAAACAACATTATTCGAGTTGTTTTATTGTGAGATGCTTTAGGTTAGGATTTATAGGAATATAATACTAAATTTAATATTTAAATATGGTTAGATATTTTTTAAGACTTGTTAAATGAATTTGGTAGATATTCTCTAGGATATTAAGAGAAATTGATATTTTGTCTACGATAGAAAGATAAAGTTTTAGGCCATATAATGATAATCATTACTTCTCAAAATATATGGTACGAGAGCTCTTCAAATCAGAGATGGATTGTTCTGTGACAAATGGTGTATAGTTTTTGTAGGCATGATGGTATGTGTCGATTTGTGTGGTGCAGTCACATGTGTGTAACATTGAGTATTGTTTATGATGCTAGTTTTTTGTATACATTACATGGAACATGAAATTTTGAATAAATAATTATTACTAATGGCAATAAAATCTTTCATGATGCAAGATTATCATTTTGTTTGATGGGATGAATGTTGGGACACGAGGGTCTTTAATTTGAAGAGTTGAGATTAGATTTAGAGGTTTTTATATTTAGATTTTAGTGTCGATTTGATTCCACGATTTGTGAAACCTTTCTATTTGTTTCTCTTTGCTTAGTCTAGTGTTTTGTCGAGATAGATTATCTTGAGTTAATATATGTTATACCTCGAGATCGATTATCTTGAATTAATATATGTTATACCTCTAGTTATAATTGGGGGAGAAAACTCGTTGTAACCCATTATTAATTATATTTCGTTCCGTGTGGTTTTTACTCTTGCCTTGAAGAGATTTTTCCACTATGCTGATTTTTCATTAAAAACACAAGAGATGAATTATTGATCAATAGGTCCCCTAATCTCAATTTAACTTAGCCCAGCATAGAGCTAATTAACTCTAATTAGCTAAAATTTATTGTTATGGGTATGCAAAAAATTCGAATACTCGAATAATCCGAACCAAACCAATCCAGTTTGATGGTTGGGTTGGGTTAAAAATACTTTTAGATTGAATTGAGTTCAAATTCATGATATTTTCATAGGCTGGGTTAGGTATAGGTTGACCAAAAATTAATTCTCACCCTAATCCAATTAACCCAAATTTATTATTAAATTAAAAAATGTATTTTTTTTTACCTATAACTTATTTATATGCGTGTATATTTATTTTACATGGTTATTATTTTTTAACTTTTTATTTTCCATTATTTTAAAAATATTTTCCAATCTTTAGAATGTATATATCATGATAAAAAATTTATTCAAATTATATTATTTATCTTTGTTGATTTTAATTATCTATTTTTTTTATGATAGTCGAATTATATATATCTTTTTTTTTATCATCTAATTTACTTTTTGAAAGTCAAATATTTATTATTATATTTAATAATTAAGATATTATATATGAACAATGAATTTATTACTAATGGTAAGTGAATTTTGATTAAATATTATGCATATTTAATTTTTATATTCAATAAATTACATTTCTTTTTCGAAAATAGATACGATTATATAAAAGGTGTGCCACGAGCATACAAAACTTCCAAGAAGGAGAGGTTACAAAAACACTCTCAAATTTGGAGGCAATACATAGTCTTTGAACAAAGAAGATTTAAAATAGGAAGAAGAAAATAAAATAATAATATATCAATGTAATTAATTTCAAAAGCTCGCTATTGCATTGCGCTCCTTCCAAGTGCTCCAAAGTATAGCCCCGATTATGTTGATCACTGGCTAGGAGAAGCCAAATTGATAAATGGCGCTAAGAACTCCACCATAGAAACTCTATCAATTTATTACATTACACTGATAGGATATTTTGTTTTTGATATATATAGTGTATGACTTAATTTGATGAAATAATATTTATATTTGTAATGTATTGATGAAGTCGATGACCAAACTTAACCCAATCCAAAAATATAAATGTTAAGTTGAATTGAATTGGGTTGACAAAGTGACCAACCAAAAATAGGGTGATGCACGAAGGTAAGGAAGATGAATATGAGTAATAAGGTGGCCATTATTAAGAAAAAAACAGTAAAATATGTTTAAGCACTACTAGAAAAAGGGGAATAAATGACACTTATGTGAAACTAAATTCATGAGGGAGAGGTAATTAAAGTGTCATAAAATAAAACACGCGTTTTATGACACTTTAATATAATCATCTTGTAAGGCATCTTAATGAGGTTTTCATTTGTTGTTGTTGTTGTGGCTGTGTTTTTTTTTTTTTTTTTTTAATTTCATTCTTCTCGTATTTTCTCACACGACTAAGATAAGATTATGATTTTTGACATCTTTATTCATCAATTCAACTATTATTTATATTTTTCTCTTCATTTCTCTTGGAATGGTGGCGATTTCAAGACTTTCTTTTTGTTTACTTTGCATTTTTACTAAGTTACCTTTGAATTATCTTAAAAGGCTTCTTATTTGATTTTTCTTTTCGTGTTTTAGGAATCGTTTTGGTGCCAACTCATGGCAATCTTCTAAGGTTGAACTTGAGTAAGTTTGCTCTCTTACATGACTATTTGTTATAATTTTTTCTTCAGAAGAATCATTTACTTATGTGCTTGAATATACATATCAAATAACTATTTGTTGTTCTTTGCTCACTACTACAAAATAGACCTACAATGACTATTTATTGTTATGTTAGTTTGTAATACCATAATTGCTTTCTATATTTACTAATTATGTAAGGATAGTGTGTGAACCTGTAGGATTTATATTCAATGACTATCATCCACATATATGTGGTATTTGATATTTGAATGCTCGTTTAATCTCAGATATTGTCGATGTGGTTAGAGATACTTTGAAGATCGATATGTTGCAGCAACTTTTGGATTCAAATTTGCAACATGGAGGTGAATCAATCCAATAAAGAAGTCACATCTTGTCTTGGTGTAACCATGAATATTTTTCAATTTATATTTATTGATGTCATGAACAGTATATATTTTTTTCATTTAACTATATTTACGATACATGTATAAAGTACTACCTTGATTGATACTTATATACAAATGAATATTATGAAAATAGTTCTTATATTGGATCAAATTTAGAGACCATTTAAATTTAATAGTTGTATGTGCTACTATTGAAATAAATAGGAAAAATAGTTGACAATAAATATTTGTATTAGAGATATATGATTAAATAAAGAGCATATTTACATATTTAATGATTACAAAAAAATGTCAATTTAAATTTTTTAATGATTAAGTTTAGGTGTCATAGATAAATTATTAATGATCAATTTTATATATCATCTATTGTTCTTTATGTGACAACAAATTAATGTCATAAAAGAAAAATCGATGATTGTAAAAAAATATCATCTAAAAAGTTTCAATGATACTTATTAAGAAGTGTCATTTATAAAGAATAGATGATGTGCGATACAATGATTGTAGAAAAGTATCAACTAAAAATTTTTAATGACACTTCTAAAAAAGTATCATCTAAAGAGAATAGATGATGTGCGATACAATGATTGTAAAAAAGTATCATCTAAGCCGTTTGTGACACTTTTTTAGAATCATCATACCCCATTTTTGTAGTAGTGAAGAAAACATCCTCTTCATCCCAACCAATAGTAGCTTAAAAGTTATGAATCCATATGTTTAAAAAAAAATCCCTTTTTATGCTCTGTTTTGTGTTTGAAGCACTAGTCAATTTTTAACTAAAGTTAAGTTTTACGGTTGAATGCAAGGATTATTTTTAACTTTTTATAAAGTATAAGAACTAAAATTAAATATTTGAAAGTCGAAGGGTTAAAATAGAACAAAAATAATAGTTGAAGGATTAAAATCGAACACCTACCAAAATAGAATAAATGTGATAGTTGAAACACCAAAATAATATTTTAACCAAAGTAAATTAATAGATTTTTAATAGTCTTTCGTTTATATTAATTAAATGATTCACAATTATTTAATTGTAAACCAGTTGAACCACTGTCACAAGTTTGATCCCCATAATTGGTATTTATCCTCCTTCCCCCAAACTCTAAACCCCAATATATACTTAAAAAAAAATTATTCAAAATTATTTTTTTAAAAAATAAATAAATGATTCAAAACTTTCTTATATTTAGTTATAGAGCTTTTTACAAGAATAAGTCATCCCAAAAAAATAATTACAAATATATACACAATTAAAAATATTAGCAAAACTAATTAAACATTTAAAATTCTAAAAATTGTTTTATACAAAAAGACGGAAAGACCCTCCCTTACTTCTCACGTCTTTTCTGTCTTTTTTTTCATTTGTCTGTCTTCTTCCTTTAATTTATGAGTTTTTGTTTCAATTTTGAAAGAAAGTTACGAAAAATTTGGAGAAACAAATACAAACCAAACGTATTTGAATATTAAATCGTGAGTATTTTATCTTGGAGAAACAAATACAATCCAAACAAATATTTTGACTTTTAATTAGTTCTTTCGTTCCAATTTTTTTCATGGATAAAAAAAAAGAAAATTAATTATTTTATCTTTTATGTGTTAAAATTAGAAAATAGAATTGTCTTTTACAATTTTCATAAATATATAGTTAACTCAGATTACTTTGATCTTTTATAAACATATTTTTTGTATGAATAATATTTTCTTACAATATTGTATTAATAATATTTTTTATAATACGATATTAATAATATAAAATACTATATTAATGAGTATTTATAATAGTATTAATGACTATAATGCAAATACAGTATTAATATAATTCTTGAATACTTGTATATGTTCAACCTTAAATCGATAAATACTGTATTTATTTTAAATAATATTATTATTGATATTGTATTTAGATATGAGAATATTCTTAATATCATTTAATATTAAATAATTAAACTATTTTCACTAATATATTTTAGTTTCTTAATAATAAAAGAAAGAAATGTACCAAATTGGTCAAATTCATAAAATAATTACAAAAATTATAAATTAGCAATCATAGTTATAGGTATTAATAACTTATAATATTATATTAATAATATATAATATTGCATTAATTATATAATACTGAATTAGTAATATATAATACTGTATTAATGAGTATTAATACAGTATTAATGATGCATAATATTCTATTATTAATACTTATTAATACAGTATTATGTATTATTAATACCCTTTTATTATTAATACTTATTAATACAGTATTATGTATTATTAATACCCTTTTATTATTAATACTTATGACTATGATTGCTACGAATCAAATACCTCTTAATCATTGGGTGTACACTAATACAGCTGAACAACGACTCTTTATTGGCAATTTTCAATACATCTTAATTATAAAATACGGTATTAATAAGATACTTTACATATTCGAGTAAAAAAATACAGTATTAATATATTTAGAATTAGTAATACGTCACACAACTTGCTTCATTTGGTGAATAATAGAAAAATAATAACTATCGAAAAATTCATATTTATTTATGAATAGAAAATTTTAGATATTTTTGTCAAAAAAAAAAACAACAAAGGAATAGCGTATCTCATATAAAATTGTTTTTATATTTAAAAAGGTTATTTACCGCCTCATTATTAAGAAAAATTTAAAAGAAAACTTATAAGATTAATCTAATTCAGAACCATAATCATAAGTATTAATAATAAAAATAGTGTATTAATGATACTGTATTAATAATATATAATATTGTGACATAAAAAAATAATACATAATCGTGTAATAATTTTTTTTTTTGATGATCTAAAATAATTTTGATATAAAAAAAAGAGTAAATTTAATTTAATTTAATTTAAAGGATATTATAACCTTTTTTATACTAATACTTTTAGATTTTAATATTCCAATTTTTCTATTTATATATATATATATATATATTAATTTTGCTTTTTCACATTTAAAAATAGAAAAGAAGAAATAAATGTATGGGCAGTTAAGAAAAATGGGGCTCATAAACAGTAAATTGGCCACGTGAGGAAGAGTACGTAGAAATAATCATGTGCATCGCGTAGTTTCTGCCCCGAAAACAGTCTCACTCAAGGGTATAATGGTACTAAATGAAAGTAATATTTCATTAATATTAATTAAAAAAATTGTGTTGCAATTATTTTCAGTTATGACTACATTTGTAATTAATTTCTTAAGTTGGTCTATTCTCTACAATTTCCCTTAGTTATATTATACATTTGTGCATTAAATGCGTTATAAATCATTTGAATTATATAAATATATTTTTTTGGAAAAATCTTCTCTAATAAGAGAAGAAATAAGCAGTGATTAAGAAATTAAAGAAAACAACAAAATAAAGACACGAGAATTTACGTGGAAAATGTCTCAAATAAAAAAAATAGATAGAAAGAACTTCTACGATATAATAAATTGTTACAATTATACAGAATTTCTTTATCGACCCCATTCACATAAACACTCTCCTAAAAAACTTATACTATTCACACCCTTTGTCTCACTCTCTATCAGAGAATACAAAAGTAATTTAACTAGAGTTCTGTATATTATAAATTTAAAGCTCTTCTGACTGAGATACTTTGAAATCAAAGCTCTATTTATAGTTCTTGGAGCACACTACTTCCTCTAAGCTTTCTTATTTTTTGAACCTTTTCAATTCCTTGAACCTTTCTGATTCTTTATGAACATGCTTTTGGTATAAATATTTTAATGAAATTTGTTTATATTAGTTTTTTTTAATAATGTACTTCTGAATTATAATATTTCAAATGTAAGCCTTTGATATATGGAAAAAAGTTCATGCTTTTCATTGTATTAAAGAGAGGGAGAAAATAGGGGTGGTATTAGCCTATTTTTCTCTGTAACAGAAATGGAAAGGTCTTATCTAACTTCTTCTTTATTATTATTTGAGTTCATATGAGATGATGATTCTAATTTATGACTTTTTGAACGTTGATATAATGCTTAATGCTCAAGTTTGACTTAGTTTTATCATACTCTTATTATTTTTCCTTTCACATATCTGAAAGGAACTTGTATGTTTCTCATTCTTGTAAAGTACTGCATATGCAACTCATTTCAGTATCCTTCTGAAACCGAGGCCTTTGGTCGAATTACAATACCTTTGACAATCATTCCATTCTTCCATTTTCCTCCATGTTCATACATGCTGATCTCAATCTCACCATCATTCTCGCAATCATGTACCATGAAATCGCCTGCCGAGATCTCGATCCACTGCCCTCCTGGCTTCTTCCACAAACATTCTTTATGCTCGTGCGGGTCATCGTCTGGCGTTTTTAGACTGATGTTCACAGGAACTTCCCATCCATCGGTTGGATCTTTTATCATTACTCTAAAGACTGCTTCGTACAGAGTTCCCGGTGAGAGCTCGGATGTCTTTATCTTCCCGCGGATTTGGAGCCAACATACATTCAAAAGCTCAATGATCTCCACTTTGTTGCTGCAAATTTTTAGACATCAAGGTGAGAGAATTAACAAATGAACTTTCTTTTTCCATCTTTTCATACACAAACTCTTAAATTTAATTCAAACCTGTGCATAAGTAATAATTTGATATGATATCAAAGTAGAATATGTATAAAATTTGGAAAATGACAGTTTAAGATTATAACTTAACTCTTTCAAGAAATTCCATTTCCAGTACTTGCTTTCTTCAGCCCAAGTTATTGAGAGTGCTCTTGGAAATAACATGAAACAATTGCTATTTGTTTTCTTATCTAACCAATATTTCTGCATTCAAAGTATTAAAATTGAAGTTATGCATCAAATTATTTCTTTCCATATCTAAATATCTCAATAAATAAAGTCAAAAGCACAAATATAAAGAAAACATGATCTACTCATTATTATACCGTTATGTTAATTACCCACTTTAAGATTCTTCTATATCTTCCCTTATCACATAGTTTTGTCTTAAGCTCAAGATTTAGAATTCGGATTCGACCCTTAATTTTGGTTCTGACATTCACCCTACAAACTAACTACGTTACCTACTTGTCTTGACCGTTTTTAAAAAGTGAAAACCGTTTCCACAATTCAATATAGATTCTTTGAACGTATTTTATCTTCACTCACATCCTTCTTAAGATAATTTTCAAATGGTCACTAAACCTAAAATTACTCCACTTATGATTGAGTTAGACATAAAAAAGGTGTACCTTTGTTGATATCAATAGTAACTTCTTCGAGTCAGTTCAAATGCCTTTATATAATATAATATATAAAAAATAAAATAAAATAAATTGTTACACACTTGCCTTTGTTCGTTTGTTCAAGAAAATCCCAGCATAGAGTTGATCATGAAGCTTATCCAATGAGGACCTATCCAATGCCAAATCTGCATCTTTCAAAATAGCTTCCAAGCCATGGCCAAGCTTCACTTCTGCTGCCTTCTTTTTTTCTTCAATTACACTATTGCTCAAGTTTTTCCTGTCGTGCTCGTCTCTTCTCGTGGCGGTGGCATTACTTGTGGCTGGCTGTTGCACTTGCGCAGCCTGCTTTTTCGACCAACGCGACCCCATTTTTTCGATATCTCAGTCTGTTCAAAAGGTTGTAGTGTTTTTTTTTTCCTTGAAAAGGAAAAGGTTGGAGTTTTAGCATTGGTTTATAGCGTTCAATTTAATTTCTTTTATTATTTCATTTTTGTTTCAAAATTGAAATGCTGATGGATGATTGATCATGGGAATTTGTTCTCTTTGATTTGTTGGAAAAAAAAGCTAAGAATAAATCCGCAAAAATATGAAACGGACCAAGAATCTTGAATTTGAACCGTCCATACACGAATTCATATTCTTTTTGGTGTATGATATTGTAAAGGGGAAAGGGAAGCCCCCACTTCGATTCTTTTTATTGATATATTTCTATATGTTTACTTTTCATTGAATTCCTTCTCGAAAGATTACTTCCTACCTAATTTGAATTTTTTGTAACTATTAATTACTAATCATTTATTTATAACTACTTAAAATAAATCTTCATTTCTAATAATTCATTTCTCACTCCTCAAAATAATTAATTTTTAACCACTCATCTCTAATCATTCTTTTATTAACTATTCAAAATAATTACTCATTTTAAATTCACATCCAAACAAGTTATTGTCTCTAACTCACCCACATAAAAACTACATACAAACTAGTATTTGACTACAACTCTCAATTTCTTACTATTCAAACTAACTCCTCAAAATAACTCCTTAAACTAACTCATCAACTAAACCTCATCCAAACACCTCCTAAGTGACTATAAAGAATTGAATTCTATAATCTCTCTTAACATTTAAAATCCTTTTTGAATACTAAATCAATCCATAATAGTTATACAAAGTGTTGATGCAAAATTTGATCTTTCAGATCAAATGGTGAATTTGTTATTTCGTCAAGACGAATACCTGTAAAGCAAACAAGAGATACTGGACACCAGTGTGGTGTGAGCCACGTATACTCCAATTCTTAAGTCAGCTAGATCGAAAAAGGTGTAGGTAGGAGTCTTTTTTAAGGTTTAGAATAGCTTACTTTATTTACACTACTAACTTACTATTTATAAGTATGTAGAACTTTTCGTATTTACACTCAGGTTTGATTGAGCTCGTGGGTAGATTTTGACCACGAATTTCACCTATAACAGTTGCCCCCACTCTTGAATTTAGACAACATAATTAGTTTGAATTTCAAGAGTATATAGGTCCATTAATCTAGGTTGTAGAAACCCTAAAATACGAAAACTTGCGAACCCTTTTCTTCTCAATTTTTTTTTCTCCCTATGTTCTCGAATTGGATGTAGAAAGCTCCAAACTTGATCTCTACCGTTCAAATTGAAGTCCAATGTGTCACAAATAGGGTGTCGAAATTTCGGCTCAATCCGACAATTTTTAATTCAAAAACGTTGAAATATAAAACCTTTGCGAAACTTTTTTCTTCTCTAACACAGCTCTATTTTTCTTCACTTGTGCTCTCGAATCTGATCATAAAAAGCTCTAAATGCAATCTCCACCGTTCAGGTTGAAGATCTTTACGTCACGAACAAGTTTTACTAATTTTAGCTCAATCCAACGGCTGAATACCTTGAAAACACTAGAATAAAGAACTTGGGGGAAATCCTCCCTAGAAGCTCTTTCCTCATCTAATTGAATTTCTGACAGGCGGTTACGATGATTCATACTCATCTTCAATGGCGAAGTGCAGGGTCAGAAAATCATCATAGTTTTTTGGTAAAGCACAAACTCGTCCCCACAGACGACGCCAAGTGTTCATGCCAAAATTTGGTCTTCGATCAACAGTGAATTTGTTATTTTGTCAGAACGAATACCTGCAAAAAAAAAAGAGAAACTGGACACCAGTGTGGTGTGAGAGCCACACTAGCCACTAATGCTTAAGTTAGTTAGGTCGAAAAAGGTATATGTAGGAGTCGTTTCTAGGGTTTAGAATACCTTAATTTATTTACATATTTATAAGCATGTAGACCTTGTGTGTGCCTTTAAAAATAGGGACAACTAGGGAAATAGCTAGAATTAAGAAACTAATTAGGGGCATGGCTAAAAATCTTTAGACTTTAAATTTATGTCTTTTTTTTTATTTCCGAATTTTAATTAATTTTCAATATGTAAAGTAGTTTACAATTGTACCCCTCCTATATTTTATAAAGTTTCTTTTTAATCTATTTAAATACATTATTTGTAACTAGCTTTTATAATCTAGAAAAATCTAAAACAACCTAACTAATTCTAAAAATGTCAAGCAAACAAAATTAAATCAAAATTAAAAAATAACATGAAATAAGAGATTTTGAAAATTTTAAAAGTTTATACGTAATATAGAAATTTTTTTCTTATCGTTCACAAATATAATTGTACATCCTCTTCCCATATGTCGTACATACTCTCATTGGTGGATGTGATTCTTGTAAGTTTGGTTAAATATAAATATAAAAAAATGGTTTGGAATAGTACCTGAGCTTGAGTTTTATGAGCGCCTTAGATATTCATTTTTGAAGAAGATGAAAAGTTCATTTTGATTATTTCTTCTCCTTGAACAACCTCCGCAAAAACTCTTCACCCATGTATTTGCGATTGATGATGCCTCACGTTGAAAAATACATCCGCAAGAGAAATGAATGCATTTCGTTGGGCTCCGATTCTTGAGACTTCGAAAGGGATCGACATTGAAGTCACGTTTATGAATATATAAATGTTTTTGGTGTAAACTTCTAAATCTCTTTTGGTGCTCCGACATTTTTTACGGTGTAAGCTTCCAAATCTCTCAAATTGCTCTGATTTTTAAAGATATTAACTTCTAAAATTAAATTCCTACTTTTTTTGGTTGTTCAAAAAAAAAAATCATACTTTTTTGGGATTTTGTTTTTTTTTTTTACTTTTATTATATATTTTTTTTCATATGTTAGACATGGTTGACACATATTTTATACCTAATAGAATCTCTACTTTGTAGGGATTATATTTTCCTTTATTTTATTTTCATTTTTCACATATGTTAAACATTGGTTGCATGTATTCTATACCTATCCTATACACCTATTATGTACAAAGTATTGACACATATATTAGTTATATTAGTGTTGACATTTGTATATATAATGTGAGTAACGTTGTTTCTTTATTTTTTTTTTCATAAGTTAGACATTGTTGGCACATATTTTGTACATATCATGTTATAATAAGAGTGCATATGTTGATTACTATTGTCTATTTATATATTTTGTAAATAAAGTTGTTTTTTTATTTTAGTTTATGCATATTTTAGATACTGTTGGCACGGGTTTTTCTTTAAAGGTAAGATCAACATTGAGTTCAAGTGGCTAAAATAGAAACACATGTGACAGATCTGAAATTATGCACATGTTGACCCTACAATTTATTAGTATGTGTTATGTTTGTACATCCATGGTACATCGTGATTTAAGTACATGCGACAGATCGGTCATCTAACGTGCGAAGCATAGAGACTTTATCTAGTCATCCTTTGTGACTATTTAGTTTATGTAACTTTACTTAGTGCATTTTGTTTGGGGTTTACATCATTAGTTTTGACCTAGTGGATTGCCTACATTTGTATATGTAAGACTAAGACCTCCTTTATGCTAATTGTTTATCCGTTCTTGTTGTGTTATAGCTGTTAATCTTGCTTGGAATATGTATATAAGTATGAATTAATTTATTCGCTTGCCCCCCTCAATATGTCCATGTGCCCCTCTATCACCCTTGATGCTGCTTATGTTTTCTGAAATTATGTATCTCATATGTAGTCCCTTCAATTTATCAACATGAGTTATGTTTGTACATCCACGGTACATCGTGATTAACAACTTTGATTTGTGGTTTTCATTTTTTTAGTCCACTTCCTAAATCTTAGTAATTTGTTAACAATTAATTAGTATTTTAAATTTGAAATATTATCAAATTAGCTATCCTTAAATTTAGGGGGAATTGGTTATGCTTAAATTTAGAAAAAATTTGTTTTTTTTTCTTTTCCTGAAAAAGCTAAAATGGGAAAATAACTGAAGGGTACTTTGGAGATGAAATATTCATCTCTCCTCCGTGATTTTTTTTTAGTCATGAATTTTAAAGGACAATACAAAAAAGCTATCATCTCTATTTTTTCACTAAATTAAGTCATTTCCTACCATTTCTCTTAAAAATAAGATTTTGGATGGGTGGAGCCCAATTTAGGTCCAACCTCTCAGATTTCATTGAGCTTGTGAGTAGATTTTGACCATGAATTTCACCTAGAACCAAAAGAATCAAGCTCTTTGCCCAACTACTTGATAGATGATATAAAACTTGTTTATGTTTATGAGATTTGGTGAATTAATTTCGTTTTCTATTAACATAAATTGGCAAGGTTTTTTTTTTTAATTATTAATTTTAATCTATATCTATTTCCGACACTTTCGATTTTTGTTCCAAGGTATTTCGAGTTCTGTTATTTTTTTCTTAATATATTCTTCTCTTTTTTAAACTAATTTAATTTTAATTTCAAATGTTTAAATTAAAATTATAATCTAATTGATTATATTTAATTAGATGATAATAAGATACATTAATTAATAATGACATTCCACTACAGTTAATCAACCTTGAAGTTAAGAAGAACTTCAAAAAATTGTCATAATATCCTAAAACACTTGTTTTAAGTGAGAAAATAGTTACTTTTTAATTATTATTATTATTTTGGAAAAAGATACGATTCATTCCCAAAAGCATGCAAGGAGCAAGTAAGAATTACAAAAAAACTTTCTAATTTAAAGCAATGGAAGCAATGTCATAGTTTCTAAAAAGAGTAGATTTATAGCACCAACAAGCAAAATTTATATTGATATTTTCTCAGATGAAATCGGCATGCTTGTTGACGTGCTTGCTATAAAAAATTCGAGCATTTCTTTCTTTCCAAACATTCCACCAAGTTTCTACTGACTCTCAAAATCTCCTGCTTAGTTTTGTGCGTGGTATCCATCAGATCTTTGACATGGGCAGCAACCGAGGGATAAAAGCCTTGTTGAGAAGAGGAGGGAAATTTTGCAATAATTTTCATAGTATAGCTACATTGAGAAAAAAGGTGATCAAGTGTCTCATTTTCACAATTACAAAGCGCCCACCAATTTGGGCAAAAATGGTGTTTGGGATGTCTCTTTTGCAACGTATCCGCCGTGTTAAGCCCTGAGTTATAAAGAGTCCACAAAAATACTTTGATGTTCTTGGGGACGATAGATTTCCATAAATTCATTGAAAGACAACCACCATTCGATCCATGTTGCCCATTAGATAGTAACAATTTTAAAGAACTCACGGAGAAAATATTGTTATTGGTCGGTTTCCAAATTAAAATATCATTTGATTCTGAGCTCGAGAGGGGCCAATTTGCAACAATATTGTTCCAGCGGTCGATCTCGCGATCAAGGAAAGGGCGAAAAGGCTTTGGGTCCCATTCAAGTTTTTCATTGTTCCATGCCTCATTAACAGTAAGATTTTTTGATGCAGCAAGGGCAAAAAATCTGCTTTGATTCAAGTGAAGAGGACCATTTACCATCCAATTATCATACCACAACAGTGTGTTGATGCCATTGTTTATTTTCCATCTGGTATCGTTTTCCATAATGTCTTTCATAGACATAATGTGAAACCATGGGGATATTGCACTCTCATTCCTACATAAATGATGAATACCTCTAGGATGTTTAGGGTAGTACTTTGCCTGGATAATTTGCCTCCATAGAGATGTCGCCTCATGAAAATATCGCCAGTACCATTTTCCAAGCAGAACAAGGTTGTGTGTATGTATGCATTGAATGCCTAGACCACCATGCTCCTTTGGCATAGTCACCAAATTCCCCCTTACAAGATTGGAGCCACCTTTTTTGTCGATGCCTTTCCATAAAAAATTCCTCAAAATTCGTTCAATGATTTTACAAACCGACATATGAGCTTTGAAAATTGATAGGAGATAGGCTGGCAAGTTACTAAGCACAGATTGCACAAGAGTGAGCCTCCCACCTTTAGAAAGAAAGGCGTAATGCCATCCATCAAGCTTCATATTAATCTTTTCAATCGTCGGCTCCCAGAAAGACTGATTTCTAGGGTTCCTACCAAGCGGCATGCCAAGATATGTGAAAGGCAGCGGAGATGTTTGACAGCCCTAGATGCTAGCAAAAGCATCAATGGATGTCTGATTTATATTTATCCCAGAGAACACAGATTTGCTAATATTTATTTTGAGGCCAGAAGAAGCTTCAAAGACTTTAATAATCTGAAATAAATTGTACAACTTTACATGATCAGCCTTGGAGAAAAGCAAAATGTCGTCAACAAACAACAAATGGTTAATATGACAATCTTTGATCGAGCAACCATCAATAAGACCTTTCTGTTGTGCATCCATGAGAAGCTTGGAAAAAGAGTCCATGCCTATGACAAAAAGAAAACTGGTGACATTTTATGACAGTTACTTAATTATTAAAAATTATTAAAAATTTATGACAGTTATTTAATGTCATAAAACTGGTGACATTTTATTATATTTTAAATAAATTTCACAATACAATTATGACCATAATCTTTTTAATTTTTTTAAAAAATTCATAGTAACATGGACATTAAAATTATGACATTTTAGTAAATGTCATAAAAAAGAAATTGACCGTAAAAAGGAATTTAAACAAAAAATTGTAAGGTTCAAAAAAGAAAAAAGAGTTTATGTTTAGTTTTGTTAAACGAGGACAAAAGAAACTAAATATAGAAAAAAATTAACCCTTCCTCCCACTCTTTCTCGTGATAGAAGTGTTGCCTCCTTCTCCACTCTCCCAAAATTTTCAATGATCTTTACCTGCGACAGTCAATAGTTCCGGCAATACACCTCCGCCGCACAACGACCGATTCGTATTGGATCCACCCAAAGGCAACGTTGTTACAAACGAAACCACAAGAACGAACAAGCCAAGTCCTTATGGTGCAGCCAGGCCAAGAGAGGAAGTTTTTGCAGAGAAGGGGTTGGATCGAAAGAACCAGCCAGCCAATTAGTGCTCACTCTAGCAGGCTTTAAGTGTTCAATCGAGCGTTTAGAGATTCAAAATATGGAGTTGAGAATTAGGTTTAACTTTGCCAAGGTTTTCATAGTGAGCTACCTATATAATTAGCCGAGTATATATGCTCTTTTGGACCACTCCAAATCAAGTTCAAGAACATTATATTATTATAAAACTCTAGTGACCTTGTGATCTTGTAATAATTTAGGTCCAATTTCATAATCATTTGGTTTTTGAAATTTAAGGGTTATTCTTACTCAGATTTCCTACCATATCTTCCATGTTTCTTACAATGTATCCATCTCTCCTTCAAAAAAAATATGTGAATGGTAACCAAGTTTCCAAAACAAAAACTACTTTTTGAAACTACTTTTTTTTTTTCTTCTAAATTTTGGTTTGGTTTCTAAAAGTATAAGGAAGATGTAGCAGATATTCAAGTAAGACAAAACATATGTAAGGTAGTTGTTGTAGGTTTAAATTTCAAAAATAAAATAAAATAAAATAAGATGGTTATCAAACGTGACCTTAATTATCCATGCTAAGTGTGGGTAGCTGACCTTTTAGGGAATTCAACATCTATTTCCTTAAATCTATCTTTTTTTTCACTTTCAGAAAAGTGAGAAATTGGAGATCCGCTCACTCCCTCTGTCTGAACTGGTGTAGCCTCTATAAATGTAATGTTGAATCTACTGACTATATCTTTTTACATTGCTCTTATGCCAAAAGCATGTGGATTTCTATTCCCTTCTTATTTGTTTCAGGCTGGCCTATTAACATGGTGGAACTTATATCAAACTTCATGAATAGGCCATGTTCCTCTCAATCCTCAACTATGAAGATCAATATTATGGGGGCCATTTTGTGGACTATTTGGAAGGAAAGAAATGCGCGGATTTTTTAGGACAATTACATTGTAAGAAGATCGAATGCCATTTGAGAAGGTATTGTCATTTTGTTTGCTTCTTGGTGTTCGAAATCTATTTTATTTAAAGACTACGACATTGTCTCCATCGCTTTAAACTGGAGAACATTTTTGAAACTTTTTATTCTTGATCTTTTGTATGCCCCTGGCATTCCACTAATTCCATACTTATCTTTTTCGAAAAAAGAGATCCGCTCCATTGTCACAAGTAAGTTTCGAAAGAGCTTTAACTTTGAGGAGCACACCTTCCAAATCCAAACCTTCAACCACTACGCCACTCCTTTGGGACTTTTCTTACTTAATATATCAATAACATACTTCTATTAATATTTCTTTTTTTTTCTTGTTAAACCATTACAAGTGTAGCTGGTGACTTGTTGGAGATGAAAGTGTGTTTGTGCAAAAAAAAAAAAAAAAAACTATTTCACTTTCACTCTCTTTCTGAGTGATATTGATATCTAACTGACTTTTAGATTCAAGGTTAAAGGGAATCAAGTTTAGAGCCATACATTTTTTTTTTATGATTTCGTTTTCTATTGAAGCATTCAATGGTTAAAGGGAATCAAGTTTATAAATTTGTTTGTCTCTATTTCTCCATAGTTGATTTCTTGTTTATTTGTATTATAGAACTAATTTCACCGCTTTCTAAATTTTAGTCTAGATGGTGTATCTATAACAAAATATAAATGAAGTGCTCAAGATTTTCTTTATGAGTTTTCTCATTCATTTAAAAAAAACGTGACTCGAGATGATAATCGAGTTCTGGTCACCTATGCTTGCTTTTGTTGTTTGTAATTGTTATATGATGTGTTGACTTGCCACTTATTGATGTTCTCTCGATCAATTAGATTTTTTTAAAAATATTTTTTATTGATTTATTATTCGTATTTGTTATATAATCTAGGATATAGTTCATCTGTTTCAGCCAATAAAGGTAATAATTTTCTGGTATTGAGGCTCTTTCAATTAGAGATGAGTGGTTCTGCCGCTCATGTAGCGTAGTTTTTATTGGCTCAATGGTATAATTGTTGTCCGATAGATGAATCGACAATTGGTGAAATCTATTTGTAATTCGTGTGGTCTATGATACTCTAAATGAATTTAAGGGGCTGTTTGTTTGTAGCTTTTAGGTTAAGGAGTTATATTGAGGAGTTATGTTGAGCAGTTAAAAATTGAGAGTTATGTCAAAAACTCGTTTTGGTGTAGTTTTTGTATAGAGAAGTTAGAGTCAAAACCTTGTTTGGATGTAGATTTATAAATGAGTAGTTATTTTTAGTAGTTTAAAAATAAATGATTAAAAATAAATGGTTGAAAATGAGTTATTTTGATTGATTTGGAAGGAATGATTAAAAATAAGTGGTTAGAAATGATTGAGTAGTTATAAATGAATGATTAAAATTGAATGGTTAGAAATGAGAGTTATTTTTAAAAGTAAAAACGAGGAGAAGTTAATAAAAACCCATTTGAAGGTAAGTTTTTAAGGAAAAATTAATAAATCCTAGAACTAACTTCTACCTAAATATGTCACACAAACGGCCGCTAAGGTTTTTATTTTTCAAAGATATTTATGCAATTATACCTATTTTCATTAAAAAAATTTGTAATCTCACGTGTGTTTATGAATATAAAATATCTAAAAAAGTTGACAAGTATGCAAAGCAACATTATTCGAGTTGCTTTTGCAAAATGCTTCGGTGCTAGTACAAATACTTTAAATTAATATAATTAAGTATTTAAGGCCCGTTTGATAATCATTTTATTTTTCGTTTTTTGTTTTTGAAATTAAGCCTATAACAATTATCTTATCATAACTTTTTCTTATTTGGATATCTCCATCTTACCTATATTTTAAGAAACAAAATCAAAATTTGAAAACAAAAAAAGTAGCTTCCAAAAACTTGTTTTTGTTTTTTAAATTTGATTAGTATTCACCTACTTTCTTAAGAAACGATGGAGCACATGATAAGAAATTTGAATAGAAATAGACTTAAATTTCATAAACAAAAAACAAAAAATCAAATGGTTATCAAACGGGGTCTAAATAAAGTAACAAAAAGTATAGCATCAATAAGATCATGTATGACTAGACTTGTTTGATTAGGCTTGAGAGATGAGACTCCCATTCTAATCAGACATACTATCATGAAGTGTCTATCATGGTTAGACTACACTTCCCTATAGTTTGATTACTCTAGATTGTGTTTGTCATTCTTTTCCACATATATTTCATTGAAGGTATTAGGTTTTGATAAGCTCCCGAGTTTTGAGTAGAGTCAACTATTAAGTTAAATGTTTGTTTGTACGTGGATGCCTGAAATTTTCCAAAAAAATTGGTTTCATACTAGAATAATTGAATGATTAATATATAAAAACAACATTGTGTTTTTGGAACTGCTCAATCTAAAGCATGGTAAAGAGACAATTATATAATAGTAACTTAACCTTGTTGCTCGTATATGCAACGAGTCGTATTATTTATGCTTTCATATAGTAATATTAGTACATAATATATATAAAATACAAAGTGTGTGTTTACATACATACATATCTTTTGGTTGAAGTTTCATTTTGTTCCCTAAATTTTAAAATCAAACACTTTCTTCTTTCACTTCTAAATAATGCTCCATATTTGAATTGTTTGTTACTAAGTTCTGTGTTGATGCTGGCAGAGATGGAGGTTTCAGCTTCAAGTTATGTCCAAAGATCAATTCTCTATCAAGCAAAAAAGTAAATATTATTATGAACTCTTGCTTTACTTTTTAGAAGAATTTGATGAGCTCAAATCGCCATCGCAGCCCAGATCTGGCGGTCGAAATGGTGGTTTATAAATTCGACGGAGAAGATGAGTTTAGGAGGATTGGGCTGCTCTTGTTCAAGCTAGAGAGAGGTAGAATTGATGGAGTAGATGATGGTTTACATTAAAAAACAGAAACATTATTCAAAGAAATCTTATTTCTGTAAACTATTCGAGACTAAATTTATAATTTAATATGCCATAAAATATTCATATAACCCCTTGTTTGGTATAAAGTTTAATTTTAAAGTTACAATATGAGAATATTGGGTTAAGATAATACCCTGGTATTTCCAACTTCGTCCATGTCCAACGCATTGGATCGTCACTCCAAGCTATTTCGAGTTCTCTTGCATAAAATTCAGTAGTAATTTTCTCTGCCATTGTGGAGCCCTTTGTTCTAGAGATTTAATAATATTGAATGAGGATGCCTAAAAATGAATGACATATAATACATATATATAACCCCTTGTTTGCTATAAATTTTATTTTAAAGTTACAATATGAGAATAACACCTTCATACTTATGTGTAAGGTATTGATACCTTTTCCAAAGTAAGTATTCTTTAAATCTTTCTCTCTCACCGAGGGTTAGTGACACAGTTGGTTATCTTGTCTGATGTTAATCCATTTCAACTTCACAGAAATCGGTATTTGGCTCTCATATTATTTTAGAGTAGTTGTGCTCTCTATGTAGGGTTTGTTGGTCCTCTTTCCCACACTTTGTACTAAAAAAAACTTTCTCTCTCCTGTTTTTCATAATATATTCTTTTCTCTTTTAAACTAATTTAATTTTAAATGTTTAAATTAAAAATATAATTAACCCGATTATATTCAATTAGGGGATAATAAGATATATTAATTGTATGAAACTCAAATCTTTTCACATTCTCGATTCTAAACCATCTTTCTAATTTTAGAGCGAAACTATTAGCCATTCTAAACAATATATCTAAGACTTTGATTTTTTTTTAAACAAGGGTAACCACGCCCGTCCCTAGGCTAGACACCGAGAATCATTGAAGGAGTAATGTCACAGACCTTAGACTTTGAGGGGAGCATACCCTTAAAGCTCAAGTTTTTAACCACTGTGTCATCCCTTGGGGACACATATATCTAAGACTTGATTAAAACAAAACACTGAATCGGAAGCATAAACATAAATGGTACCTCTCACCATTGTTTTGTTGACCAAAATGGAAGCCAATACATACCTTAAACTATAATACAATGCAACACCAAACATCGGTAGCAAAGTTCTTGGTTGGAATATCCTTCTTACAATACTTCTGGAATATAGTATCTTTTTTCAAAAAAAGAGTAGGTACTGAGGACCAAAAATTAAAGAAGAAAACCATGATATGCATTCTGTAATTCTCTCTGGTTTTCACCCATATTGTGAATATTGTTTTCTACCATTAAGAAAACAAAGTGAGAGTTGGAGTGGTTACAAAATGATGTGGAAAAGTATTATAATTAATATTATAAATAAATTAATTAAAATTTATTTCATGGTGGCCACTGATTGCAGATTCGTCATTGTTGAAATATTATAGATTTATATCCACAATCACGCTAGTATACGCATGTCTATAGTAAGTGATAAGTAAATTTATATCATTATTCTTCAGGGATAGTGGGTTTACCAACAATTGCAATTTAAAATCAAGTACATAAAAGTAGACAATTGGGTTCTGGTTCGGAGTTCTTCACGATTAATCAAGAAAAGGTAAAGATCATAAAAACTTTAATTAAAGAGAGAGACTCGACTAAGGTACTTATGGGAGGCGTTCGCTGTTCTAGGGAAATTGATGCGGTAAGGAATAACTACCATATTTCGCTATTCAAATGGCCACTTCCGTTTTTCCTCACAGCAAAACCTACTCCCATTGCGAGTTAGAGTAGAAATTAAATTAGTGCGTTGCATGCAGTAGTAAAACGTTTGTTCCTAAACTCTCTTTAAAAGCATAAAAGTCTTTATACTAACCTACCGAACATGTAAATTAGTCGTAAGTTATCTCTTCTTTCGATTTAACAACCTATTAGTTCTGTGCATGACCGAGCAATACCTTTCTATTGAACTAAACCCTAAATTAACATGTTTTAGTTATACCTCCCTAATTCCCCTTAGTACATGTGTAAGCTATCTCACTTTTCCTTAGTGTCATCTTAATGGAGTTAGTTCATAATGCAAGCAGGAGACAAAACAAGTAATATGGAAAAAAAAAAACATGTTGAACATTGTATCAATACTTGGAGAACGATTCAAAATTGAGGTGTTGAAAGATAAACTAAGAAAACAAATAAACAGCTAATACTATTGGCAGCTTGGTGTAGTAGATTTCGTGGTGTCAATACTTTGTCTCTATAATTCTGCACTGAGTACCAAAATTTTTGCACAATTCTTAATTGAGATCGTTCCTCCATTTATTGTCTCCTTCTAGGGTTGGAAAAAAAATCCCAGATTTATCGTGTTTCACTTTTTCGACAAACTCATTGTATTTCTACGTTTGCTTTGCCTTTGATTCTTTCCTTTGATGTAGCTTCTAAAGATTCACATTTCATTTCACTTGCTTTGCCATTTCCCCATTTGTAACACTTTGCTTTGCTTTGCTGTTTTAGTATTTCCTCGTTTCCTTTAGCTTTTGTCGCTTCCTGCAAAAAATTATTTATTAGTGCGCGACTATTCTTTTATAAGGACTTTTTAATAAATTCATCAATTTTCTGCTTTATAATTTGCATTCCTCATTTTATTTTCTTGATGCCTAAGGGTCGGTCTTTTACACCTTTAATTACCATTTCAATTCCTATTTGCTCACTGTTTTTTCAATAATACTGTAAAATATACTAAATGTTAACTCGATTTGAGAGTTATCAGCTAGTTACCTAAGAATTAATTTCCTACAGGTTTCCTTGATATCCAAATATTGTAGGATCAGATGGTATGTCACGTGACATTAGTTGAGGTACGCATAAGTTGGCCTAGACAGTCGCGAATATTAAGAAAAAATAATAATAATTCCAACAAAACTTTCAATCTAACGCTCAAAAGTCTTATAAAGGAAGGTGAATGCCTTTGTTTCAATGTTTGTCACTCATTTATTAAGGGGATTCGATCGTTCGTAAACATACAATTCCTTGAGAGTTACGCATTTTGACTGTGATTTGTTTATAATTCAATTAAATGATTTTTTTTTTTTGAGAAATTCAATTAAATGATTTAGTAATGAACTATTTATATATTGAGTTAAATGATATTCTAAAATATTATATCTATATTTATAAAATTTATTATATTACTCTAAAAAAAATACAAATATCTTATTTTCCTTCAATATTATTTCCTTTTCAAACATTATGAAATAATATACATGTAAGTTTATACATATCTTATATATTTTTACATTAAAAATATTTGAGTTGGGATTACTGAGAAAAAAAGAAAACGAAAAAGAAAAAGAAAGAGGGATTAAAAAACAATGGTCCAAATGCTTAGTTTGTGGAATTATGTATACCTATTTCATTCAAAGCATCTTTTTTTAAAAAAAATGAAATCTCACGTGTGTTTATGAAAAATGGAAAAGCTATAGACGAAGCAATATTATTAGAGTTGCTTTATTGTGAGATGCTTGTTTGGGTGAGGTTTTTGATGTGAAGTTAATTTTAAGGAATTATTTTGAATATTTAAAAATTGAGAGTTGCAACAAAAAAACTTGTTTTGATATAGTTTCTATGTAGAGGACACTACTAGAAAAACTACCTACAATGACACTTCTATACATGCAATTTGATGAGAATATAAAAATTAGAGTCATTAAAACATAAAAGCGGAAGAAAATTTTAATTCAGAATTTTAACAAAATTATGACTAATTTTTAGAGTCATAAATTAGTTGTGTAATTTATTTTTAATTTAGAGTTTTTCTAGGGTTATTTTCAAACCCATCATTTTCTTTTACTCACCTCCAGCCCGATTCCTTTCCCCTTCTTTTTTTGCAATTTGAAGCCTCACTCCAGTCTTCAATCAGACTCCCGGTCTTCAATCGGTGTGTACCACCTTCGTCAACCACCATCATCTTCAACCACTATCGTCACTGGGGTCCAACGCTCGCCAAGGTATTTCCATTTAAGTTATTTCAATTTCCTTTTGTTCCTTTAGTTTTCCTACATGTTTTCCCCTTTTGGTTTCTTCAAATTTGGATATACTGTTCATTTACTCTCGATTCTTCTCCCTTTTCCCCTTTGGTATTCAATTATTTTCCAATTAATTTGGTTCCTTGATGGGTTCTCCTTGAAGATGGGCACTATTCATGGAGGAACTCGCTAACATAAGAACGGCCCACCACTCTTCTTCTTCCGCTGTTAGATTCTCTCAGTTCTGACAAACAAGCCTTCAAATCGCCAAATTCTTCCCTTGTCAAAGCGAAATGCTCTCTTGATAGCATGTCGAACTTTTCTCTTCTCACAATTTCATTTGATTTTTTTTTTACTTCATTTTTAATCTTTGGTTCTGTGTAGATCATGTCCCTGATGCAAAATTAGTATTAATAAGAGTTCTTTTTTTAATATGTTAACAAGGAGGTTAGCAATTATTTTTTTTATATTTTTTATTTTTTTACCTTTCTTACATCTTGAATTACTCGATATCATCATGAACCGTAGCTTTGTGGATATTTTGCCAAAGAAGGACAACAAGTGCTTGTTCGAGCCGAGGATCGACTAAAGGGAACTAAGAAAAAAAAAAGAATAAGAGTTCTATTTGTCATTGATACTATTAAAATCAGGTTTTGTAGACTCATTCGTTGGTACTATTAAATCCATTGGAATTTCTATAGACTATTTGAAATGTAGGATAAACGCTTACTAAACTTCTTCCTGACTATTTGAAATGTAGGTTTTTCCGATAATTTCTCTGGACTATTTGAAATGTAGGATTGACTAAATGGTTTTAGGTTATGTTATAACCACTTCAAAGTTGTAGCTGTATTAAATATATGATTAATTATATAGTTGGATTCTTGATTTCCTATACTATATAGATCCATTTTTTCTTCACAAGGAGCCAAGTCTCTGCATCAAAGACATCAATCATCCAGATCAATTGTTGGTGTCTTTTTATTTGAAAATTTTGAAACTTTTTATTAAGCATACATAGAGAGAGAGTTATTTTGTTGGTGTTATTTACTTTTTATATTAAACATTTTCATTTGCTTATTTTTGTATCAATTATCTCTAAGTTTAAATTTTATAGAGCATTTTGCAGTAGCATCCTAATTTTATTTACTCTATTAAACAATGTATTGGTATTTGCTAGCACAAGTGCACAACTAGACTTCCTTCACTATATATGGAATCTGTTCCAGTCTATTGTATTATTATTGAAATCTGGTTTAACAACCCCTTCTTACCTTTTTGATATTTTGGTATCCCAGGTTCTAATCAATTGGCGAAGATAAAATAGGATAGACGAAATCTCAAATAGCAAATACTAAAGTTTTAAATGAATTTTTATAACAGGAAAATGGAAATTGAACAATTATACAACTTGGAAGGATTGGGAAGTGCAAGCCCAAGATTTGGCCTCATGAGGTACTTCTACCAATTATATGTATATGAATTACATCTAGATTAGAAGTATCGTTAACATATTCTTATCTCTATTTTGATGTTCATTAGTTTTCACTTTAGAAATTTGTTAGTTCTATTCAGCCAAAGTGATCATAAACTCAAAGTTAAAAGGTAAAAATACCAAGACTAAACTTGTAGGGTGTCTGACGTACTTAGATGCATATTTTCCATTTTTGGAAGAAGGTTATCGTATGGAAACAAAATAAATTACCTTGAACGAAAACAAATAAAACAATTGTTCCTACTTTACTTAAATATTTGTTTATGGTTATCTTATCGTTGACATTCTCATCTCGTACTGCTGGAAGATTTCTATAGGTTATTTTTCTTGAATACTAATTCTCATCTTGGTAATAAAGTAGAGCATTATAATTTTTTGGTGAGTTTCTTTGGTTGGACATGTTCATGTGGTGAATCCCCTATCTCTTTCATTATTTTTTTAATCTTTGTTGCACTTGCACTACTACAAAAAGTGGAATAGATGACACTCATCACAATTGAAGGATTTTCTCCTTTCTTCTTCATCTTTGTGGTATCACTTTTTTTTTTCTTTTTTTGTAATCTTTGTTGGAAAATATATATATATTCTAAACATGTAGGGACTTGTAGACAATGGCAAATGGAAGCATTCACTAATGGATTCAACCAGGTGCCAATCTCATATATTTTATTTGATGTGAAAACATATAGAAGGAATATGGAAGGAAAGGTTCCTCTATCTTGGTATCCACCGTTATTAAAATATATGATTAAGAACATGCCCTTTACTCATAGGGTATGTTTGCCTTCAAATGCTTTCAAAATAAAGTGGTGCTTGGGCCACTATAACTATGATGAAGCTTTTTTTATGGAGTTACATATTGATGATTTTAAATTCTTATCTTTGATTATTGCAAGCTCCATAATGTAACTGTTATTACATTTGAATTACATGTGGGAACTACTACGTTTTTTTTATATGATTGCTTAGTTATTGAAATCGAGGCAAATAACTGTTTTTTTTTTCTATTCTTTTGTTACTGCTCTGGAACTTATGGTTTTGAGTTCTTTGATTTTTTATGAATGTTTTGATAATTTGTTTCTTCATGATTTAATTCACTGAAAATGTATGTTACATTGCTAAATTATGATTGGCAACACTTTTTTTTTATCACGAGTTTCATTTACAGTGCGATCTTGAATGGGGGTTTTTTTTTTTTTTTTGCAATATATGTTTGATATGTTTTTGGGTATGTAGAAATTTAGTGCAATTGTGTTGTTCTACTACAAAGTTCCCTTTCAAAACTATTGGGTACTAGCATAAATTTTGATGTTCCATACTCCATTTTTTTTATGTGTCATTCTCAACGTGCCTTCAAGAAGTTAATTTGCATTTTTTTTAGTTGTCTCTTTTGATTCATCATTCTTGGGTTTTTAACTTATACTTTCATAGCATTTTGAAGTTAATTTGCTCATTAGATTGCCCTTTTTTTTCTTGATTAATTTTGAGTGTTTATCCATTTGTTTTCCAATCATTTGAGTGTTACATTAACTTCTTTTTTTTACATGTTGATTTTCAGTTTCTTGAAAGGAAGAAGTGAGAATAATAGATATAAAAGGGATGACTTTTCATTCATTTAGTGAGTGTTACGGTATTGGTGTTTCTTAAGCTGGGTCAAATGGTTTCTTATTATTATACAAAAAAAAAAATTGAATTGGGTCAAGTACTTGAAGAAAAGACATGTGATTAAGTCAAAAGTCAAAATTCCCTAGTATTTCTGAATCTTTGATTGGACCTTGGAGTTCACTTTAAGGTACATTTTTAAATGTAGTTACATAGAGTTATCAATGATATACCTCTTTTCTCTTCAAACTAACACATATTTTTTATCTTTTCAGTCTCTAAGACAGAGACTTGGACTTTGAAGTCTACTTTAAGATACGTTTTATTTTCCATCTCTTTGGGTATTCAGTCCTTCCTACAACATTTAACACATTGTTGCTCAAGGAAATGTTGAAACATAGGTCAACGCAGCAATTATCATTCATTACTATTGTTCTTTGAGATCTCAGATTGGATACAACTTTCATTCACTAAACTTTTGTGGCTATGTTTGTTTGTTGTTAGAGATTGTATGCAGCTAACTCCTTCCAATATTGGATGAATCAGGCATGTCTTTAAACCAATGGTTTTATATGAATAGTACAATTAGCAATAATAAATTATTTTTTAAGATGTATGCATAGAGTAACAAATCGCACTTGTTAGATATATGCATTTCCAAAATGTTTATTGCTTAGGAGATTGCATCAGTTTATAGGTGGACTCCCATTCTTGGAGTGAGGAGGATAGTGAAGGGTTGTTCAGTCTTAGGATGCTCTTTATCTTAACCCTCTTGTAAAATTCATATGGAATATTACTGGGGCATTGAGTTGTTGGTGTTGTCAAACTTCGTGCTCGAACTTATCTTAACTATTTTTTTTATATTGTTTTCTCTCTTATTTTTGGACCTTTAATTTGGTTATGAGATTTGATTTTTTGGATTTCATTTGACTTGTTTTTGTTTCTCAAGGTTAGGTTAATTGTTGGTGATTTTTTTGGGGAGATTCTTGATTTAAGTTTTCTATGTGTTTTCGTTTTGTAGCAATTCTTGAAAGCAAGAACTCTTCGCTGCAAACCAAGTATTTATAGCTTTGTTTTATCCTATAAAATTCAAATTTATTTAAATTATTTATTTTTAAAGTCCCTTACTTTCTTGTATTTATAGCTTTTTGTTGGGTCTTGTATGTCCATTTCATGGCTCCCTACATAGAACAGTTGCCAACATACATTATCCTATTCTCACTAAGGTATTTTCATTTTCGTTTAATTGCTTCATTATTCTCAATAATTTCTCCAATTTTAGTTTTGATATTTGCCCCAAATTTCTGGATTGTCTGTAGAGAATGTCGATTTGGGTTTGGATTTTTGCTATATTAGAGAAGTTAGAAGGTATATTTTTATTTATATTTACGAGTGTCGAGGTCAACTTGTACGTATCTTGACTATTCTTAAATTCTTAATATTGTCTGGTGTGTTATTTTTTTCGTTGTTTTCAAGTGTCAAATACAAGTTTATAGGTGTAATTCATTTTTACTATTATATTTTAGCAGTGTGTCCATGATTATATGTCTTGTGATATTGATTTTCTCTCAGAACTTTAGTTTTTCTATTAATAACATTATTTACATTTCTCTCTTTTACTCTCACCTTTTGTCCATAAAGTTGTATCTATATATACATTTTAGGGATTGGATCACTTGGAAATTACTCCAACTTGTGTTACAACCATGATTTCTCTTGAACTCCTTTACCCAAAGGTACTATGGTTTAGTTTCTTGCAACCACAACTTGGGAAGATGAGGATTTTCATTTAAGGATCTCATTTCACTATCCAAGAAGCAATCATGAGGTAATGTTTGTAATGTGCTTTATTTTTCTGTTCTTGTTCTTGTTTTTTGGGTATTTGATCTTGTGCATTTTTGTTGCATATGCAACAAAAATGCACATGATTCTTTATGCATATTGAGATGGGCATTCATAAATTACCATGGTCTATATCAACATGAGGTGCCAAAAATTTTCCTAAATTTGTAGTTTTATTATGATATGTGATTGTTTTGTGGAAAATATTTGGGATTTGGTTATATGTGTCCTTTAGTAAAAATCACTTTTAAGCTTCATGGTATGTATTTTTTTTCTAGGTTTTTGAGCTCGTTGAATTAGTGGAGTATCATCAAACTGACACCAATGAAACTCAATCAATGCTTTTATGGAATTCAAAGGCAACAATATGGGCCAATGACTTCATTGAACAAAGCTTGCGAACATGCACATGATTTAGTCTTTGTCATTCTATTCTTGTTATGAACTATCAAACATATTATTATTAAGTGCATCCTTTATTTTTTTTTATCTAAGTGTAATGTACATGTACAACTTAAAAGGATAGTTGTTGAAACATATTTCAATTAACTTTGTTATTGAAATAGGATGTGAGAACAAGTTATGTTTCGATTAGCTTTGTCGTTGAAAACATGATGTAAGAACAGGTTATTAAGTGCATTCTATTCTATATGTTTTGAAAATAGGACCTAAGAACAGGTTATGAATAGTATCATGTAAATTGAAAATATGGCTAAAAAGACTAGTTCATAAATGATCAAACTATGACTATAAATATATGTCATTATTAGATCAACAATGACCATGGATAATTGTCATTAATCGTTAAACCATGACAATATATATGTGACGTTATTGAATTAATCATGACTAAAATCAACTGTCATAACTGGTTATTCGAGGACACTTCTGAATTGTCGTTAATACTATCTCAATGACTTTATACATATGTCATTAATAGTTCTTCAATGACTAGAGATATCTGTCATAATTAGTGTTTCCATGACTCTAAAAGCATAGTGTCAAGGTTGAAGCTTTCATGACACCGGATACTACGACTCTTATTTTTAGTCATAAAAAGTCCTCATGACTATAAATTATAGTCATTATATGTGGGATTTGTAGTAGTGGGAGTTAAAAGACAATAGGTTGTTTGGATGTGAATTTAAAATGAGAAGTTAAAAAAGAATGATTAGAAATGAGGGGTAAAAAATGAGTTATTTTAAATAATTAAAAATTAATGATTTAAAAACGAGGCATTATTTTGAGTACTTAAAAAATGAATAACTAGATTGGGAATCCATTAAAGTTAATCTGGCATCATGGTGTTCCAAATCTCCCATGTTTAAAGACTATAACATTGCTTCCATTGCTCTAAATTGAAATGCTTTTCTGAAGCTCTCGCATGCTCCTTGCATGCTTTTGGAATACAATCGTATCTTTTTCGGAAAAAAAAAAATAATAACTAGAAAATGAGTGACTAAAAGTATTGAGTTTTTTTTTTATAATAAAAATGGTAAGTTGTTTTGAGTAGTTACAATGACTTGTTTGGATGTAATTTTTTTAGGAGCAATCAATAAATAATTTTAAGTTCTCCATAAATTCATCAAACAAACACCCCTTTAATGTTAGGAATTATATTTAAAATTTGTCTCACAAATAGCAGTACCAATCAAATGATAGACTTTTTTTTCACCAAATGGGTTAGTGGCGTAATGGTTTCATTGCTTGGATGTAAATCAGTTCAACCCCAGCGTCACAGTTCGATCCCGAAAATTGGTATTTATCCCCTCCCCCAATATGTACTCAAAAAAAAAAAAAATCAACCGATAGACTTGATATGTCTCACAAACACCAACAAACAAACACCCCTTTAATGTTAGGAATATTGTCTTACACTAATATTGTTTTTTTTAGTACAAATTGAGAAAAGGTGACCAACAAACCTTACATAGAGAACCCAATTGCTCTCAATTAATATGAGAATTAAATACCGATTTTCGGATTTAAATTCGTGATTATGAAATTAAAATAAATTAATATCTAGTTTAACCAGTTACATTTGAGTTAACATACTTGCAAACAAATTCCTTAAATTAGTTGAAAACAAATATTCACTGAACAAACATAATTAAATAACTAGTTAAAAATACAGTCATCTTTTTTTCATAATTATTTGATTTTATATATTTATCATTAAAGTTTTCCTACCATCTTTTCTTTTTAAAAATATTTGATTCTATTTAAAAAATATTTTATCACCATTTTTACAAATGATGTATACCAATTTTTTAAAATAAAAGTGGTAACAAGATAAAACGATATTATTAAACAAGTAAATAGAAAAATAAGTAACCTTGTTCGAGACAAGTAATATGAATGAGAATAATTGTAGTTGAAGATTTCTTAAGCAATATTGTCAACAATTGTAAAAATATCTAAAATTAAACAGTAAAAACAAACAAGTTATAAAAAAAAGAAATTACTAAATAAAAGTCATAAAATTAAACAAGAATAAAGAATATTTTTAATAATAATAATAATTTAAAAAATTTAAATAAAAAAAAAAACACATGCTTACTTGAATGGTAAAACTGTTTAGTTGAAATGAATAAAATTTCATATTTGTTGTGGAAGGAGGTGAAAAAAGAAAAGTTGAGAAAGAAATAATAATGACAAAAATGAAAGAACATGATAAAAAAAAATTATTATATTTTGAAATTTACATCAAAACCCTAAAATTAAGTAAAATGTTGAAATGACATTGAAAAATGAATGAATCAAACACTGGTTTGAATTTGAATTCTAAACAACTTAAATCCTTGTAGTGAATCAAGCATGGCCTAAAATATTAGCCTATAGATCGGAGTAAAGTTTCCATCCTTATGATTATTCTCTTCTTCCATATTCTTCATAGGAAAACTTCTTAAATTTCACTTTAACTTAGAATTGTTTTAAGTTAAGCATTTCTAATTTTGAAGTTTTCTATATGTGCAAAGTCGAAAAGAAATTGACATTTTGTTAGTATAAGTAGTAATTGTATTATCACTTTTAAGTCCTTTATTAGTCATAATCTTGAGATCTCTCATTAGAATATGGTTGTAATTCAGGCATATATTTCCTCTGGCTCGTGTTTGCATATGTAGATCAAGTTAGTGATATTTCATCATATATATATGTATATATATATATTTATTGATTAGCTACATTAATATGAAATGTTATCAAGCTAATTAGAGTTAATTAGATTGATCAACTCATTAATTGGGATTAGGGGACCTATCTCGCTTAAAGCTTTGGTATACTTTAGCGGTAATGTCGATTATGTGGTAGATTGTTGATAGATGCTCGCATTTGGTCAAGGTTTGACTTTATCTTTTTATTTTTATTCTATAAAATCGTCTTCTAATATCCCAATTCTCAAAATTCTTCCTATTACCTAATATTCCATTTTTTTAGGTTCGATCCAATCACCACGAAATTACTACAAGTGCAAAGTGAAGATAAAAAATTAAAAAACAAATTCAAAGTATTATGTTTCAAAATCTAAAGTTTATTAAAGATTTCATAACAATTTTAAAATTGACAAACATGCACAAAACATTAAAAAGGAAAACTGGATTTAATTCACTCTCCTCACAGAATAATTACAAATGGAGACAAATTTTAAAGGATTTAGATCCATAATTATTAATATGTTTTTCGAAAATGTGGATGGCTTGCAATTTTCCAAAAGAATTGTTTTCATACTAGTGTAATTGAATGATGCAACAAGGTCGTATTATTTATACTTTCATATAGTAATATTAGTATATCGGATATATCAATACAAAGTGTGTGCTTTTATATATATATATATGTTATGTTTTAATGGTATTAGTTACTTAAATACCGGCACAAGGACAAGAGATTTTACAACTATGCCCGTCTTTGCAAAATCGTCATGTTGAGACATGTTGAACTCAATATCCACTTGTTGAATGTCAGTGTACTTGACAGTTCCTACATGGACAAAAACCCATTCATTTTTTGGTAGATTTTTGCATGTCTTTACGTGCAATGTTTACTGTTTGTCACTATCTAACTTCTTCCATGTGAGAGTTACAGGAACCTCCCATCCACTCACATCTTCCTTCATCATTACTTTAAATGCTACATTATATTCTTCATTGTTATGAAACACCAGCATATCTAATTTGACCTTCTTACGCACCTCGAACCAATGGCAGACGGGTGAGTAACGCGTAAGAACCTGCCCTTGGGAGGGGAACAACAGCTGGAAACGGTTGCTAATCTAATTTGACCTTCTTACGCACCTCGAACCAATGTACATTTAGAAGCTCAGCCACTTCCACGATCTTCTTTTGTCCATGTATAGTGAATGGCCTGTAATCAAAAGAGTTTTCAAAATTAACTAGGAAGTTCTTTTATTCAATCGATGTTGACAACTAAATGTTGTCTGGTCAGATGATTGTTAATAGTTGAGATGTGCGAATGTTGCCTCAATACTAACAAATTTAACAAAGACCATTTATATACCTTGTTTTTTTTTCTCTTTTGTTTAAATATAAGTTTAATTCCTTTAGTTGTGAGAAAATTAAAATTTATTATCTATGAATTGGTAAAAATCTAAAATATAGTTCATCTTCTTGGTAAGCATAGTGAAAATTACATACATGAAGTTAAGTAGTTATCTATGTATCAATGATAATTATTATGATTTGAGCAACAAAAAGATATGAAAAGGCATGGATGAATAGAGTGAATTTGAAAAGATTATGGAGGTTATAAGTTAGCCTCAATACAACCCTAACATAAATATATAGACTACTAATATTAACCCTAACAAGAAATTCAATGGGCTCTAATATCTAACAATAATGGTGTGAGTTGAATAGGTATACCAGTTTTATGTATCAATGATAGCATAATTGGAAATTATAAAATATAAAAACAGAATGGTATACATATTTTATGTATCAATGTGTTTTAATATCAAAGTATCAATGTAGCTAGCTTGTTATCTATGTATTAATATGATAACATAATTGGAAACCATAAAATATTAAAATATTAATATGTTATACCTATTTTATATTTTTTTTATTCAAAAAGATTAAAAAAATGAGAAATAGTCATCAAACTACTTAATTTTTTCTTCTCTTTTCAAACAAAACTAGTTATGAAATAAATTATTTATTCTTATTTTTAAAAAAATGGAAAGTAAAGAAAAATAAATAAACAGAAGCATATCCAAAGAAATCTTACTTTTCTAAACTATTAAAGACTAAATAAAAAAATGTAATATATTATGAAATATTTATATGCTTTGACCAGGTTTGGAATAAGAGAAATTTTAATGGACAAATAAAAATGTTGGGTAAAAATTATACCCTGGTATTTCCAACTCTATCCATTTCCAACGCGTTGGATCATCACTCCAAGCTATTTCGAGATCTCTTGCATAAATTTCAGTAGTTGTATTAACAACCATTGTGGAGTCCTTTGGATCTAGAGATTTAATAATATTGGAGAGATATATTAAATGAGGATGACTAAAAATGAATCACATATAATACATATATATAACCCCCTTATTTGGTATAAAGTTTAATTTTAAAGTTGCAATGTGAGAATAACACGTTTATACTTATGTAAAGGTATTGATACCCTTTTTTCCAAAAGTAAAGATTTTTCAAATCTTTCTCTCTCCTGTTTTTCTTAATATATTCTTCTCTTTTTTAAAAAAAAAATGTTCAAATTAAAAATACAATTTTAACTGATTATATTCAATTAGGTGATAGTAAGATATATTAATATTAATTTTACTCCTTGGTGTTCTAAATCTTATATGTATAAAGACTATAATATTGCTTCCATTGTTCTTAATTGGAAGACTTTTCTGTAACGTTGCTACTCGTTTGCATGCTCCTTGCATGCTTCTGGAATTTAATCGTATCTTTTTCTAAAAAAAAGTAAGATGTATTAATTATATTAAATTTAAATCTTTTCACATTACCGAATGGGTCAATGACACGATTGTTTATCTGGTTTGGTGTTAATACATTTCCATTCCACCAACTTGTATTCAAAAAAAAAAACTTTTCACATACCCTCAATGTCTATTACTCATTTAATGGATCCAATTCTTCGTAAACATACAACTCCTTTTTAGGTCAATGACGCAATGGTTTCATTGTTTGGTTGTAAACCAGTTCAATACTAGCGTGGGTCGAGCCCGAGAATTGGTAATTTCCCCCTCCCCAATATGTACTTAAAAAAACATACAACTCATTTTTAATTAGAAGATAGCGAAAAACCTCAAACGAGTAAAAAAAAAGCTGCATCTAAACCTTCCATGGTAAAAAATCTTACCTTATACATGAAACTACCCTTAAAAAAATTAACGTTTTGCTAATGTTTCAATACATAGACCAAATTATATCATACGAACAAAAATTTCTAGACACGACTACTTTATAAAATGGAAGATCATCGGTAAATCATTGATGCGAACCTAAGCAATAAACAAAAATATTGACTTTGTAAATTTTTATTGTTAGGAATACATTAAATTAATACAATTAGGTATCTATAATATTTTATTTCATTTTTGTATGCATTATAATAGTGATTTATTTATGATTCAAATTAAATGATTTAATACTGAACTGTCTTATTTATTGAGTTATGAAATTCTTAAATAATATGGCTATGTTATATCAAATTTATTGTATTAGTCTTGAAAAAATATACAAATATCTTATTTTGCTTCTATATTATTTCATTTTCAAACATTGGGAAATATATATTTAAGTTTATACATATCTCACATATTTTTACTTTAAAAATATTTGAGTTGGAATTATCCAAAAAAAAAAGACGGGTTAAAAACAATTCTCCAAATGCTAAGTTTTTTCTTTCTTTCTTTTTTTATTTATTACCTCCAAATGCTTAGTTAGTGTGCAATTATGTATACCTATTTTCATTCAAAGCATCTTGCTAAAAAATATGAAATTTCACCTGCGTTTATGGAAGATTGATATCATATTGACGAAGCAAAATAATTCGAGTTGCCTTATTGCAAGATGCTTAATTGTAGGAATTATAAGAATATAAATCCTAAATTTAATATTTAAACATGGTTAGATATTCTCTAATATTTGTGAGGTGATTAGTTAGATATTATTATTCTCATTCATTTGTTAGGGAATTTATATATATATATATAAATTTGTAAGACAAAGATAAAATTTTAGACCATTCAATAATTACTTTTTTTGAAAGAAGAAACGATATCATTTCAAGAGTACGCAAGAAGCATACGAGACTCATAATAAGAACAATAAATCAGTCTCTGAGAGCAAACAAAAGAGAAACTAAGAAGAGTCGAATGAAAACAAAACTAGAAAAGCAAACAAAACTAGGGAAGCAACAAAGAGCATCAGCTGAACAAAATCAAAGTAAAACGGGAAAGAAACAACCGGCATCAAAGGATGAAAGCTCTCCAGTTTAAAGAAATGGTGGTAGCTGCATAGTCATGGAAAAGAGTCAATTTTTTGCACCACATTGACACGTTAGTAATTATGTCCTCCCAAAGAACTTTCGTTGGTTTTTGAGTGTCGGTGAAGATCCTGGCATTTCTCTCAATCCGAATGAACCATAAAATAGCTCCAAAGAAGTTTGTCACCATAACCCTAGCAGTGGAGGAAGGAGTAATAGAGGCACCCTTGTTGATAAGATCTTTCAAAGATATGTTGTTAATGGGATCAATGTTTAAGCAATTGAGAGGGAGTAAATTCTCCCATATGGCTCTACTGTATTGGCAAGACCAAAAAATATGGTTTTGGGATTCAGAATTGGAACGACAAAGCACACATATAGAGGGAGAAATGCATCAGGTGGGGTTTCTCTTTTGAGATATTTCGCTAGTATTAATTCCGCCATAGAAAAGGCACCAAAGAAAGATTTTGCATTTTTTCGGGATAGTTAAGTTCCAAAGCGTCGGCACAATGGATTTGCCAGGGATCGGTTGTCTAGAATCGAGCTTGCCACGAAGAGAATTAACACTGAATATTCCATTCTTTTCGTGTTCCCATTGAATTTGGTCTTCAATAGGAGAAGTCGACGGTCTTTTCCAAGAATGAGATAATGAAGCAAGGGTATCAAATTCACGCTCCAAGAGGGGGCGTCTCGGATATATATTCCAGCCACCGCTCATAGCCGGATCCCAAGCCTCGTAGACAGAGGCCGACTACTTAGAAGAGAGAGCAAATTATTGGGGCAAAGCTCTATGTAGTGGGCCTAACGATGTCCAGTTGTGGAACCAAAATAAAGTATCTTTGCCATTTCCAATCTTCCAACTAAGATGAGGCTTTACGGAGTCATCGAGGCGACACATATAGAACCAATGGGCTCTAGCACTAGTACGATGGCTCAAAGATGGCAAGGAACCTGAAAAATCATTGAAATATAATGCCGCAATAAGAGATCTCCATAAAGAACTTTTTTTCCACATAGAACCTCCATATCCACTTTCCAAGAAGCGCAATCTTTTGATTTCGAAGATGGTATTCGAGCTCTTTAAATAAGAGATGGGTTGTTATGTGGTTCGTGTAGCGCATGTGTTGTCCGTTTAGGTGGTTCAACAATTTGTTTGATGTAGTAACATTTATGTAACTGTTGGATTTTTTTATACATAACAAGAACTATAAGATTTTGAATAACATAATTATCTTTTTTGGAAAAATGATACTTGAATCTTGTTAAGAAGAGAGAAAATTTAATATATGAAGAGATTACATAAAGCTTTGCTAGTTTGCAACGATGGAGGCAATAGAATAATTCATTAAAAGTTTAGATTTAGAGTTCTACTCTCAAGCATTCAAAGTGATGTTCTCCCAAAGTTAATCAGGTGTTTGGTATTTGTGCTCCTTGGTGAATGTTCTAGCATTTCTTTCCTTCCAAATCCATCAAGTATAGCCCCTTTAAAGTTTTCAAGAAGCTCCAACTGCTACGAGTTTGTTTTGTAACAAAAACAATCATAAAAAAATTGTTCCATAAAAGAGAAATTATAAAAACTCTTCATCAAGTTAGCTGACAGCTTCTTCCATAATATTGTAGCAAAAGTTCAATGAATGAAAATATGACCAATGTTCTCCTCCGATCTCTGACAAAAACAATTACATTATGAACTTAAACCCATCCTCGGGTTACGCCTCTGAAGGATCTCATAAGTATTAACTTCTCTATGAAGTAAAGTCCATATAAAAAAATTTACCCTCTTTGCAATGGAATTGGACCAGAACATTGAGTTTAGCTGGTTTGCAGTGTCAATATTGATATTCCACAAAACCATTTTAAATGACATTACAATGAAGCAGGCCATATGTTTAGGGAGCCAATGGAGCTCGTCATTGTCGTTCAAACTCAGGCATGGCCAGCTATTAGAAATATTTTTCCAAAGAGTCTTCTCACGCTCAAAAAGAGCATGCCTTGGAAAAATTTCCAAAATTTGTCTTCAATGCTCCAAACTTCGTGAACTTTCATATTTTGCTTAGTTGATAAAGAAAAAAGCCTTGGGAAACTATCTTTCAAAATGTCATTATTGTTCCAGTGATCAAACCAAACCAAAATCTGATTTTAGCTCCATCGTTAACTTTTCATTTCATAAGAGAAATCATTAAAAAAAAATCTTTTATAATGTGGTGCCAAGGAGATCTCTTGTTGCCGCCATATTTACACTTAGCAGGAATGACACCAATGATCGAGCTATCATATTTAGAAAAATAACATAATATCACGACTTGCAAATAATTAATATTTCATCACGTAAAAGTTCTCTAATTCAATAAGGAATCAATTGCTATTGATGTTGAAGCATTTAATTATCAATTTACTTTAATTGAAGAAACTGGACAGAAGTATATATGTATTTAATAATTTTGATTCTTCTTTTTTTCTCAAACTTTGTGATGGACAAAGGTTTGTTCTCATAAGTAAACAGAGGACCAAACCGCTAGACCCGTGAGCTTATTCATCCATCATGATCAAATTTAAGAGATAAATTTTTGAGAAGTTAGCTCTTTTAAATATTAATGGAGAAGCACATATTTTCCTTACATGTGTGGTATGTCATGTTTGGCGGTTTGATTGATGACAGTTTGTCTGAGGCGCTCGTGAGTACAAGTGTAGTAACATGGTGTGTGTACTGTGATGTGTTTGGACAGTATATAATAAACAAAGTGATCGTCTTGTATGCAAGTTAGACATTAGAATATACATGTTCCAACATAAAATGAAGTGTTACAAATTATAGGAACATAATAGAAACTTAATATAATTTTGTTACCTGTTCTCTAAGATTTGTTAGAATGCTTTGATATTTTGTCTACAACGGAAAGATATAAGGTTTTGTCTAAAATTATTGTGTTATCGGGAGATCATACTTACTTATTTTCTTTTTAACCAACCGAGTTAGCTAGCATGACCTTTGCAATCCATCCCAAAACACGGGTCTTCGACCACTATCGCAGCGTATACTTATAATATTCTTTTGATTAATCCACTACACCTCAAAGCGATGTACATAAAAAATGTACTCTTTTGATTTCAAGCAAAAATCAGCAGAGGAAATCATCAACTCGGCTGCTACATGGGCTAGTAAATCAACTTTGTTTAAGCATTATGACATTGTGATACGATCCCGAGATCTTTGAAAGTTTATTCAAGGCGGACCAAGAAGTGACGGATCTATTTTATTATTAGTTTTAAATATAATTCTGTTTTAGCTATTTAAGTTGTATTGGGCTTTTGGACCTTATTAGGGCTATTTATTAAATTAGGTTAAATCCTATGATTACTATAAATAGGATATGATAGGTCACTAGAATAGGCATTGAATTATCATCTTTGTACTCTGACTCTTTGAGAGATTCTCTCGAGAGATTTATCATAATAGTGTGGTAGTTTCTATCACATTGTTATTATTGAAAAACTCTAGAGACGAAATGACTGAAAATTCAGAATTGTGCTTTTTCTTATTTCAGAGGATGATTCTAAACATATTGATTGTCACTTAAATACAAACCAGCCACACACCAGTAAAAGGAAAATAATCAATAGAGAGAAAATTGAGGCCTAATTTAGTAAATATAAAGAAGAAAGAAAAATTACCACAAATTAATTGGACAAATGGAGAGATTTTGTAATTTGCAAGGCTGGAGAATTCATGATCCGTTGGTTTTCATGTCTTCAATGGAAAACTATGGAATGGAATAATAAGATGGCATTTTAGAATGGCAGCTTCATATCTTCAATGGAAAAATATGGAATTTAATATAATTCCATTTGGGAATGGTAGGTAAAAATAGGAAACTGACTTAGCGGCTGCCGACAATTGATTTGTATTCTAACCTAGTTTGAGCTGCCATGGAACTTTGGGTTGGACCGGATTTTGTTTGGTGTGCTCACATGGTTCGTTTACGATTATTGCTCTAAATTGGAAATCATTCATGTAGTCCCTCTGTATGTTTCTTACATACATCTACTTAATCGTATCTTTTTTCAAAAAAACAGTAAAAAATGTAAAAAAACGAGCGAATGAGAGATGTCATCTTATGACCACTACTACAAATCCCACATATAATGACTATAGTTTATAGTCATGAAGACTTTTTATGACTAAAAATAAGAGTCGTAGTATCCGGTGTCACGAAAGCTTCAACCTTGACACTATGCTTTTAGAGTCATGGAAACACTAATTATGACAGATATCTCTAGTCATTGAAGAACTATTAATGACATATATATAGAGTCATTGAGATAGTATTAACGACAATTCAGAAGTGTCCTCGAATAACCAGTTATGACAGTTGATTTTAGTCATGATTAATTCAATAATGTCACATATATATTGTCATGGTTTAACGATTAATGACAATTATCCATGGTCATTGTTGATCTAATAATGACATATATTTATAGTCATAGTTTGAGCCTTTATGAACTAGTCTTTTTAGCCATATTTTCCATTTACATGATACTATTCATAACCTGTTTTAGGTCATATTTTCAAAACATATAGAATAGAATGCACTTAATAACCTGTTCTTACATACTGCTTTTAACGACAAAGCTAATCGAAACATAACTTGTTCTCACATCCTATTTCAATAACAAAGCTAATCGAAATATGTTTCAACAACTATCCTTTTAAGTTGTACATGTACATTACACTTAGATAAAAAAATAAATAAAGGATGCACTTAATAATAATATGTTTGATAGTTCATAACAAGAATAGAATGACAAAGACTAAATCTTGTGCATGTTTGCAAGCTTTGTTCAATGAAGTCATTGGCCCAATTGTTGCCTTTGAATTCCATAAAAGCATTGATTGAGTTTCATTGGTGTCAGTTTGATGATACTCCACTAATTCAACGAGCTCAAAAACCTAGAAAAAAAAATACATACCATGAAGCTTAAAAGTGATTTTTACTAAAGGACACATACTAATAACCAAATCCCAAATATTTTCCACAAAACAATCACATATCATAATAAAACTACAAATTTAGGAAAAATTTGGGCAGCTCATGTTGATATAGACCAAACCACAAACTCAAAAACATGACTTAAACAAAAAAAAACTCTAATGGGTATTGTAGTATTCATCATAATTAAAACTCCAAGTAATTGAAATTTGTTATTGTAGATTGAAAGTTCATCACATACCTGGAAGTGATTTTGTTCATCATCCTTATTTACCAAAGAAGATGCTACTAATCTAGCAAAAAAATCCACATTAACCTACAATATAGACTAATCCTAGAAAGATTATTAACTAGATAAAGTGGCATGTATTCTTTTCCAGGTAGTCTTAGAACACTTGTTTGTATTCCATTGAAAAGCATGATACAATTCTGAAGAAAAAGTGGAAAAACTCAAACTTAACATGCACATGTTTTTCGAAGGTAGAAGATGACTTGTTTTCACCAAATGGTCAGTGGGTAATTATTGCTTTCGTAACTTGTTTTCATTAAAAAAAAAAAAAAAACTTGAGAAGCATCTAAATTAAGTAAGTTGCCTATTTGTAAACTAAGAACTACAAACAAACTACTAGAACTATATGTACATCCAGAATAAGAATGAATGTTAAGAACAAGAACCATAGATCTTACAAAAACCAATGTGAGCAACTACGAATGATATTGCATCTTTTCAATGATGGGATGCATTTGCTTTAACGAGTCCATTTTACTTGGTATTTCTCTACTCTGGTCCTGTAAAACCTATTGCAGAACAAGAGATTTAGAGGAAAAAGATCATAAGAGGAAAATGAGACAAGAAAACCAAGCATCATTTAGGGAAGAAATAGAGCGGCATACAACAAAAAAATGACCATTTTGATACAGTTTACAAGTTATAGAGGATTCAAAATATCAGAAGTAATATATCAATAATTAAAAGAACCAACCAATGAGATACTGTAAATTGTAAGAAAGTGAGTTTCATTCACTACATTTTAAAAAAAAAGTTTTAGCATGCATCTAATTAATTTTAAGCTTCTAACTAACCTTGGAAATATCAACAAAAATAATTAATATCATGAAAGTCATCGTTAATGGTTGGATCGGAAGAATCATTCCTTTTTCTTCCTTGAAACCTCCAAAAGATGATTCACACTTAACGTCTTTTAATTTTGTTAACACCTGCACATTCAAAGGTAAGTGGGTAACAACTATAGGGGGAAATGTAAATAAGACGCATATGATAAATTAATTTAAAGGTCTCAACTTGAGCTTTTGGGTTAATAGATGCATAGATTAGAGCGGAGGGATGAAAACTTAACCAACCTTGTTTTTATAAGGAGAAAGTGGTGGTTTTGAAGTCAAAGTTAAGCTAAAGAAAGAACATTTTGAAACTCTCCCTCACACCCAAACAAAGTGAAAATAAGGTAAAATATCACTAATCGTCTAAATTGAAACGTGATCTAATTTTTTCAGTTGATTCTTTCTCAAATAATAACCAATTTCAATCTTTGAAACCAAACAAATGCTTTCAAAACACTTTTATTAAGCATAGGACTAAATTATTGCACACTCAATGGTTTAATTCAAACCTAATCAACTATAATTCATTGATGAAAGGACAAAAAAGACATTTCAGAAGTGCTCTAAAAACGGTTGTACTAATTTATTTTATCAAATTGAAAACAAAAATTAATTTGATAAAAATGTTTGACAATACCACCATTTATTTTAGTACATGGTCCACAAGAATGGTCCAAATAATTCATGAAAGCAGAAAAAAAAAACTAACATACTCATTCCCAACTTTCTATAATTCATTTAAAGCTGAAGTATTCTCAAATGACAATATCGCAACACCAGCCATGCTAAGTTTTAAAAACTGTACTATAGATAGAGTTAAAGTTGTCTATGTTGTTGTTAGAAATTTCCAACTTAACAACTAATTTCTATTTCAGTGGCAAGATTCACATAATTTTTCTACAACTCTACGAAATGATCAACCACATTGAGATTATCCACCACATTTATAATTGCAGCGATTAAAAAAACTCAGTGACTAGCCCTTGAGCAACCCGTTTGGAGGATAAACATATATGAAATTGCAATTTCTACATCATGTAGCATCCATTCACCTAGGTGGCCACAACTTCACCACCCAATCATTTAGTTTCTAAATGAAATATGAATAACATTTCAATACGTGCAGTGCAAAGCATTCTGAAATTTTAGTGACATTGGCGTGCAAAGTGTTCACATTGGCCTCTTGTGGTATCCTTCCTACAAAAATTCATCTCCAAATCCCCAAATCAATTTCAAATTTTCAGAGAATTGAAAAACCAGAATCACAACTAATAGAAACTTAATTCGTCAAAGAAAATAATTGAAAAACAAACTTAAAAGGAGGAGGAAATTGAAGAGGTGATTGTCGGCATTCTGGTTTGAAAGAAATCAGCTACGACGTTCTAGTTTAAAAAAAAAACCAACCTGTTGTAGAGTGCTTTGATGATTAAAGTTTTCTCGAAAAACTTAAAAGATAGTAATCTAGTGATTAAAAGTGTCATAAATAATTAAAGGATGTTGACTTATCACGAATTTCTTTGATACTTAAATATTGTAAATCAAATCATATATTACAACTAACCTCAACTCACTTAATTTCTTTTAACAATCAAATATTATAAGTTACTAGATGGGGCATATAAAGGAAGAACAAAATTGGGAACAAATAAAATGGATGGTTAAGAAGAAAAGGAAAATCATACACAAAAAGGATGCACTCAAAATAATTTAAAAACCCATTTCCAAATTTTTTATATCTCATTAAAATTTCAGTCTCAGCTTTCTCTACACACAAAGTGCAGAAAACAAGATGCTGAATCCGGCGAACGATCTGTTACCTCCGCCGTCTTCTCCGACAAATTCATCAATTTCCTCCTCCGATCTCACACAAAAATCAGCTATCAATTTTCTTTGTCAACAACCTATAATGAATTTTAAAAAAAAAAACCAACCTGTCTGAACAAAACCCAGAGGCGGCCGCTGCGCTTTTCGACCTGGTTCGCGAAGAAGAGAGTGGTGAGGGACTATTTCTTTGTGTGGCTTTTCTGACCTGGTTCGCGAAGAAGAGAGTGGTGAGGGACGATTTCTTTGTGAGGCTTTTCCGACCTGGTTCGCGAAGAAGAGAGTAGTGAGGGACGATTTCTTTGTGTGGCTTTTCCGACCTGGTTAGCGAAGAAGAGAGTGGTGAGGGACGATTTTCTTTGTGTCGCTTTTCCGACCTGGTTCGCGAAGAAGAAGAGAATTGGGACGATTTTCTCGCGTGAGATAGCTAGGTTAAGAAGAAACTTTTTCTTTTTTTACTCTTTAAAACTATTTTTAAACTACATAAATATTTATAAAAATAAACACGTCGTTTCTGGCTCGAACACAAAACCTAATATACTTTTCTATGACTCTAAAATATAATCATAAGTTTAAAAAAAATGGAAAACACAGCTTTTGACCTATTATGACTCTTTTTATTTCTCTTTCTTGCAAAATGGAAAAAAAAAGTGTCATGGAAGGTCAGATTTCTAGTAGTGGACGAAGGGAACATACTCAATATAACCAATATTACAAACCGTTAATTATCATTTGACGGTAAAAATCGTCTCTCAACATTATGTTCAACAATTATGACTCATCATTGCTACAAATGAGGAAAGATATATCAAAGAAACGAAATTCATTCATTTTGATAAGTAATTCTAACTCTCTAAAAAATACTACTATCTATTTTATGTGCTTACTACTTAAAGCATGAAAGCCTATGTGGCTAACACCACATTAATGTCTTACTTTTTCTTATTCGTATTTTTTGTATTTTAGGGGATGTTTGGGTGCAGAGTAAAGATTTTGTAGTGTGGTATGGTATAGTCCAGTAAAAGATTTGTAGAGTGGTATAAAATTTTAAAAAGTCGATATTTGGGGTGCAGGTATAATTGAAGGTATACTGAATATCAATGTTTGGGATGTAGGTATGACAAGAGGTATACAAAAAATACACGTTTGGGGTGCATGTATAATATATGTTGGGACAAGGCAAAAATGATACTTTAACCTCTTAGTCATAATTTTGTTTCTTAAACTTTAGCTACGAAACATTTAACTTTAAGACTAGTTATTAATTTTAGGTTAAAATATCATTTTCATCCTTTTGATTTGAATTTTGTTTTATTTTAGTCAAATATCCAAAACTTGAAAATAAAAATCTTTAAATTAGTCATTATGATAACATTGAAGTTAATATTTGTCAAAATTAGTTTAATAATATTAATAATTTTAATATGACATGAACACATTTATAATATTAAATAGGGATATTTTGATAAGATTAATATTATCTAGGGAATTTGCACTATATAAGAACTTTTTTACCACAGTTTACAATTATAGCAACTTTTTTAAAATAATTCGTTTATAGCAAATTCTGCCTTTTTTTTTTTAAAGAAATCTCTATTTACTCTTTTTTATCGAATACTTTGATAGAATCTATCATTCTCAAGTGATTGAAGACTATCAATTTTATCCGTAATTATTCTATCAGCCCTTATTGATAGAATCTAATGGAAGTCTATCAATTTACTTTATTTATTAGTAATTGATTCTATTCGCCTCTATTGATAGAATCTATCAATATAGAAGTCAATCAATTTACATTTTTTGCTGTACGTGCAAATATTTTCATTATTGTCCTATGCATGGAATATTTTAGTCTTTTTGTAATATACATGCAAAAGCTCCTATTATCTATATGTTAATCGGTTTAATTTTTGTTTTCAAGTATAAAGATTAAAATCATATATTTGAAATTTCAACAACCATTAAAGTAAAAATAAATTTCAAAGTATAAGGATCGATTAATATTTTTAACATTAATTTTATTTATAGTACAAAAAAATTGGAAGAATAGTAGTCTGGACCCCGATATCCCTTTTCTAAATAGAAATTTACTAGATTAATCAAATTCAAAAAATAATAACAAATATGATCATTTTTAAAATAAAACTTAATAATCATCGTCATAAATATCAATAATAATATTGTATTAACAATACATGATATTATATTAATGAATATTAATAATATAGTATTTAAAAATATTAATGACTATGCATGTAAATATTTTAAAATTGACTACATTTATATTAATTTTTTTTTTAAAGTTCATAATTATTTTGTTAGAATATACTTCTTCTTTTTTTAATGAACCACGTGACAAAAGGAAAAAGTCTAATATAAAAAAAAAATAATAGCCAACAAAAGGGAAAAAATGGGGATTTCGCATGTATAATAAAAAAAATAGGACAAACTATTTCTACCTACGACATAAAATCAAAACTAATTCATTTGTAGCAAAAAATTTAAATTGAGTTCTACTATCGGTTGAGTTTTATTAGTGATAGAATTCAATTAATGATAGACTCATTCTATCCCTACTTGAATTTTCTATTAGTGATTGAACTCCAAATTGAATTCTATCACTAGTTGAGTGATAGAAATCAATCAATGTACTATAAATGAATTATTTTAGAAATTGTGCTGCAAATATAATACAAGGGATAGAATGTGCCGTTGATGGTAAATTCTCTAAAGAAAAACCAAATAAAAAGACCACATAGCATTAAGAAAAAAACAGGGATAAACAGACAAAAACAGGCAAGCGGGTAAAATTTAAGTTGGGTGAGGAGGTTTAAAAAATGTTGATGCAGGCAAGTTGACAGATACATACATATATAGATACATGCATACGTATATATATCCGTATATATATATATATATATATTAGCATTATTCTTTTATTTCACACAATTGGATGATTTACACTTGCTGAACAAATGCATAATGGATATTCAACCCTCCCTTCCACTTCTTGCTCCAAACTTCATACATACCAAAGTAGAGCTTGAGGTCAGGATTATTAGGGTCATAATTGTCATTAGGTTTTTCCACTTTGATTTTCAATTCCTCATCCTTAGGAATGTTGAACTTTTGACATGTAGGTGCCTCCTTTAGACACACTTTCTTGAAAGTGAACTTCCCCCTTTTCCCAATCTTAGCCATTATGTAAACATTGCAGTCATCCCAACCAAATGCATCTGGTCTAAGTGATATAATGAAACCAACTTTGTATGTTTTCCCAATCTCAAGATTTTCATTAGTTGAACCAGTTACTTCTAGCCAGCTTACTTGTTTCAGCTCTGCAACACTTTCTTCCTGACTACAAATTCATTTGAAAAATAAAATCAACAAATTATCGACATCCTCATTGTTCACGACAATAACCATGTTGAGGATTTCACATCAAAAAGTAAGGAAACCTCCTAGCAATATATAAGATAAATAGGTTACTCCTTTTATCCCTAATTTTTTTTAGATGGATGTTCACACTATTTAATAATAAAAATATATTTGAGACAGTGAATTTTGAATATGTGACCTAATACTACTTGAGCTTTGCTACTTTTTGAGTTTTTTCTTCTTCTTTTTTTTTTAATTTAAAAATAAGATTTTATAATCTTTATTTTAAAACAACAATTTTTCATGTTTATAGAAAAAAAAAATAGTTTGACACTATCAATGTATAAATTTAATTTTATAATATTCATATTTATTGTTCTCATCTATCTAATATCATTTTATTTACAAATAATCGATTGAGAAATTGAGAATATTTTAAAAAAAAGTGTAAGTACTATGTTTTAGTATTGTACTATAAATATTAATTGATATCAATACTTGTATTATAAAATTACTCATTAATACTCATTAATTCTTTCTTTCCTAATACTAAATTCTGGAGTTCTAAGATCGTTAAAAAAGTTTAAGTATTTATGTAGTCTATATTTTATAACGGACTAAACACCGATGATACTCTTCAAAGAAAACGTCCTAACTATAGTTTATCTCCATCTTGATTTGTTCTTTGCATTACTAACTCTCAAACTCTGGAACACCTCTTTCTTCACTGTCATTATGCTCGCACGTTATGGAATCTCGCTCCTTCGTCATTGTGCTTCAGGATGGCCAAAACTTTAGCTCGTTGCTTTTTAGTGTGTTTTGTTATGCGACCGGTACTCAAAGTCAAATTATTAGAATGCAACATCAATGGAGGTATTCATTGGTGGATTTAGAAGGAGAGGAATGGGAGAATTTTTTCTAATGACCACAAGGCCAACTGTCTTTACCAATTATGGGAAAAAGTTACCGAGGGTCAGTGGCACAGTTGGTTATCTTATTTGGTGTTAATCCATTTCAACTCCACGGTCACGAGTTTTGAGCCCGAAAATCGGTATTTGACACTCAATTTATTTTAGTGCAGTTGTGCTCTCTATGAATGTTTTGTTATCCCCTTTCCCCCAATATGTAAAAAATTATGGGAAAAAGTCATTCTTTCAATGGCTTAATAGTGCTCAAAGACGACATTATTTCAAAATTACTCTATTAGTACTATTTTTTTTAATTTTCTTTCCTTCCTCTAAAGACATTCGGGACTCGCTTACTCCTTGCGAGCTTCTTTTTTTTCTTTATATATTTCGTATCTTTTTTCGAAAATATACTAGTATTATAAAATAAAAAATATATATGTCAAAATAATCATTAATATCAATTACTACATTTACTAATTTTTATTTAAAATTATTTTTTTTATTTAACTAGTTTGATAAGTTTTCAAAAAATTAAAAATAAAAATAATAATAATAATAAACAAACATAACTTCTATCAAACGAGCTATAGTGGAGGTTAAGTTTTCAACAACAAAATGATCTAAAGTATTGAGGAAAAAAATACTATTAAAAAGTAAAAAAATAATAAAAAACTTGAAAACTTAAAAAATAGCTTTTTTTTCAGTACTGAAAAAATAGCAACTTAAAAACTTACCTGAACTGATTTGGTAAACTCCAATAACGGCTGTCGCCACCCCAAGTAATATTTAGAGCAGTTGGATCAAATATGAACTTACCCTGTAAATTTTGCATGTCAAATTAAATGAAATTTTATAAGTTAAAATATTATTTTGATCTCTCAATTTTCAACTTTATTCTATTTTAGGTCTTCGACTTTCAAATGCTCAATCTTAGTCTATCGATTATGGTTTTCGTTCTGTTTTGGTCTCTAGACTTTCAAATGTTCAATTTTAGTCCTCGATTTTATTTTTTTTTTGAAAACCGGACAATCGGAGCTTCGCTCCACTATACCCGAGGCACCACTGACCCGTCTCTAGACTATGGCACCGGAATACTCCGAAGGGTATTCTAGTTTAAGCGTTTTCCAGAGACCTTGAACCAGTGATCTCTCAAGTAAACATGTCTTGAAATCCTTAACCTCAACAGCTGGCCTGTCCCTTGGTGACTTTTTAGTCGCTCGATTTTGATTGGTGTTCCATTTTAGTCCTTCGACTTTGATTTGTGTTCCATTTTAGTCCCTTATTAACTTTTTGTAAAAGAAAAATAGATATCCTGACCTCTCCTCTCTCCATCTCTTTTTTTTTTTTTTCTTTTTTCCTCCATGTTCATGACTAGATTATGAACACAATAATGATTCCTCCGACAATCTCATGGGTTTCTCATCACAGAATTCTTCTCACCTGAAAATTCCTCCTCCGCCGTCAATTCATTACGTTGTTGCTAAATCGCCGGCTAGAATCCGATCTTGGATTCCTCCTATAAGCTCCATATCAAATACAATCAACAATTCGGTGAAGATGAACTCCGATGGGGAAAACCAACCTAGAAATTCACTGGAAATGTATTGACAATGGAAAGAAACTCGAGCAATTCGGTGATTCTTCGTCGACGGTGACGATTGAAGAGATGAATTCCGACGGGGTCAGGAAGGCGGAATCCGGCAATTCTTCCTAATTTTGTTGATTTCATATTTTCTTGTTAAGCCAATTGGGGCTCAAACCATAGTGGAGGGACCAAAATTAGACATTTAAACATCGAGGGGACCAAAATTGAATAAAGATGATCCCAAAATAAGAGACTTTATTTACCTCTTTTTAAAAGATAAGATGCCAAATATACCTTTCTAATTATTAAAGAAAACCAAGAATGCTACCTTTAATTGTTTTTTTAAGTATCTTTAACTTTAATTCTAGATGTTTTCCAAAAAAAAAACTGTATGTAAATTTCTGTAAATTTGTCTAAACAATAAGAAGTCATATGTTGAAGTATTTCACTTCTAACTATTTTTAATTAACTATCAAAAATAAAAATAATAATAATAATTGTTGCATGTTGTATGATTAATACACATAAAGTTACTTGTTTCAAAAAAAGAAAAAATAACCGTAAGATTATTTGCGTGTTACGAATCCTTTTCTCTACTGTTGTTGAATAAAAAAAATAATCTCTCTTAGAATGAATACATCTGCACAATCATTTTAAGTAAATTTAAAGAACTAGTTCGGCCATTGAGACACACGGCATTTGAAACATAGTTTCTCAAGCCTCTCAAATTCAAAACGGTTGGGAATTCATTTTTATCCTACATAATAATTATTTTTTCAAAACTGCTGCTATTTTTTTTTTTTTTTTTTTACTATACACGTAAAATACTTTAAATTTCCACTTAAATTTTAATTGTTTCTAGAGAAAAAAGTTATCGAGAGAAACTGTAAATAGAAATTTAACTAAATATTTCTTTTCCTTTTAAGAGAAAATTAACCAAACATTGCCATTTTTTATAAATTAAAACATAATCATATCAATAGACACATCGAATTTCACCAAAATTTAGTATTTAAAACCCCTTATCGTCCTACTTTGTTTCAAAAAAAAAAAATAATAATAAAATAAGGGTCCTACGCTAAATGATAATTTATTAAATTATTTTTCCTCCCAAGCCATAAATTGCAAAAGAGAAATCCTAATTAGATTTTGCAAAAATACCTCTTCTATTTTTGTTGCTGTTGACTCAGCCTGATAGTGAGGACTCATAAATATTCTTCGAAACAAACCCAATTAATTACTCAAAAAGAAAGAAAGTTTGATCAAGCTTTCTTTTTTTCTTTTCTTTTTTCCCTTTCTTGTTGTTGATAATATTTTAAGGTAAATCCAAAGGCTATTTATAGAAGGAAAAAATGAGTGGAAGAATATAAACCAATGGTGAAAAAGAGGGTATCAAAAATCAATAGGGAAAGAGTTGAGCCACAAATCTTTGGTATATTTGATTGGAGCGTAACGCAAGAATTTTTCGTCAATTTTCGATTTCCAAGAAATTAATATATCACTTCTTAATTTTGAAATTTATCCTATACTTTGAATTCGTGAGGTTTTTTTATTAGGGATTTTGCATGTATAACATAAAAGAGCAAAGTATTTCCATCTATAGTACAAAATCAAAATTAATTCAAAAAATTCAAATTGAGTTCTATTACTCAATGAATTGTATTAGTGATAGAATTTAATCATTGATAGTCTTATTCTATCACTGCTTGAATTTTCTATTAGTGATAGAAATCCAAATTAAGTTCTATCACTAGTTGAGTGATAGAAATTAATATACTACAAACATAATACAAGAGGTAAAATATGTTAGGCAAATTCTCTTTTTTATTTCTCATATTTGTAATTGTATGTATTTTACATATATATATATATATATTTTTTTTTCAATCTATCATATCGTTTAGGGAAAAAATAAAGAAATAAAAGAATTGAACGTCGCATGCAATAAGAAGTAAATGGAGAATCGAATTCTGTAGAAATTTTTTGAATTGAACAATTTGGATTCGGTTTTGTTTCTTTCCCTCTTCTTGCACTTTTTAATCTTATCTTTTTGGAATAATGTTTAATCATGTTTAGTTGGAAAGGGATCGAGTAATGGTGAAGTGATGAAACCCTTGTGTGTAAAGTTGATAAGATTTATATCGATTTGGTTTTGAGATTCTCTTCATTTTCTTTGGTTTATATATGTAGTGTTTTAATTTTTTTTTATTTTTTAAAAAAAGATAATTATATATATATATATACACACACACAAAGAAGGGGAAAATATTTCGGTGGACATAAAATCAAAATTAATTCTTCTAATTGAGTTCTATTGCTGGTTGAGTTCTATTAGTGATATAATTCAATCGATAGACTCATTTTATCACTGTTTGAGTTTTCTATCAGTGATAGAAATTAAAAATAAGTTTTATCACTAATTGAGTGATAGAAAATAATATGCTACATATGAATTATTTTTAAAATTCCGTAAATATAATAAAAGAGGTAGGAATGTGTTATTGATGGTAAATTCTCTAATTTAAATGTGTTTGAGACGGTCCATCATGGCGACCATAATATTATCTGAGTCTCTAAAAAATTTATTTATAAAGAAGTTTGAAATATGAGGTCACGTTTAATAATTATTAATTCCCATTTTCTCAATTTGTACTAAAAAATATAATTATTATTTAATTTTTGAAAATTAATTGTATAAATACTATTTATTCAAAAAGTTGTAATACCAAACTTCATGCTCGAACTTGTGACGCTAGTATTGAATTGGTTTACAACCAAACAATGAAACTATTGCACCACTTACATATTTGGTGAATGGTAATCTAACCTGATTGAACATAAGTTTATCAAACAAATTTAAAGAAAATTAAAATAATAAAAATAAAACCATAATAAAAGTATTGATAGGCAATGACAATTTAAAAAAAATGTACCAATAAAAATATTATGCAAGAATTTAAATAACAAGAAATAAAAGTAAAGGAAAAATTATTGAAGTTTTACAGCAGTTGGGCGATTTTTTTTTTTTTTTTGGATAATAGATACGTATATTGAGAGAAGAGTAGAAAAAGTATTGAAGTGTTACAAAAAAAGTGTACCAATTTAAAATAATGATCGCAATAGAATATTTTTTAAATACAGATGATTTAATATTCCACTCTCCAGCGATGAGAACGAATCTCATTTATTTTGTACAAACACTATTTTATTTTTGCACAAATCTCATAGCATAATGGTGCTCGTTACAAATTTAATTTCTTGTTTTTTTGGTATCGCGAAAGATTATTATTATTAAAAAGTTACTTTAGATTTTGGGAATTTGCACTCTATCGCAACTTTTTTACCCCAGTTTATAATTATAGCACATTTTTAAAAATAATTCATTTATAGAAAATTATGCCATTATTTAAAAAAATATATATTTAACTTTTTTATAGAAGACTTTGATAGAATTTCTCTAGTGATAGAAGTCTAGCAATTTTATCAGTAATTGATTCTATCGTCCTTATCGATAGAATCCAATGGAAGTCTATCAATTTACTTTATTTATTAGTAATTGATTCTATTAGTCTCTATCAATAAAATCTATCAATATCGAAATCTATCAATTTACATTTTTTGCTATATGTGCAAATATTTTCATTATTGTGCTATTCATGAAATATTTTAACTATTTTATAATATACATGCAAAAACCCTTAGATTTTTTGTTTGTCTCATTCTTCATCTCTATTCTTTGACATGCACAATTTGTTTTTTTTCCAACGAACAGCGTCATAAATTTGCATTTGATGACGATGAGGTGATAGGTTTAAATCTTCCCACCCAATAATCACAAAAAAAAAAAAAAAAATCTTTTGAAAAGTCAATTTTTATTTTTCTTTTGAAAAAATCAATTTTTAGTTCTTATTACTTATACAAATAAATAAATAAAAATTAAATTAGGAATTATGATAAATTTGAATTTACTTTTTTTCCTTTTTTTCCTTTTTCCTTTTTGAGTACAAATTAAGCTTGGGGACCAATAAACCTTACATATAACATTAACATCAAATAAGATAATCAACTGTACCAATCCATTCGATTTTTAATTTACTTCTTTTGAAAATGATATTATAATGTTAATAATATTATTCTAATAAATAATAAAATATGAACATATATCTAAAGGAATTTGAGGAAAAAATTGTCATTAAGACTAATTTGAAAGAACATTAACTAAAATCAAGGGAATTTTACATGTATAATAAAAAATGGCAAAAATATATCTATTTACAACACAAAATCACAACTAATTCATTTATATTGGACAAATTCAAATTTAGTTCTATCACTACTTAGGTTCTATCAATGATAGAACTCAATTAATGGTAGACTCATTCTATCATTGGTTAAATTTTATTACTGATAGAAAATTTATATTCTATCACTGGTTGAGTTCCATTAGTTATAGAAAATTAGTGTTATAGATAAATTATTTTTAAAATTGTGCTATAAATATAATACAAAAGGTAGAATGTGTTGCTCACTATAAATTCCTTAAAATCAAACAATCAAATATTAAGTTCAGAAATTTTAAAAAAAAAACAAACAGACGAACGAACAAAATAAAACAAATTTCAAATTATATTGTCCAAAATTATATTTTAACCTGTATTATTTTGAGGTTTAATAAACCAAAGTTGACTTACACAAAATTATGTGTTGCTTAGGAGCACTTTTTTTTTTAGTAGGTGCTTAAATTAGGAGAATATGTAGGAATTGGACCTCCCATTTTGACCAACCTTTTTTTATTTTTTTTTCTTTGTGCCACTTGGTTTTATTTTCAAATATTGTCTTAGACAAGTGGGATAAAGGGTTCATTTCAGGAGATTCTTATTCACCAAACGAATACATTGAATGAGTGGTTGTTTCTTCATTTTTACAAACGATTCTAAAGTTGTATATAAGTTTTGAAAGAAAATATATATTATATACAAGTCAAATTTTAAAATTTTAATAGAAAATTGGTTTGTACTTCTAATATCTTGAGAGGTGATATATTATTTGAAGCTAAATCAGGCTTAAGTTGATTATTAACTAAAAAAAAACATAATCATGAAATTAAAATATAAAAATTGGAAAATTTGTCTTTCATAGCATATTTTTTGCTCTACATTACAATTGTAGCACATTTTTTAAAATAATTTCATTCATGGCACATTTTTTCCAAAATTATTATTCTAACATCTTTAGACTTCTATTAGCTCAACGATAGACTTCTATCAGTTCAACCAATAGACTTCAATCGATTTTGAGTGATTGAACAATACAAATTGATAGAGTTCAATCATTTTTATGCCACAAATGAATAAGTTTGGGAATTGTGTTATACATGGAATTATTTTGTTTTTTTTAATATACATACCAAATCCCCTAAAAATTGTGTGTTGTAATCTAAGAAAGCTCAAACTAAAAATATATATTTGTTAAAAAAAACTAAAAAATATATAGGTTTTTAGTTTTTTTGATAACCTAGAAAAGTCATCATTTTAATAATCAGTTTTTTTTTCCTTTCTATGTGGAGAATATTAGTGCTATCAAATAGGATAAGAGTTAAGTATCAAAATTTAGGATCAAACTCGGGAGTTGAATATGAAAACAACCAATCAAACAAGTCAACACGTCACCAACCTTTTCAATGACGAGAACTCTTTTTTTTTTTTTGGAAAAAGATACGATTTATTCCAAAAGTATGCAAGGTGCATGTAGCCCGATTACAAAAAAGCTCTCCAAATTCTTGTGCTTATTATAGATTCCCAAAGGATACCAATATGATTATTCTTGTGCTTATTGTAAAAAAGACGGGCATTTCTTTCTTTCCAAATTTGCCACCAAATTGCTACATAGAAACAAGCTCTCATATCTCCTGCATGGATCTGAATTTAGTGTCCAACAAATCTTTGATATGAGAGCTCATAGCAGCAATAAAAGGATAAGTGGCATGTTGAGTGTATGAAGAAGGAAATTGTTCAAATATTTTCTTGGTGAATTTGTAGTGAGTAAATAGGTGTTCTGCAATTTCATTGTCACTGTTGCAAAGTATACGCCAATTTGGGCATAGGAGATGCTTAGGATGTCTCCTTTGTAACGTGTCCGCGGTATTGAGGCCCGAAATAAAAATAGTCCATAGAAACACTTTGATGTTTTTAGGGATAACCGATTTCCAAAAGTTCGTGGAGAGATAGCACGCCAATAGGACCATGATCAATATCAGAGAAAAGCAACTTTAATGATTTGAATAAAACATATTGTTGTTGGTCGGTTTCCAGATTAAAATATCTGCATTGTTCGAGAGCAATAGTGGAGGCCAATTAATTAGCAACAACCTCATTCCATCGATCGATCTCACGATCAAAGAGAGGGTGAAACGACGTCATATCCCATTTAAGCTTATCATTGTTCCAGGCCTCTTTGACAGTTAGATTCTTAGCAGTAGTAAGACAAAAAAATATGCATTTATTCAAATGAAGGGGACCTTGCTCTAACCAATTATCATACCAGAAAAAGTGTTGCGGCCATTGTTAACTTTCCATCTGGTGTTGTTTTCCATAATGTCTTTTATAGATGCAATGTGAAACCATGGAGCCCTCGCACTGCCATTCCTGTATAAGAAATGAATTCCTCCGAGACGTTGAGGAAGATATTTAGCCTGTATAACATGCCTCCATAATGATGTCGGTTCATAAAAATATCGCCAATACCATTTACCAAGAAAGGCCAAGTTGTGGGCATGAATGTGTTGAATGCCTAAACCACCACTCTCTTTCGACAAAGCCACTAAATTCCATCTGACCAAGTTTTATCCCTATAATTCTTATCAATGCCTTTCCATAAAAATTTTCTCAAGGCACGTTCAATGTTTTTGCAAACCAAAATAGGCGCTTTAAAAACAGACAAGAGATAAGTTGGCAGGTTGCAAGCACTGATTGCATAAGAGTAATTAGTCTCCCAACTTTTGAAAGAAAGGCATACTGCTAGCCATCGAGCTTCATATTAACCTTCTCAGTCGTCGGCTCCAAAAAAGAAAAAATTTTAGGGTTCCCTCCAAGAGACATGCCAAGATAAGAGAAAGGCAATGGTGTGGGGTGTGGATTAACATCCCCAAATGTCTGCACAATCATTTGTGAATAATGGATTTATATTTATACCAAATACCACTTATTTGTTAGTATTGATTTTTAAGGCCTGATGATGCTTCAAAAGTTCTAATTATCTGGAATAAATTAGTCAACTTTGTATGGTCCGCCATGGAGAAAAGTAGAATGTCGTAGGCAAATAACAGATGATTTACATGGCAATCCTTAATTTTGCAACTGTCAATAAGCCCTTTTTGTTGAGCATCAGCAAGAAGCCTAAATTAATAATCCATTGCAATGGAAAACAAAAATGGAGATAAAGGGTCGCCTTGTCGAGTACCTCGAAGAGTTTTGATTTTATCTCTGGGCTTGCCATTGACAATAATAGATAAATTCAAGCAAGCATAAATCCAATCAATCCATATATTATTGAAACCCTTTTTCTTAAGAATGGCCAAAATGAACTTCCAATTTATCTTGTCAAACGCTTTCTCCACATCGAGCTTAATAACAATAGCAGGTTGCTTGGTGCATCTCCAAAAATCCATAACTTCATTAGCAATAAGAACTGCATCCATAATTTTTCTACCGTGAATGAAGGCGCATTGATTAAGAGCAATGGTGTAAGGGAGAATCTTTTTGAGACGATCAGCCAAGACCTTGGACAATATTTTTTATATGCTCGTTGTCAAACTTATCGGACAAAATTCAGCCACCTTGTTGGGTTTAATCACCTTTGGAATCAAAGCAACATATATTCCATTTATCGCTTGGTTAACTATACCTGTTTGAAAACAATCGTGGAACAATTGCATAATGGAAGGATTGAAAATGTTCCAAAACTTTTTAAAAAGCTCAATAGTAAACCCATCAGACCCGGGACCCTTGTTGCTGTCAAAACTCTTTATACTTAAATAAAACTCCTCTTTGGTGAAGGGAATTGTGAGAGAGGCCGCTTGATCACCTGAAAAAGGTTGCCAATCCACATTGGTCACAATCCAATTTTCACCATTCTCACACCCCAATAATTAAATATCTTCAAAGAACTTTAGGAATTCATATTCTATCTTCCTCTCAGTGATACAACTATGACCATTTTGATCTATAATTTCATATATGAAATTGTACCTCCTTTTTTCCATACATGATTTGTGAAAAAAAGAAAAGTTTCCGTCCCCCTCTAATAACCATGATTTTTTACTTCTTTGTTTCCATTTTCGAGCCTCAATTAAAGATATATTCCAAATATCAACTTTTAAAGAGATTCTTTTATCAATGAACGTTTGATCAATGGTGCCAAGCTCTTCCATCTTTGTCTATAATAACGAGAACCTTTTTTTACTCTTCCTAATTTGAAACTGTATGTACATCGTCTGTTTTTATTCTTCAATGTTTCTTTTAAGAGCTTAAGGTGGTTTGACTTGATATAAGCCAAAAGTTTCACAAGTTTTCAATATAGTATCACACTTTTTTTTTTCTTTTGGAAATTAGAAAATTGGAGCCTTTTATAAATTAATGTCATAAATGAATCTCGAACCTAAAAGAGAAGTACACTTTCAAAACTCAAGTTTTCGACCATTACGTCATCTCTAAAGATGCTTAATACAGCAATACTAATGGAATTTTCTCGCTAGTAAGAGACTTCGTTAAAACATAAGAAAACTTGGAATATTAGTCCAATATAGAAAAATAATTAAAAATATGGTCACTTTTTAAAAAACTAGAATTTTTAGCACGGCGTTGCACTTGATAATTTTTTAAATAATAAATTATAATAAAATATCTCAATTGAGTGCAATAAATATTATATATATATATATATATATATATATATATTTATAAATTGTTTCCTACACTTTTTCCATAAATTTAAATCATCAAATAATAATTTCAATATAAATTAAATTTTATAACTATTTTTTCACATTAATTAAATTTATTAAAATTCATGTTAAAAAACGGTTAATATTTTAATTTGAACTTGTTATTATTTAAAAAAAACTTAGATAAAATTTATGGCATTAAAATTAAATATTATCTGTGATTTTTAAAAATCAATACTTTTTAGTTTTCTCTCAATTTATCTATTAATAGACCAATTACAATTGAATTATATAAAATTTATAAGGCTATATCATTATTATAATTATAAATATAAATAAGCTAAATATATTTATTAGTATAAATCTATGAACTTACCTTTAACTCAAATGATAATTTTATTATTGTTCAAAAAAAAATTCCACATCTCCAAGTCTGAACAATTAAGTAACAAAAGATCCTACAAAAATTATTGGAACAAAAAAAGAGTTAGATGAAAGTTAAGGTAAATAATCCAACAAAAATAAGATAACTAAATTTTTTATTATAAAATAAAAAGAAAGCAAGAAAGGTAACCGCAAGCAAAGAGAAAGTTTCAAATGTGTTTGTAAACAAAATATAGAGAATTATATATATATAGTAGGAAATCATTGTTACCAAACTTTTGAAATTGAAAAATTCATGCATTTTAGCCTGAGTCTTCAAACATTTCTTTCAAGATATCCAAGTCTTTTTTTGAAAGGCAACCATTATGCAAAAAAAATCATGCAAAAAATATTGCAACAAAAGAAAAATTAGATGAAAGTTAAGCTAAATAATCTAAAAAAAAAAGATAAATTATTATTAAAAAAAACAAAAACAAAGAAAAGTAAATCAAGCAAAAAAAAATTGTTCTTATAAACAAAATGTAGAGAACTATTTATAGGATTCAATTTATTATTTTAATTATAATATAAAATGTCAAATAAAATCTGGAATTTGGTAAAGATATCGAAAATTTAAATGATATTGAAAATAATTTCATTTGATTGTTGAAATCTCTTATCTTGTAACTTAAACATAAAATCTATGAGATTTGATAAAAATATTTTATCTTCTATGGATGAAAATCTAAATGATATTGTAAATATTTTCTACATTATTTACATTTATTTTTTTTTTATATTCCAATAAATGACATGTTTGTAATTTAGAGTATGACTTAAGGGTAAAATCGTCCAAAAATGATTTTTCCCTTAAGCCACAATTTAAGATAGTATGATTAGTAGTATAATCATTGGTATTAATAATATTTTCTCATAGTCTTGTATTATATACATGATATCATATTAACGAGTATTTATAATACAATATTAATGACTATAGATACAAATATTTTGAAATTTGTCTACATTTATAATTATTTTGTGAGAAGAGTACTTCGAATATAATTTCCCTAAAATATATCATTATAAATTTTTTATCATACAAACAATATTCGAAATCTAATCGTTGATACTCAAGGACCAAAAATAAAATTCATGCAGTCTTTTTTTTCTTTTTTTTTGAAAGAAGAAACGATATCATTTCAAATGTAAGCAAGAAGCATACGAGGGTCACCATAAGAATAATAAATCAGTGTGTGAGAGAAAACAAAAGAGAAATTAAGAAGAGTCGAATTAAAACATCACCAGAAAAGCAAACAAAAAATATTTAGAAAATTCATGCAGCCTTTTCTTTATTTCAAGGCAGGCTGTCATTAGTGGAATAATCATTCGATTTATATTCTTCCATTGTCAAAACTTCGTTTTGTAACGTAAAATATTTAGGCTCTATTTGATAATTATTTTGTTTTTAATTTGGGGTTTTTAAAATTTAAGCCTACAATAATTACCTTACCATATCTTTTCTTCTACACGGATATTCATATCTTATTTATATTTGTTTAAACTGAACCAAAATTTGAAAAAATAAATAAATAAATAACTTCCAAAATTTTATTTTTATTTTTTAAATTTGATTAGGATTCATATAGTTTCTTAAATAAAATTAGATACATTGTAAGAAAGATTAAGTACACGAACTTAAATTAAAATAAATAATATATATATAAAGGGACCTTGATTATTGAAGAATCTATGTGTCTGACAGTTGTTTTTTTCTTCTTTACAGTTTTCTGACAGTTTAATGTTTGTCCTATCATACGAAGTTATGATTGGTGAAGACACTTGTCTAAATGTTTTTTTTTTGTTTTGAAATTATAAAAATTGGAGGTGGAAGGATTTGAACCCATGATCTCTTTGTTATTGGATCTATTGCCGCAAAGTAACTACTCTCGTTGGCACATTTGTCTAAATGTTGATCTCCGGCTCAAAAGCAACATATATTTTAAGGAATAAAATGCTATGACGCACTTTTTTTTAAATGCTATGTAGCACTTCAAACACAAGATTACAATGTAGGAGAGTTTAAACGTGATGAAAATAGAAACATATAATCCCAATTAAAAACATTTTAAATATCAAAAGGGTTAGTAAGGTGATGATTTGATTGATTGTAATTGAATTCAACTTCTTGATCACAAGGTTTGATAGTATCGTTTATATAAAGTTTGTAATTGCACTTTTCCAATTTTGAACTCGAGAAAACAAAATTAAAAAAATTCACTAAGAATTTTAATATTAAAATAAGTTTACTAATGATCTATAAAATCAAAATCAAGTTTCCTTTCCATTTTAAATGTTTTGATTTCAACAATCTATCTAACATCCTTAAAATGTGTCTTAATGTGTAAATCATTTTTTGATACATTTACCCTTCTTATTTTAACAAAATTCTATTTATTTTACTCACATTCAACCTTCAACCTTCAACCTTCAAGTAACTTTGCTTATGTTCATTTTACTAATTATTTATTATGGAAAATTAATTAGAATACCACCTCCTTTCGTCCTTGAAGTTATACCACCTTCTTTCATCCTTGAAGTAAATGCCCACCTTCATTCTAATTTATTTTTTATTTAATATTCAACCTTCTCCACTTCAAGTTTCATTTGGTTGACTACAAAACAATGTAACTACAATTGTCTTTAATTTGATGTTTTACTATTAATTATTGATTGCATAAATACCACCACCATTTAACCTAGAGGTAATTTAATACTAAAATTGATTAGAATACCCTCACCTTACAACCTTCAATTAAATGCTCACTTTCTCCCCTTCATTCTCCATAACCACAATTGACTTTAATTTGATGTTTCACTCTAATTTAATATTGAAAATTGGTTACAAAGTAATAAAATGACTTCATGCTAAATTTATGACCAATCAAATTCCACTACTATACATTTCATAATCACAAAAGAAAAATCAAACAAACACATATTGTATTTCCTATAAATAATTGCATAGATTTACAACTCATTTGCCAAGTAATTTGTCAAGAGAATTTCATTCTTTGTTTACTAGCAATCAAGTTTATCTATATATATTCAGGTATATTCCTTAATCTTTAATTTAATTAATTCAATATCAATATTTATATACTTATATTAATTATTACTATATTTAGATATATACTTTTACTAATACATTCTTTTCTTCAAATTACAGGGACAATGGAGAGTATGTTAATACAAGACCTAAAACTTTTCAAACATATTTGGAGTTTGAATGTAAGCGTTATTCGCAAAGGTAGTATTGAGAAATACCAAACAAAAAATGGTGAAGTTCTCGAGGTATTGAAAGCCATCATCAAGGATGAAGAGGTAATTTTCCATTCTTGAAAATTCACATATCTTTTTTTTTTGAAAAAAGATACTTCATTGAAAGGGAGAAGAGAGAAAAGCTTACAAGTCAAGAACTACAAGAATTATTTTTACAACCTTAAAAAGGTGGCTTAAAATAAAAATTATTTTTAGACAATATTGACCTTTTTCAAGTTTTGTAATTACAATATATGCCACAAACTTTATTTCCAAAACTTCCAACCAATGTTAGTGTCTTTAATGTTTTGTTTAAATTAATTTATTAGTGAAATGAACATTAATTATTGTTTTAAAAAATGAACATTAATTATTTAACTTTTCACATCCTCTAAGGTAAAATTTATATGACATTTACTATAATTTAATTGAAATATTAATATTTTATTAAGTTATTATATTTTTAAAAAAATGGTTTCAAAATTTATTAGTATTTAATGAAAATGAAATTAATTAATATTAATAATTTAACCTCCCACATAAAAATTTGAGAGATGAAAATAATAGAATATCAAAAGTTTTTGGTCTTATCATTTAATTTCTATAAGTAATTAGTTTTTATTTTTAATTATATTTATGGTTGAAATTTCAAAAGTTTTGTAACTTTCATCTCCTACAAATATAAATAGAGTTCTTTTCAACATATTTTACAAACATCTAAGTTGTCATCTATTATGTATGTCTATACATGTTTGATTTATTTTATTCTTTTATTCATTATCTTTAATTTTAATATATTTGTAACTTACTTACTTAATTCTAACATTTCTTTGATTCTATTTTGTTGTATTTTATCTTTTGGTTTATGTATTGTCTAGATTATATATATATATATATATGTTAGGTATGTTTTCTTCTTTTGTCCATTATCTTTATATGTCTTATATTATATGTGTGACTTGCTTACTTAATCTAATATCTATCTTGATTCCATTTTGTTGTGTAGTTTATCTTTTGTAATTCAAGAACAAACTTAAAAAATATGCAATTAAGGAGGCTTCAAGATAATATGTCATCCATTGAAGTTAATTGGAGGTATGTGTTTATTTTGTTGTATAATTAATTATTTTTTAATTGAAAAATATGCGAGTAAGAAGGCTTGAAGATTATATTGTCCATTAAAATTAATTGCAAGTGTGTTTTAAGTTAAAAGTAGTTGAAGAATGACAATTTTTTTTTATTATTTTCTCTTTACCAAATTCTAAATTACAAAACACATGTTAATAGTTAAAAAACCTTATTTACTTTAACTCATAAAAATACATTTAAAAAAATACATAAGTCTAAAAACAGTCTCTAATAAGTTTTTAAAAATTAAAAAATAAATAGTAAAATAGTAAATTATAAACATTCCACTATCCCACAAAAGATTTATAATTTTTTTTTCTTCTTCAAGTTATTATACTTAAAAAACGTTTCAAAATTTATTAGGATTTAATGAAAACAAAATAAATCATTATAAATTTGATCTAACTACCTACATAAAGATTTAACAGATGAAGCGAATAAAATGAAAAGTTATTCGTCTTTTTATTTTTTATAATTTAATTTCTATAATTTATGAATTTTTATTTTTAATTAATATTTAATGTTGAAATTTCAAAATATTTGATTTATTTTTATTTACCTTATATTAGTTTTTATTTTACTTATTTGAAATATCACCATACATTCATGGTTTTGAGGTTTGTTTTCTTCATTTCTTCATTGTCATTATTTTCTTTATAATATATGTGTGATTTGTTTACTTAACATTTATATTGATTTTGTTTTTTTTTTAAATATCTATCTTGATTCTTTGTCTTTTTTTTAAAGTTGATCTTTTGTAATTCAAGAACAAATTTGAAAAAATGCAAATAAGTTAAAATAGAGGTGTATATATATTGAAGTGAATCAAACAAAAATAAATTCACCAATTTTGAATCTTTTGCATTGCAAGAAACAAGCTTACACATTCACTTTAATTCAATTTTATCGTATCATTTATCATTTGTAAGATAAAAATAAAAATAAAATTGAAAATATGTAAATAATGAAGGCTTTTAAACAATTATATCATCAGTTGTTGTTTTGTAAGTATATTTATATTAAAAACATTACCGTGGATTTATTTTTTAAACTATTATTTTACTTTTTTTTTTAACCATTTCTATTATTTTACTTAAATGTATATTATTTATTATATTATTCATAACTTCAATATTGTATACTAATGCTATTAAAATTATTCTATTAAATGGTTAAAATAAAAAAAATTATATAAAGAACTAATCTATATTTGATTCTTTTTTCTTTAAATTTTATTTATTGAAATAAAAATTTTGTAGTATCATTAAAATTACACATATAAATAAAATTTAAAAGATGATACTTTCAATTGGATTGAAAAAAAAATTATATTAAAATATATTGCACGTGCAAAGCACGTATAATTTTTCTAGTAATTGAAAATGTCGGATACAAATTCATGAAATCTAATTGGCCATAAATATATCTTTAATGTCAATCGAGAAGTTTTAATTTTCAACCGTTCACGTCATTTTTTTTGTGTGTCGTATGTAAATGATGAGGGTAAGTATGTAAATTTTTAAAAGTTGAAGTATGATTTGAAACTTTTTAAGTTTAAGGTATCATTGAAACGAAATCAAAAAGTTAAAAGGGTATTTTCTTTATATGAATGAAATTAATTCAATTGAAACCTTTAGATTTATGCACCAATACACACTAACTTGTTAGTTCAAAAATCACCAACTAGCTATTTTTGCAACTACATATAGTATTAATATTCTAAAAATAATGCTCTAAAAACAAGCTGTATCACATAGGTAATCAACATTTTCTCACAATCCTCAACAACAGTTTGGATCAATACAAGAAAAACCTTTCATTTTTTTATTTGTATAAATGCGTAACCTCTCAAATCAATAAGAACACAATAGTTCAACGACATCAATATATACCTAATTAATAAACTAAAAGGTTATGAGTTCGACTCCATTCTATTGTTGAACTTCAACAAAAAAAAACACACACACATAACATCTCATGACCTTAAAGTGCATAAAATTATAAAATAATCAAAATCACATGAGAAAGTTTAGGCAATGTTTTGAATGAAAGCATCATGAATCTTCAATCCTCCTTTCCACTTTTGGGTCCAAACTTCATACAAACCAAAATGGATGGTTCTTTGCTCTTTGGGTGTTGAAGCCTCAACTTTGATTTCCAATGGCTCCTCAGGGATTGTTAGCTTTTGATTTCTTGGTTTGTTTTCAAGAGAAACTTTCTTGGATATGAACTTCCCTGACTTCCCAACCTTAGCCATTACATAAACATTTGTCCCATTCCATCCAAATGCATGTGAACTCAATGTCACATTGAATCCCACTTTGTACTTTTTTCCAATTTCCATTTTATCAGTTGAACTTGTCACTTCTAGCCATGACACTTGCTTCAGCTCTGCCACACTTAAACTTCTAGGCCTGCAAAAAATATTGATATAAACATTCAAATACTTCAAACCATCACTGAAACCCTACAAAACTTGACAATTAATTTTCCCTTAAAACCCTATGATCAAAATTATGACCAATTTTACTTTTGTGCATATTTCTAGTTCTCTTAACCTTTAAGCTTGGAACTCACCAAAATTCAAGCATACATAATATATATTAAATTTTCATGATGCTCTTTAGGTAGAGGCTTTGTAAGGACCCGACCCAAGAAACGGTCTCTAACCTAAAGTCCTTACTTAGCATGCATGATTAAGAATATAAAACAGTTTAAGTGTTTTCCCTAGGGACCCAAGTCCCACTACATGCTAAAACATAAAAGAAAACTACGTGCAACTCAGAGTCAGCTGTCCATGATCATCCAGCCGCCTCCTCCTAGCCATCCTGCCTCTGTCCCAAGTTACCTGGTGGAAAACCACAGAAAATAAGGGTGAGCAACAAGTTACTCAGTAAGAATCCCCAACCGGGGTACATTACGAAAACATCTCATTTAGCACACCGACATGCAACCATACAAAACTTAAGCGGGAGTAGTTGGATTAACCATGCAACAGTCCTAGGGCTTGCCTACTCAGAGGCTCTTAGCTATCGAACTTCTCCGGGCTCTACATCTAGACGCCCTTCGGGCCTTACACAACCTAATACTCAGTGAGGCCCATCGGGGACTTACACACCTAGGATGCCCTTCGGGGACTTACACCTCCAACTCAGTGATGCCCATCGGGACTTATACACCTAGGATGCCCATCGTGACTTACACCTCCGACTCAGTGATGCCCATCGGGGTCTTATACACCTAGGTTGCCCATCAGGGTCTTACACCTCCGACTCAGTGATGCCCATCGGGGTCTTATACACCTAGGATGCCCATCAGGGTCTTACACCTCCGACTCAGTGATGCCCATCGGGGTCTTATACACCTAGGTTGCCCATCAGGGTCTTACACCTCCGACTCAGTGATGCCCATCGGGGTCTTATACACCTAGGATGCCCATCGGTCTTACACCTCCAACTCGGTGATGCCCATCGTGTCTTATACACCTAGGTTGCCCATCGTGTCTTACACCTCCGACTCGGTGATGCCCATCGGGTCTTATACACCTAGGATGCCCATCGTGTCTTACACCTCCAACTCGGTGATGCCCATCGTGGTCTTATACACCTAGGTTGCCCATCGGTCTTACACCTCCGACTCGGTGATGCCCATCGGGTCTTATACACCTAGGTTGCCCATCGTGGTCTTACACCTCCGACTCGGTGATGCCCATCGGGTCTTATACACCTAGGATGCCCATCGGGTCTTACACCTCCAACCGTCCATCGGGGTCTTACCCGAGCGGGACCTACACTAGATACCCTTCTAACTTCTACACTAAACATCTCGGTCTCAACTTAACATGGATTTAACGGCAATCAACGGAAAACATGGATATGCCGGGAAGAGGGTACCTAGCATGGTACTAGCGGAACACAATTCAAGCACAAACATGAATCAAGGAAGCATGAATCCTATCTAATAGAAACTCATACAATCACGTAAATCAACATGCTATCAAGGTATTCGCAGGTCCACACAACCCCGGGTAAGAATCCTTACCGGAAAAAGTGGAGGTTATTTATCCCGAATCAACTAACAACCCTCGAGCTTATAAGCGAACTCGAGCAACCAACCGAGAGGCGCGTGGTCTCGACAAAAGGCGGGCGCAGAACGGCGCCGCAGCGGCGGCAAGGCGCTGGCGCCGCTCGTGTCGCTGACGCTGGGCGCTGCGCGTTGCGTGCAACAAGGTGCTTTGCGCTGCTCGGCTCGTCTTCTTGCTGGCTGGCGTTGGCTCGGCGCGCGCGGCGAGCGAGCGACGGCGGCGGCGGTACGGGCGAGCGTCTTTGCGGCGCGACGTCGAGGTCGAGTGTCTTCGCCGCGAAGGCGGCGGTCTGGCTTTCTTTGCCGGTCGTCGCGGATCTGGCCGGACGGAGCGGTCGCGTTAGGCGCCGCGGCGCGACGGCTGGCGGCGGGCGGTGCGTCGTCGGCGCGCGCGTCGGGCGGAGCGGCCGAGGCGTCGCGCGGTGTGTGTGGGCTGGGCGCGGCGCCCAGTGCGATGGGGTGGCCGAGCGCCCGGGCGTTGGCGATATGCGATGGCTCGGTGCGCGGCGGGAGTGTGGGGCGAAGACGGGCAGCGCGACGGCGACGTAAGGCAGCGGCTTGGTGCGTCTGGCGGCTTGGGTGAGAGGAAGGAGAAGGCTAGGGTTTTTGGATTCTTTTTCTTTTTATTTTCTCCTTCCTTTCCTTTAAATAGACTTGGAAATCTCAAATGACCTTCCCAAGACTCCCCTTCGGGCCCCACGTGTACGCGTTTATTTTTCTTTATTTAAACCCAAGCTTCCAAATCCCTTTTAGGCCAAGGGTTGAGTCCTTCCAACAACTCCTTACAAACTAAAATAAAAGAAAACCTTATTTTATATTTTCTTTGGCAAACCTGTTACAATAATACTCCTCTTGGGAGACTTCCGTCCCTAAGTCGCCGCTCCTAAAAAATAACTCGGGTAACTCCTTCTCATCTCCCTTCCAACTCCCAAGTAGCTTCCTCAACTCTCTGATTCCGCCACTGCACTTTCACTAAATCAATAGCTCGGTTCCTCAAGACTTTCTTCTCAAATGCTAAGATCTTTATGGGTTTTTCCTCAAAGCTCGTGTCATGGTTCAACCAGAAACGGCTCAAAATCTATGACGTGCGAAGGATCTCGCCACATATTGGCGAGCATCGAGACGTGGAACACACTATGCATCGCAGCCAAGGACGGCGGCAATGCTAACCGGTGAGGCCACAACCCCGATCCTCTCAAGGATCTCGAATGGTCCAACAAACACGGGGCTCGGCTTCCCCTTCCTTCCAAACCTCGTAACTCCACGCGCGGAGCTACCTTAAGGAACACGTGGCTTTGCCAATCTCAAATTCCAACTCTCTACGTCGATATCGGCGTAGCTCTTACCGCCGCTGCCTGGGCGTCGATATCGAGCTCGATTTTCTGGATGCCTCATTGGTTAGCCAAGCAATTCCGGGCCTAACACCTGCCGGTCACCAACCTCTTCCCAGAAGGCCGGGGATCTGCAGCGCTTACCATACAACGCTTCAAACGGTGCCATCTGGATGGTTGACTGAAAACTATTGTTGTAGGCAAACTCCATCAAGTATAAGTACTGGTCCCAACTGCCAGGGAAATCCAATACGCAGCTCGCAGACATATCCTCTAAGATCCGATTTACCCGCCGGTCGCCATCGGTGCAATGGGTGGAAGGTCATCTTCAGAGTGCACTCTGTGCCCAAACCTGCCTGAAGGGCCTTCCAAAACCGTGATGTAAAACGGGAATCCCGGTCGGAGATAATCTTAACTGGCACTCCGTGGTATCTCACTATCTGCTCGAGGAATAGTTGTGCCCACTGCTCTACGGTGTAGTTTATCCTGCCCGGAATGAAATGGGCACACTTAGTCAACCTATCAACGACCACCCAAATTTGAGCATATCCTCTAGGAGTCCTGGGCAAACCTGAGATAAAATCCATGGTGATCTCCTCCCATTTCCACTGTGGCACTCCGAGCGGTTGCAACAAACCTGCGGGCTTCTGCCTGGGCGCCTTCACCTGTTGACAGGTGAGACACCGACTGACGAAACCGGCAATCTCCTCTTCATCCCCATCCACCAAAAAGTCCGCTTAAGATCTTGGTACCTCTTTACCCCCGGGTGCCAAGCAAAAGCGCGAGTGTGAGCCTCGGTCAACAATTCCGTCGAATACCGTCATCGGCTGGGACACATAGCCGGCCTTTATATCTTAGACCACCATCTGCGAGTATCACGAAATCGAAATCACCGTCAGCCTGAACCCTCTCATACAAGCTTTTTAACTTAGGATCTTTCAGCTGACTGTCGATAATCCTTTGCCTTATCGAAGGCTGGATGGTCAACTGAGCTACCCTGGCTGTAACATCCCCTAACAACACTTTGCTATTTCTCGCTCTCTCGAGGTCTTTCCTTATGATACTTTTGGGATTTGCCAACGTTGCGAGATGCGAGGTTTTTTCTACTTAGTGCGTCTGCCACCACATTTGCTTTCCGGGTGATGACAGATCTCACGGTCATAATCCTTTACAAGCTCCAACCACCTCCTCTGTCTCATGTTCAGGTCCTTCTCAGTGAAGAAATACTTGAGGCTTTGGTGGTCCGAGAAAATCTGAATCTTCTCCCCATACAAGTAGTGCCTCCAAATTTTAAGTGCAAAGACGACCGCTGCCAACTCCATATCATGAGTTGGGTAATTCTGCTCGTGTGGTTTCAACTGCCTCGAGGCGTACGCTATCACCTTACCGTGTTGCATCAGAACGCATCCCAAACCAAACTTGCTGGCATCACTGTACACCACGAAACCCCAGCTTCCTCTCGAATCGCCAAAGACCGGCAAGCAGCGTCAAACTACTCTTTAGCTTAGCAAAACTCTCATCGCACTTCTTATCCCAAACGAAATCGACGCCCTTCCTCGTCAGTCGAGTAAGCGGGGTGGCTATAGCAGAAGTTCTTAACAAAGCGGCGGTAATATCCGCCGTGCCCGTAAAGCTACGAATCTCCGACACGGTCGTCGGTCTGGCCCACGAACTAACAGCCTCTATCTTCGAAGGGTCCACAGCCACTCCCTCCTTAGACACAACGTGTCCCAGAAAAGCTACCTCCTCAAGCCAAAAGTCACACTTTGAGAACTTCGCATAGAGCTTATTCTCGCGCAAGGCTGCCAAAATCTGCCTTAGGTGCGAGGCATGGTCCTCCTTAGATTTAGAGTACACAAGAATGTCATCTATGAACACGATGACAAAGCGGTCCAAGAACGCCTTGAACACTCTGTCCATCATGTCCATGAATGCAGCTGGGGCGTTCGTAAGTCCGAAGGACATGACTACGAATTCATAATGCCCATACCTCGACTCAACGCTGTCTTGGGAATATCCGCATCCCGAATCCTCAATCGGTGGTAGCCCGACCTCGTGTCAATCTTCGAGAACACACAAGCTCCCCGAGCCGGTCAAACAGTCATCGATACGAGGCGTGCGGTACTTGTTCTTAATGGTTACCTTGTTCACTCCTGTAATCGATGCATAGACGCATCGAGCCATCCTTTTTCTAACAAACAAAGACGGGTGCTCCCCACGAGGACACACTCGGCCTAATAAACCTCTCTCACAAGCAACTCCTCGCACTGCCCTTTAACTCTTTCACTCTGCTGGCGCCATGCGATAAGGAGCTTTTGAGATAGGGCGAGTCCCCTACTCCAAGCTCTATTGAGAAGTCCACCTCTCTCTTCGCGGCAGCCGTAACTCTTCGGGAAAACATCCGCAAACTCTTGCACTATGGGCACTGCCGATGATGGCGGGTCACGGTTCTCCCAGTCATCTTAGCTAAGAAACCCCAAGCTCCTCGTGCCAACAAACGACGAGCTTTAATCACTGAAATCACCGGCGGACACACCCCACTCCGGTGCCCCGAAATTTAAAGGTAGGCCTATCTCGCGCGGCCCGAACACCACCTCCTACTTACAACGGCAATAATCATCGCGTGGTTATCGCCAACCAATCCATGCCGAGGATCACATCAAAACCGCTCATAGCTAACACTATGAGGGTAACTCGCAGAGTCCAGTCGGATATCCATGTCCGACCATCCTCACCTTCTCGCTAGCCAAAGATACTAATTCCCGGGAGTAGCGACAGACAACTCAAAACCTAGAGGCTCTAAATTCATGCAAGCAAGCTCAAAGAAAAACAGCAGAAACAAACGAATGGGTGGAACCCGAATCAAACAACACAAAGGCGAGGTGATCAAGAACTAGGAGCGTGCGCCGCCATCGCGGGTCGGTTCTCTCAGCCCTCTGGCGAGTCGTAGCATACACCCTCCTTCTTTCTTCTTTGGTGGTGAGCCACAAGCGCTCTCTCTCGTTGCAATGCCGGGCTTGATGCCCTCCTTACTTACCACGCTTATAGCGGGCTCTGGGGTTTCCACCACAAGGTCCCCAATGCCGCTTCCCACGGGATCTACAATACGGTGGCGGCCTCCCCTATGCCACGATGGCGAGGCCGATCCTGATTCGGTCCCGATCATCGGTCTCTGCCGTGATAAGAACTCTGCGCGCGGCCCCCCCCACGACCATGACCCCTGAGTCAACTTTAACCGCTTCGCCCGAGAACACGGGGCCTTCGCGCACTATGGTGCTAACAACTGCTCTGAGGGTACTTCCCCGTCATAGATCGTTGCCAATCAGTCTCGCCTTGGCAAAAGTCTCTCGGGCTCGTGCCCTAACGTCCCCGAGACACTCCTGCCTCAAACCCGCAATAAACTTCCCGATTTTTAGTTCCGGGGTAGCAATCAACTGTGGCGCGAAGTATCCATATTCCGAGAACTTCTTCTCGTACACCTCGATTGGGTCAGACCCCTGCTTAAGGTTTGAAAACAGCTCAATCATCTTTTCTTGGGCTTCTTCACTGATAAACTTCGCCTTGAACTCGGCTTTGAAAAACTCCCGTGTGGCGGTGGAGACCAGTAGGTCTCTCACTTAAGGTAGAATCCCACCACCACTTAGCTGTACCGGCTAATACATGGGCTGCACATCGAGCTCGCTGCACCTCAGGACACTCCATTACCATAAACGTATATTCTAACTCCGCAATCCATGTGGCAGCTACCAACGGTTCTCCAGGGGCGCTAAACTTCTCCGGCTTCCATTTCACAAAATCCTTCACCACTTGCCTAGATCCTCGCACCCTTCTCGCCATAACGGCCTCATTCACAATTGGCTCTCGCGGAGTCAAGCGGTCTTGGTGGCACTGCAGCCTCTCTTGAAACAACTCGGTCACCGGCCAGATCTCGGGCGCGGGGACTCCTCCTCTGCGCGTAGCTAACAAAGCTTGCGTTTCAGCTCTGCTCGGCCCTCCGGTCGGCCAACAACCCAACCACAAGAGCCCTCATAGACTCCACAAAAGCAGCTCCCGGTGTAGTCTCTCGAGACCCGCTTGCCCCTACACCTCTCTCCGGGCAACACACGGTTGAGGGGCTCGATGATGGCCTCACCTCGGCATCGCTTTGGGACGAGGTCCTCCGGTGTCCGAATCGATCACGAATGCCACTGGGTGGTCGGCCTCGAGCCTCCTCGCCCTACGAGTGATCGGCATACCGAAAATCTACACCAAACCAACATCGGGTCGTAACTCGTCTTCCCACTCTACAACAACAAGTCATGTACATGCAAGGTGCAACCTGCATTATAATTCTTAACCCTTAATTTAAAACTTACGGACATACCGATGGTCATGTGGGCGCTGATGATCATGGAAAACAACCTACAATCGCAGTCGGTCTCTACGTAACCTATAACTCGAGCTCGATACCAATCGTAAGGACCCGACCCAAGAAACGGTCTCTAACCTAAAGTCCTTACTTAGCATGCATGATTAAGAATATAAAACAGCTTTAAGTGTTTTCCTAGGGACCCAAGTCCCACTACATGCTAAAACATAAAAGAAAACTACGTGCAACTCGTAGTCACCGTCCATGATCATCCAAATTAGCCTCCTCCTAGCCATCCCGCCTCTGTCCCAAGTTACCCGTGGAAAACCACAGAAAATAAGGGTGAGCAACAAGTTACTCAAGAAGAATCCCCAACCGGGGTACATTACTTAAAACATCTCATTTAGCACACCGACATGCAACCATACAAAACTTAAGCGGGAGTAGTTGGATTAACCATGCAACATCCTAGGGCTTGCCTACTCGAGAGCTCTTAGCTATCGAACTTCTCCTGCTCTACATCTAGACGCCCTTCGGGCCTTACACAACCTAATACTCAAAGAGGCCCATCGGGGACTTACACACCTAGGATGCCCTTCTCGGGGACTTACACCTCCAACTCGGTGATGCCCATCGGGACTTATACACCTAGGATGCCCATCGTGACTTACACCTCCGACTCGGTGATGCCCATCGGGTCTTATACACCTAGGTTGCCCATCGTGGTCTTACACCTCCGACTCGGTGATGCCCATCGGGTCTTATACACCTAGGATGCCCATCGTGGTCTTACACCTCCGACTCGGTGATGCCCATCGGGTCTTATACACCTAGGTTGCCCATCGTGTCTTACACCTCCGACTCGGTGATGCCCATCGGGTCTTATACACCTAGGATGCCCATCGTGGTCTTACACCTCCAACTCGGTGATGCCCATCGTGGTCTTATACACCTAGGTTGCCCATCGTGGTCTTACACCTCCGACTCGGTGATGCCCATCGGGGTCTTATACACCTAGGATGCCCATCGTGGTCTTACACCTCCAACTCGGTGATGCCCATCGTGGTCTTATACACCTAGGTTGCCCATCGTGGTCTTACACCTCCGACTCGGTGATGCCCATCGGGTCTTATACACCTAGGTTGCCCATCGTGGTCTTACACCTCCGACTCGGTGATGCCCATCGGGTCTTATACACCTAGGATGCCCATCGTGGTCTTACACCTCCAACCGTCCCATCGGGGTCTTACCCGAGCGGGACCTACACTAGATACCCCTTCTAACTTCTACACTAAACATCTCGTCTCAACTTAACATGGATTTAACGGCAATCAACGGAAAACATGGATATGCCAGAAGAGGGTACCTAGCATGGTACTAGCGGAACACAATTCAAGCACAAACATGAATCAAGGAAGCATGAATCCTATCTAATAGAAACTCATACAATCACGTAAATCAAGATGCTATCAAGGTATTCGCAGGGTCCACACAACCCCGGTAAGAATCCTTACCGAAAAAGTGGAGGTTATTTATCCCGAATCAACTAACAACCCTCGAGCTTATAAGCGAACTCGAGCAACCAACCGAAGAGGCGCGTGGTCTCGACAAATGAAGGGCGCAACGCGCGCGCGAAGGCGGCAAGCGCGCGGCGCTGCTCGGTCTTCTTGCCGCTGGCGTTGCGTGCGCAGCAAGGGTTTGGGCCGGCGCTCGCTCGTTCTTGCTGCTGGCGTTGGCGTTGGCTCGGCGCGCGCGGCAAGGCGAAAGCGACGGCGGGCGGCTGGCACCGCGAGCGACGTCTTTGCGACGCGTGGTCGAGGTCGAAAGCTGCGCGCGCCGGCGGCCGGTGCGCTGCTGCACGGCGGCGTCGGATGCGGCCGACGGAGCGCGGTGCGTTAGGGCGCCGCAGTCGCGAGCGGCGGCTGCGTGCGGTCGGTCGCGGTGCGTCTGGGCGAGCAGCGGCGGCGTCGGCGTGTGGGTGGGGCGGTTCTGCGGCCCAGTGCGATGGGGTGGCCGAGCGCGGCGCGGGGGCGTTGGCGATGGCTCGGTGCGGCGACGGGAGTGTGGGGCGAAGACGCGGGCGCGCGACGGCGACGCGGCGCGGCGCGGCTTGGTGTGCGTCTGCGGCTTGGGGTGAGTGAAGGAGAAGGCTAGGGTTTTTGGATTCTTTTTCTTTTATTTTCTCCTTCCTTTCCTTTAAATAGACTTGGAAATCTCAAATGACCTTCCCAAGACTCCCCTTCTAGCCCCCTACTGACGCGTTTATTTTTCTTTATTTAAACCCAAGCTTCCAAATCCCTTTTTAGGCCAAGGGTTCGAGTCCTTCCAACAACTCCTTACAAACTAAAATAAAAGAAAACCTTATTTTATATTTTGCTGAAAACCGGGCTGTTACAGGCTTGGATCTTCAAAGTATGTTCCTAGGAAGATTTAGGTTTGTAACCCACGAACGATCTCTTATTCTTGATATACAAGATCATAATTCAACAAACATAATTTGAGTTAAGACAAGAGATTACAAGTTCAAATCACCTAGTTCCAAACGTTATTAAATTTTTTTAAGAAAATAATTAATAATAATAATAAATCAATTCACCTCTTGTATCTATGCTTTAAACTTTAGGATTGGCACGAGTGCCTCTAAATGTGTGGTGTGGTTAATTATTAAGTCAAAAGATTATCTATAGGTGGCAAATTAAATCCATAAGCTTAAAGTTGATAAGTTAAGATAAAAGAGATACTTACATGTAAGGCTTAGCGAAATGCCAATAGCGATTATCGTTGCCCCACGTGATGTTCAATCCTCTAGGATAAATTGTGATGTTTCCCTATAGAATCAAAGATGATCAGATGCAAAAACTTAAGAAACCTAATAGAGAAATCTAAAGTTTCATTGTAAAGTTAAAGAAAGAGCAAACCTTGTCATCCTTAGCCATGGCACTTTGATCTGCTACTGTATGAGGCCCAATTGTCATAATTATAAGGTGGGATTGCACAAGAAGAACAAGGAATTAAAGGGTTTTATTCAAATAAAATTTTGAATTAATGTGGTGAAGAAGATGATATTATGAGTAGAGACAATGAGAAATGTAGTATTTATAAGGATAAAGGAAAAAAGGTAGTTATTATTGGAAAAGAAAAAGTGGATATTATTCTCTCGAGCTTTTTGTTTGACATATTTAGGTAGGAGTTAGTATTAGTATTTATTAACTCCTTCTCGAAAACCTACAGTTTTTATTAACTCCTCCTCATTTTTACTTTTAAAAATAACTCTCATTTCTAACCATTCATTCTTAATCGTTCATTATAACTATTCAATCATTTCTAACCACTAATTTTTAATCATTCATTTCAAATCAATCAAAGTAACTCATTTTTAACCATTCATTTTTAATCATTTCTTTTTTAACTATTAAAAATAACTACTCATTTTTAAATCTACATCCAAACAAGGTTTTGACTCCTCTACACAAGAACTACATCCAAACGAATTTTTGACACAACTCTCAATTTTTAACTACTTAATATAACTCCTCAATATAACTCTTTAACCCAAAAACTATTTAAATATGTCAAACAAACAGCCCCATGTGTAATGATCTTAAAATTAATAATATACAGCTACAATATTCCACGAGGAAGTTCATTTGAAAACTAAAAGATTAAATTATACGCGGTGCTTTAGGCAAAATGAACGATGAGGTTTTGTTTTATTATTATTCTTCCAGGGTATGATTATTCCTTTGGAATCAATTCTCTTTCTTTGAACCCATTCATTTTTACTTTTTGAGATGGCACTTTTTCTTTTTACTTTACTCTTTTTCTAAAAAAAATGAAAGCTAAATACGTATGGTTAATAATATTTACACCTGATAACTTTAAGAGTTTCTATAATTTGATCGAGCTACTTAATTTTCTTCATTGCTTTCAATAATGAAAACTTTCTTTAGAGGCTAACAATTATTTTTTTTATTATAAAAAAAATGTTATGAAACGGTAACCAATAAGCAACGAAAATAAAGAAAATGAGAAAGAGAAACACAACATGAAGATTTTACGTGGTTTACTAACGTTGTGTTAGTTAGTGCACGGGTAGAGAGGGACACAATTTTATTAAGGAGAGGCGAAATCCATAATGAACATCGTCATAGGGCGGCTAAGGTTTAATTCAAGTTTATATAGACACCTTCATTAAAGCTTTTTACATAGATAACAGGCCAAAAATACATTAAAAAGCTCATATACTAAATAAACATGCCAATACATATATCGTTTACGAATCGGGGGTAACCCCACTCGTTGACTGGACAGTGAGACCCTGACTAACTAATCATAGGGCATTAAATCGTTCAAAGCATATCTCAACAAAAAAAATGATGATTTTTTAGTTATATTTTTGTCTTCACTCGCACTTTTGAAATAAAGTTTTAGGAGTACATCTAGCATTGGTATATTTGGAATCAAACACGTTTAACTTTAGAAACCATTAAGTTCTTTTAAGCATTTGCATCTACAATTTTGACCTTTTATAATACAATGGCTAAATCAAATAGAGAGAAGAGAAAAACATGATAAAAGGTAAAATGAGCTGTTTTTTCGTAGGAGATAAAGATTCTTATCCTATTTCCAAGATTTTGACATTTTATTAATTGTCATTACGTAGAAATAATTTATTTTTATCATCACTATCCTTTTATATATACTAGAACTTTGGAACGTGCCTTGCACGAGAGATTTTTTCTTTATTAAAATACTTATAAATAATATATATATATATATATATAAATTTTAAATGAGTAAGTAAAATATATATTATTTACTTTATTTAAAAAATCTCATACAACGTAGTTTAAGATAAAAGTGAAATAAAAAAAATATACATATCATAATTTTTAAAGAAAATTATGAAATAAATTAAACTTCAAATAAGTTTTCGTCAGGCTAAAATCTTACTTTGTACACGATCTTTTTTTTTCATTCATTTATTATTTTAGTTTAATCTTCGAACATCGAAGCCATCTTTTCAAAAAAAAAAACCTCGAAACCATCACCTCTCTACGATCTTAAAAATCATACTTGTGCTTTCTTATTTCATCTTATATTTTATAAATAATAAAAAATAAAGAAAATATTGAAAAAAAAATTTAAAAAAAACTCATAAAATCTATCTACCTCTTCTACGAATTTTGATGAAACATAAGTTTTTTAAATATTAATTTAAAACATAATATTATATTAAATCTATTGTTCTCTACAATAATAATAATGGTGTATATATTTATATTTAAATTTAAAAAATATATAATTAATATAATTGATAAAATTTAGGTAGCTTCGTATGTCAAAATATGAGTAGTACTTCGACGACATCATGTATCACAGAATGAGCAACAAATTACATGTTAAGTCATATTTATTATAATAACAAATAATAAAAATAATAATATGAAAAAATAATAATTATAAAAATTACCTTTCATTAATGGAGGAATGTTATAAACACTTCTTCAAAATTTTAAATACTCCATAAATTTAAAAAGAAATTATAAATTAAAGTTGAAGCATAAAATAAATAGAATTACACAAAGAAAACATAATAAAAATAAAAATAAATGAAGAAGAAGAAAATGTTCTGTAAAATGAATTAAATACAGATTGAAAAATTGTTCTTTACCTTCGACGACAACCGCTACCACGAACACAACTCAGTGCACTAATGCTAACACTCCCAACCCGAACAAAATCTGTACATCTGTGCAACATCAAAAGAATTATTAGTAATTTGAATTTTGAAAAACAATAAATTTGTGGTATTTATAGAAAAAGTTGGAATCCAAGATTTTCTTTAAATTTGAAAAACAAAAAACTCAATATCTTCATTTGATTTTATACTTATTTAGTTTGAAGATACTAAATTTTAATAATTAATAATAATAATAATAAGTCACATTTTAACTAATTGGTCGGGTTGTCGAAGCCAGCCAAAATAAAAACTGATTTACTAACTCTAACTTGTAGAAATAGTGGAACCAGGTCGAATCTCAAAGAAGCTATGAATTAATTTCTCAATCTTTAAAAATAAATTAAAAGGGGGGTTTTGAGTATTTTAATGAAACTCTACGTAAAATAAATAAATAAATAAAATAAACAATTTACGAAAAATTCCAATTCAATGGTTTAGTTTAATCCAATTGTAATTTTGATCATAGGCTACAAAAAATATTTAATTTCCTTAGGTTCAAAGAATTAGTCTACCTACTTGGAAAAGCCACAATAGATAATTGTTCTCCTACTTTATTGACTCCAACGCAGCATCAAAACCAAATCTTATTATCTAATCAATTGGGCACGATAGCGTTCCATACCAATTAAATAATAACATTAAAATTTATGAGAACGACTAAACCAAAATTAACTAACCGAGACGACTACAAAATTAATTAATTTTGTTTATTTGTTTCCCTAGGGCCTATCATGCAAGCTATGTAATTTGGAAAAGCCACAATCACACACACATGAGCTAACCCCTTGCTACAATTATCAATCATTCGAAACAATTACTTATCACAAAATCATGTTTAGCATAGATCAATCAATAATAAATTAAGTCGTCAATTCAATTTACTAACAATCAATCATAAAAATAAGAACAAGAAACAAATAATCTTTGAATTAAAAGAAAATATCAATTAGGTCCCAAGCCTCACAAAATTATAATTGAAATAAAACTAACCTTGAATTGGAAGTAAAACCTAACTAGAAAAAAGAAATAAAAATAGTATAAAAAGAATGGAAATCAAATTAAATTAAAGAAAAAACACCATATGCGCTGCTTCCTCTCCAAACTCTCGTTCCGCGGCTCCAACGGCTGCCCCCCTAATCTCCTTGCGGCTGTTCTTTTCGTCTTCAGCCGTCCTTGCACATATAAATAGAAAACAAAATCCTTAAAATTCAATGGGCTCAAATGAGCCCAAGTTTAATTTCCTATTTTTCATAGGATTTTTATTGTTTCCTTTTTCATATTTGTTTTTTTTTTTAATGTATTTCTCTTTTTTTTCTTTTTCTAAATGTGCAAGTGGCATACGCCACTTGCTTTCCTTTTCATATTTATTTAAATTTTTTTTTTCTTTTCAAAAATAATTTTTATTTTTTATTTCACTCTTTTTCCAAATTCAAACTAAAATATATATTTAAGCTTACTTCAACAATTTTTTAGCAATTCACCATATAGATTAAATAAGGCATAATACTAATATTTAACCACAATAAACAACCCAAATTTAGGAAAATTAGATTCAATAAATATAATTATTCAGAACTTATCAAATTCCCCCACACCCAAATCATGCTTGTCCTCAAGCATACCTTAACTCAATATATCAACTCTTCTTCTTAATCCCTTTTCTTCCATCTTAATATCAAAGAATATCAATAAAGTCAATCACACATCAAAGTTGAATTTCAATCACAATCAAAAGAATGAGCATTCATAGGATACATTTTGTATAAAAATTCAAGCATCTCATCAATTCATCAAAATCAAATGCAACAAGACTTAACACCCTCACATGGTTTCACTCATTATTGTCAAAATATTTAGGGTATTTTTTTTTTCGCTCAAAATCAAATCATAGCATATTATTACCATAGGCTTGCAAATGAATCAAATCGACACCAATATAAATGGATTGAATGCAAAAATCAAAGGGACTTGATCACAAGGGTTGTAATGAGGCTTAGGTAAGGGTAGGATAGAAGGAAAATTTAGGTGTTTTATAATCAAGACCAAGAGTTAATATTGCATGATATCAATGCTACATAAGAAGCACAAAATACACTACCAAAGACATAGGTGCATTCCCATACTTCATTTTTGCACTAAGAACCTTGGAGAAACCATAATAACATAACTTTGTTGGCAAAATTTTCTCCTCAATATTTGTTTTTTTTTTTTTTTTTAACAACAGATTTTCAAGGCATATTTTTTTTCTTTCAATTTTGTGCTTTTTGCCTTTTTTTTATCACTTTCCTCCACTTCCTTTTTTTCAATGTATTTTATTTCCTTCACAACCATTAACTACCATACAACATTTTCATCTTGTCTCGACAAAGGTGCAACGGTTGAGGCTAACAAATGAGATGGTCTAAGGCAAAATATGATGTGTTATTATTAAGAGAAAAAAAAAAGGAAAATAGGCTCAAAGTGGCTAACTAATGGGAAAAATTCAAAGGTGGGAATTTTAAAAGCCAAGAAGTGGTTAATCCTAATTGCCCTTATCATATTAAAGCATCAATACAAAAATAATGGTCTCAAAATGCATTCAAGAGCAAGTTCTAGAATAAGCACACTAAGTTGATATCACTCAACAAGAAATAAATCGAGCAAAATATATGCGTTGCTCATAGGCTCAAAATCTCACTAGAATGGATAAATTGCATCAAGTCTTGCACATTTTCAATCAATAAATCAATGAGACACCGTCATATAAAGAAATATGGTCATAACGCCAATACAAATATGGTCAAATTTGTATAAATGCTCAAATACATAAATATAAACTTAATGGCATATTTTGTCTAGATTTTGGAGGCGATACCCTCAAGCCCCCACCAGAGGCCTCACCTTTGGACTCCATCTCCCTGATTGGGCAGCGATACCTTCGACTAAATTTTCGTGGGGCATTGTCATTAAACTTGGCATTGAAAAGGCTGCTTAATTTATAAACTATTTTAATATATTTGTTTATGCCTTGTCCACTTATCTGCAGTGGTGCTTGAAGTGTAGTGGCATTGTCATTAAACTTAACATTGAAAAGGTTTTTGACATGGTGAATTGAAGCTTCATTATATCCATCATTCGACTCAAAGGCTTTAGTTCTACTTTAGTTAAATAGATCACGACCTGTATTTTTACCGATGAATTTTAATGGAAGTTGAATTAATGGTGGTTCTAATCATTTTTTCGAGAAAGATACGAAATATATAAAGAAAAAAAGAAGTTCGCAAGGGGCAAGCGAGTCCCGAATGTTTTTACAGAAAGGAAAACCAATTAAAAACAATAATACTAATAGAGTAATTTTGAAATAATGTTGTCTTTAAGCACTAATTGGTGGTTCTAATCTTGTTAACTGGAAAACCATGACCCTCCCAAAAAAATTTGGAGGATTGCGTACTTCAAATTGCGTATTTCGTTTATTCATAACACCAATAGAGCTCTTCTTAACTAATGGATTTTGGAGATTTTACACGAAATTTTCCTTTCTATAGAAGAGCCTCATTATGGTTAAGTATGAAAGTTCCATTGTTGGTGATATTCGTGTTACATGTAAATATGGTAGCAAAAGGTCCCTTTGGCAACACATTATTAAAGACAAGGATGATATGCACTCTAATGAAATGGAAAGTGAACAATGGAGCTCAAATTCGATTTATTTATTGATTGTCGTTTGCATAACAGAGAGCAATTTCTATAGGATTTCTTTTTTGTCAGAGCAAGCTCACTGAAGTTGCAAGTAATTATAAATTTCAAAGACACCATTTTTTGGAGCATCACTTTGAATGCAGCTTAATGGAGCTTTAAGTCAAAATTCTTCATCAACTATACTATCTCTGTTATTGCAACTAGGTGGCAAGTTTTCGTGTATAGTTTAAACTTTTGCTTCCCCCTTCCACTTCTTTCTTTTTTTTTTCTTTTTTTTTCTTAATAAGATTCACTATTCCTTCTAAAAAAAGTATATCTCAATAAAACATTAACTAAAATTAACGTACTCAGATATTAACTTTGAGAAATTAAAATAAAGTAAATTTCAAATTAAATTGTCCAAAATGATATTTTAACTTGTATTATGTTTAGGTTTTTAACCAAAGTTGACTTACATAAAACATATTGAATAAAACACGGCTGAAGAATATGGAATTAGGCATCCCATTTGCACCAACTTTTTTTTTTCTTTTTTCTTTTTTCTTTTTTCTTTTTTCTGTTTTTTTTTTGGTGTGCCACTTGGTTTCATTTTAAAATATGTTTTAGACTAGTGGGATATAAAGGGTTCATTTTGGGAGACTCTTCTTTACAAAATGAGTACATTGTATGAGTGGTCGTTTCTTATTCTCAACATAAGATTCTAAAGTTGTGCGCAAACTTTGAAAAAAGAAAAATATACATGTCAAATTTTAAAATTTTAATATAGAAACGATTTCTAATTCTAATATCTTGATAGAATTGATATATTTGAACCACTTGAACAATAATAAAGTTTTTATTTAAATAAAATATAAGGGTTTAAGGTTTATAATTGTTATGAATAAAATAAGAACAACAGGCATATTTTCTAGGGTTTATGAATGTCCATATTTTTAATATGGTATCATAGTCTATTAAATCCGAACGGGCATTCGGTCCAATTAAATGCATTTGAAATCAGATTCAATATGGATAATTCAAAAGATGCATCATTTTGAAGGGGCATATTAGGATCTCATAATTGTCTCACATTAAAAAAGTGGAGAATTCAACGAGCATTTATAAAATAAATAGACTACTTCTCTCATTATCGATAGGTTTTAGATGGATGTCTACACTAAAAAATAAACCTATAAATTGTGTTGTGAAATCTATGACTCCTCTTAATTATCGGTGTTATTGTCATGCTTGTCCAATGTATGTGTTGCATATGGTTAGATGATCGTTTAGACCCCTTTTAATCATGCTTTCATGGCATGTTGTCAATATTGGATATTGTAATTAGGATTGCGTTTAATTTCCTTATTTCTATTCTTGTGTTTGATTTCTCGTCATTTTGCATGTGCAAGGATGTAATTTTAAATAGGTGTTAAAATGTACCGTAAAGGTATGACTAGTTGCTCCTGTTCCTCCCAATTAAATGTTAATACAATATAGTTGTGGTTGTTTGTCTTTATTGCTTGCGCTATAGATTAATCTGCAAGTTATTTATCTATCTACAAGAGAGTCATATTTACCAAATGGGTCGATAGCGCGATTGATTATCTAGATTGATGTTATCCATTTTCCCCTTCCCCTGAATGCTTAGAAATAAGTGATTAAAAATGAATTATTTGGGTTGTTAGAAATGAATGATTAGAAAAAATCAATACGAATTATACCGAGACTTCACCTAATTTCATCTGGAAAAAAATCATCTTATGGCTGCTAAATGCTGTCCAAGATCAAATTTTTTTAGAAATTACTCTACTTCTATAATTGACGATTCGAGATGAGCTGCTAAAAGAAGGAAGGGCGATAGAGAGAGGTGGAAGGAAGACAGCCTCTCATGCATTACCAAAAGGAGACAGCGCGGAGAGCGTTAAGACCTAGAACTTCAGAACGTCAGTCAGTGATTGCGCCATAACAGAGTGCGTTAGGAGCAAGAAAACGGCTGCGCGTTGCTAACGTGCAACGGCTTTCGTAACTAACTGACAAACTTTCTTTTAGTCTTTTCTTTTTGTTCAGTTATTTTTTCTTTCTGTTTTTCCCCATTGTTTTCTCCTCTATTTTCTTCCCCCTTCCTTTCTTTTTCTCTAATAAAATTCTCGTATCTCCTTTCCAAAAAGAATGATTAGAAATGAGAATTGTTATAAATAAATGAGTAGAAATGAGAAATTAATTTTAGTAGTAAAAATGAATGGTTATTTTGAGTAATTACAAAAATTGTTTGGATTAATTCTTTCCAGAAATGAAGAAGCTTCTTGGTGAAGCTACTAATAGCCCCCACCTGAAGCCAAATGATAAATTTTGGAAAAATTCCATCGCTAAGAAAGTCAAAGTTTTTTTGTGGGCTGTGTTTTACAGGGGGATAAACACAATGGAGGTGATGCAGAAATGACAATCTCATAATTGTCTCAACACATCCCATTGCATGCTTTGTTTAAATCAATGTGAGTCATTGGACCACATCTTCATTCATTGACCATACTCTCAGTATATGTGTGATAACTCTCAATTCGTCTCAATTCATTGACCACATCTTCCCTGGCAACGGCGCCAAAAACTTGTTCGTTGTCGAATCAACACACTCAATTTAATTAAAAATATAAATAGGAAGAATGATGATCGCAGCGAAGTCTCTACTTCTGATTAAGTGAAATGTGTGTGTTTGATCCCCAAAGGTTGTGCAAGTATACACAGTCTTTGTTGTAGCAAGTTTTAAAGTAAGTAAAAGTCATCTCCACAGGGAATAGTTATTAGTGTCATGCTTAAGCGAAATCGAGAATCAGGGTGATGGGGGAAATTGTTGTGGCGAAGTAAATCTAAACTAAGTAAATTAAAGATAAATCGATCTGACGAAATACATCGGAAGGGAATAAGACAATTCGGAGAGTTTCACTACAGCGAAACTATTTACAGTAAAGAAGCAGCAACCGTTAGCTTTCTCTTTTGCTCTCTCGAGTCTTAGAGTTTGGCTCTCTCGAGCTCTTGGCTTGGTTTTCTCGAACACAAACACTGCTAAGGCGAAGCGACACAGCATTAGGCGAACCTTATCTCTAAGCATTCACTTTAGATGCAAGTAAACTCATCTCTAAGTAAACTTTGCGAACCTAATGTTATACATGCAAGATCGCTCTATTTCTATTCTCTCGAAGCGAAATAAATACATACACACAGTGGATCAAACAGAGTGCATTTCGAATTAACACAGCATGCATAATAATTTATCATCTCGCTAAAGCTTCGCTTAGGCGAACTACTCCTATTTGCCTATTTCCTTCCAATGATAGATTTAGCTGCTCATGTCAATAAATAAAAGCAAAGCGAAGTAAAAGCAATAGAAAACCTTCATTAAAAACAACAAGAAACAAGGTTCGTTAAATCTTCTCATGATAGTTCCACAATTTTTTTCAAAAAGGAATCGTTAATCGCGCCATCAACGAAACTTGTATTCCTCTAATCCCTAAGGTTTACAAAGCCATGAAGGTTAGTGAGTTCCGACCTATCAGCCTCACAACAAGTATATACAAAATTCTCGCTAAAGTACTAGCTGAACGATTCAAGTTGGTTTTACCTCACACAATTGATTCCAAGCAATCAGCCTTTGTCAAAGATCGACAAATCATTGATGCAATTCTTGTTGCTAATGAAGCTGTTGACTATTGGCTATGTTACAAAATCAAAGGCATCATCACTAAAATCGACATCGAAAAGGCTTTTGATAAATTGAACTGGAATTTTATTCTTACCATTTTCCATTTAAAAGGATTCAACAACACCTGGATCAATTGGATGAAGGCCTGCATATCCACTCCAAGTTATTCCATAATTGTTAACGGGAAACCTCGTGGTAAGATCAATGCAAATCGTGGTGTTCGCCAAGGAGGCCCTCTATCCCCTTTCATCTTTGTTCTTGCTATGGACTATCTTTCAAGACTGATTAATGATGCAAGATAAAGGTTTGATTAAAGGATGTCAGTTTCAAAGCTCCAACATTCATATCTCTCACTTAATGTTTGCTGATGACATCCTTTTGTTCTCTGAATATGACTTTGATATGCTTATCAATCTTTATCACATCATTTCTTGTTTTTAGCTTGCATCAGGGCTGAAAATTAATATGACCAAATCCTCTTTCTCCTCCATTAACCTGAATATTTTGCAGCAAGCTCATGTGGAAACTATATGGAAATTAAAGCATACACCTCTCCCTCTTATCTATTTAGGAATGCCTCTTGGTGGTAATCCTAAAGTTATTTCCTTCTAGAATGATACTATCGAGAGGATTGAGAGGAGGTTAGATCAGTGGCAGTTCACTTATCTCTCTAGAGGCGGCATTTAACTATGATTCAAGCGGTTTTAGAGCTCCTTCCAACATATATGCTTTCTGTTTTTCAAGCTCCTACAACAATTTACATAAGGATTGAGAAAACTTTGAGAAGGTTTCTTTGGAAAGGAATGGATGGCAAGGGAGAAGCTCATCTGGTTCGTTGGGACATTATTACTTTGCCTAAACATAGTGGTGGTATGGGTATTAATAGAATCAAACACACTAACATAGCTCTCCTTAGCAAATGGATTTGGAGATTTTATTTTGAAGATAATTCATTATGGAAATTGGTGATCATGGCTAAGTATAAACCCAACAATATGGGGGACATTCCCTCTCTTAGCAACTTCAGTAGTCTTAGATCTCCATGGATGAGCATTGTTAAAAATTGCCAAGTTATGCAGCCTATGCTACAATGGAAAATTAATAATGGGAAGAGGATTAGTTTTTGGCACGACCAATGGGCTACAAATGACAAGCTATGTGATATGCTCCCTCGTTTTTATGCTTTATCCTCCCACAAAGACATAATTGTTAATCAATCTTGGGATGAGACTAATTCTACTTGGAAGCTTCGTCCTTTTCGTCCTCTTTTTTACAGAGAGCTTGATCAATGGAACAACATATCAAATCAGTGGCCCCGACCTAGCAATATCCATGCTACTCACCCTGATTATATCCTATGGAAACCTGCATCCAATTTTATCTATTCCGTCAAAGAGATTAAAATTATCCTTAGTGACTTGGATATGATTCAGCCTTACAAACCAAACATCAACTTTTGGAAAAATACCATTGCTAAAAAAGTCAAAATATTCATCTGGGCTCTATTCTACAAAGGCATTAATACCTATGATGTTATGCAAAAGCGCTAACCCTCTAATTGTCTTGGCCCATCTCGATGTTTTCTATGCTTATGCAATAATGAGTCAATGGAACATATTTTCACCTGGCGTCCGTTTACACAAAGAATTTGGCATAATCTGCCAGATACATATACTACAACTATCTCAAGTTATGGAACTTTTGATTTACTCCTCTTTGATTATTTTTGTTTCGCAGCTCACTCTCAACGTATGATTATTGCTACAAATCTCAGAGGTGCTGCTCTATGGTGGATTTGGAAAGAAAGAAATGCCAGGCTATTCTCCCCTGATCATAAATGAAAATCTCCTCAGACTCTTTGGGAAGATATAGCTCTCACTACGGCTCAATGGAGTATAAAATTTGCTTTATTTAAAAATTATTTTGTTGCTATGATAGCTCTTAATTGGCTCACATTTTTGTAGTTCTTGACTTGTAATCTTTTCTCTCTTCTCCCTTTGAATGAAGTATCTTTTTTCAAAAAAAAAAGTTTGTTAAAAAACTACACTAAACAGAAGTAGAAGAAAGCAATAAAACTGAACTACGGCTAAGTTACACTAAAAACTAAGGAAATGGTGATCGAAAATGCTCGACGGAATGGTGATCGGCCCCGAAAGGGTGATCGGCCCCAAAATGGGTGACCGACCCTAAATTGGGTGATATTTTTCTCTGAAGGTGAACAGCTCTATTTATACTCCAGCTCCAAGCAACAAAGCCTGCTACACGATCCTGATAATGTTGGACTGCTCTGCGATCGCATTTCAGACGAAGGACTACTTTATCTGACATTTCTGCTCCACGATCCACATTGTCGGTTGTCAAAGCATCTTGGCTTCACTAACTTTACAACATCTTCTTTTGTTGGTGGTTTCGCTTTGGTAAAGCAATTGGTAACCTCTTTTAAGCTCCGCAGCTTTGTTAAATCTCTTCAAAGCGTGCTTGGCTGGGCTGACATTCGCTTTGGCGAACACCTTCTTATTGGAATTTCGCTTCACTCCATTAGGAATGTTGCAGACAAACTAGAAAGTATCAATTCTTTTTAAAACAAAACTTGGCACACATTCAAGCATATTTCGCTGCAGCGAAGCCAGAAAATGCATCCTAATCAGAAAACTAAAGGATGTTTCGTTTAAGCGAAAGTTAAGCATGATGGAGCGAAATTCAACATTAAATTAATTAAATATTATCAAATTCTTATAAAAATATATTCTCTTAAGCTACTTTAACTCTCAATTCTTGAGAGTTATCAATGTGGAATAAATGTCTTGCCCATACTCATTAAGTATCCAAAATTTTGAAGATATGAATCATTTACCCACTTTTTTTGGAAAAGATACGATTCATTCCAAAAGCATGCAAGGTGCATGCAGCCCGATTACAAAAAAGTTAATTTCCAATTTAACGCAATGGAAGCAATATCATAGTCTTTAAAGAGAGTAGATTTAAAACACCAAGAAACTAAATTAATGTTTATGGATTCCCAAAGGGTACCAGCATGATTGTTCTTGTGCTTGTTGTCAAAAAGACGGGCATTTCTTTCTTTCCAAATTTGCCACCAAGTTGCTGCATAGAAACAAGCTCTCATTATCTCCTGCCTAGATCTAAATTTGGTGTCCAACAAATCTTTGATATGAGCAGCAATAGAAGGATAAGTGGGTTGTTGAGTGTGAGCAGCATGAAAATGTTCAAAGATTTTCTTGATGAATTTGCAGTGAGTAAATAGGTGTTCTGCCGTTTCATTATCACCGTTGCAAAGTATACACCAGTTTGGGCATAGGAGATGCTTAGGATGTCTCCTTTGTAGCATGTCCGCAGTATTGAGGCCCGAATTAAAAATAGTCCATATAAACACTTTGATGTTTTTAGGGATAACCGATTTCCAGAATTCCGTAAAGATACAAGCCAATAGGACAACTATCATCATTAGATAAAAGCAAATTTAATGAACTGATAGAAAACATATTGTTGTTGGCCGGTTTCCAAATTAAAATATATGCAGTGTTCGAGAGCAATAGCGGAGGCCAATTTGCAACAACTTCATTCCATCGATCGACCTCACGATCAAAGAGAGGGCGAAATGGCTTCATATCCCATTCAAGCATATCATTGTTCCAAGCCTCTCTGACAGTTAGATTCGTATCAGCGGAGGCCAATTTACTCACTAACTTTTTCTACTTCAAAGTTGGCCCTCAGCGTATGAAATTAATCACTAATATTAGAGGTGCTATTTTTGGTGGATTTAGAAAGAGCGGAATGCTCGAATATTCTCGTCTGATCATAATTGGAGATCTTCCTCTACTCTTTGGGAAGTCATTGTTCTCGCAGCAGCAGAATGGAGTATTAAATTATCTTTTTTAAGAATTATTCTATTGCTATAATAGCTCTAAAGTGGAATGCTCTTTAGTAATCTTTTTAAGCTTCTTCTACTTTCCTGCTTTTTTTTCTTTTTTTTTATATATACAGGTATCTTTTTTCCAAAAAAAAAAATCTTTCAAGAATATTTAATAAATACTTATTTTAAATATAAATTCCTTCAAATATTCGACAAACAAAAACATCCCCTAATGCCTTTTTCTTGAATTATAAATTTCAAACAATTTTTTAGAAACGTAACCGTTGAATTTCGAGGACCGAAAGCAAATCGAATCTCACACGCAGCCTTTTTTATTTTAAGGGAATAATGGCTCCCATTATATACTCTTCCATCGTTTTTTTTTTTTTTTTTTTTTTTTTTTTTGATTAAGAGATACTCTTCCATCGTTAAAACTTCATTTTGTAATGCAAAATATTAAATTAATAATTGTCCTTTTATGTTTCTTTTGAGATTTTTGACAACACATTATTAAAGAATCTATGTGTCTGGCAGTTGTTTAATGTTTGTAAATCATACGAAGATACGATGCCACCTTGGTGAAGACACTGGTCTAAATATTGATCATTCGCTCAAAAAAGCATCAAATTTTAAGGAATAAAAAAGTATATGTAGCATTCAAATACAGGTTTTCAAATGGGGGAGGATTTTCCTTGTTTAAACGTGATGAAAATGGCAACATATAATTTCGATTAAAAACATTTTGAATACAATTTCAAAAAGAAAAAAACATTTTCAATATGAGAGAATGGTTGCATGTTAGTTTGGTTAATTAGTTGTAATTTAATACAATTCTATAGTATCAGATTTAATTTTAAAAATTGATATTATGTTCTATCTTATTTTTTAGATCAATAATACTTTTTATATAAGATTTATACTCTTTTCTCTAATTAATTTTTTTTTTTTACAGAAAAAAGTCAAATATTAGTAAAGATATATTATCTCAATCACTTGTACGTATATTTAGGGTATGTTTGGAGTACCGGTTTGATTATGATAAACGGAAGGTTATAATAAACGGTGGGTTATGATAAACGGGGGTTATTATAAATGGGGTTTGAGAGGCAAGTTATTATATAACATGGATTATGATAAACGGTGTTTGAGTGACTAGTTATGTAACAAAAAGTAATATATGTAAAGTTTAGATAAACGGACATGTGGGTTTAGATAAATGGGTACAGCGGTTTAGATAACCATCGTTTATTATAAACGGTGGGGCAAACCCAACCGATCCGATCGTTTACATAAACGATAGCCCAAACACACCCTTTAATGTGTGATTTCAATCATACTTTTCTAAAATAAAATACCACTATTAAAAGAAGTTTAGTAATGATTTGCAAAAACAAGTTTCCTTTCCATTTTAAATGTTTTAAGTTCAACCATTTGATAATGTCATATTCAAATTCATGACACATCTTAGTCATAAGTATATAGATTCTTTTAATTTTCAAGAATTGTTCATATCATTTTGTGTTGGTGTGTGGAATGGTATGTAAATGAAAGTTGAGGCATTGTAGGTCGAAATTCTTTAAGTTTAAGGTATCGCTGAAACGAGGTCCAAAATTCAAGGATTTATAATTTCTATAATTTTTTAGAAGGAAAATATGTATATATGAATGAAATTTATTCAATTTAAACCTTTAGATTTCTACACTAATACACACACTACGTACCTGTTATTAGTTCAAATTATCAATATAGTTGTTTATGCAACTACATATAATATTAATATTCTAAAAATAAATCTCTAAAACAAGTTGTTTTCTTTTTCTTTTTTTTAGAAAGATATCAAACTTCATATTGAGCCTGCAAGAAGCAAGAAAAACAAAATGATTATACAAGTACATCAATAAAAAGCTAGGAAAGTTATTCTTCAATTTTGAGCTATAGTCTTTGAATAATTTGAACTTTTTACACCAAGAAGAAATATCCACAATCATATTCACCCTAAAACAAGTTGTAAAACAGAGATGATCATCAACATTTAATGGAAGAAAAATCTTTCCTTTTTCATTTTTATGAAACCCATAACATCTCAAAACTTTTTGTTTTTTGTTTAATATATTCGGCAGAAGAAGATCCAACTTGTAACCTCATGGTTACTAAATTGTACAAAATACTGATAGAGCTATGCTCTTATTCGTCATAACATCTCAAACCATAAAAGTGCATAAAATAATCAAAATCACACATGACAAAGTTTAGACACTAAATGTTGTGAATGAATGCATCATGAATATTCAATCCACCCTTCCACTTTTGAGTCCAAACTTCATACAAACCAAAATGGATGGTTCTTTGCTCGTTGGGTGTTGAAGCATCAACTTTGATTTCCAATGGCTCCTCAGGGATTGTTAGCTTTTGATTTCTTGGTTTGTTTTCAAGAGAAACTTTTTTTAATATGAACTTCCCTGACTTCCCAACCTTAGCCATTACATAAACATTTGTCCCATTCCATCCAAATGCATGTGAACTCAATGTCACATTGAATCCCACTTTGTACTTTTTTCCAATTTCCATTTTATCAGTTGAACATGTCACTTCTAGCCATGACACTTGCTTCAGCTCTGCCACACTTAAACTTCTAGGCCTGCAAAAATAGGATATGTAGACATTCAAATACACCATCACTAAAACCCTAAAAAAGCTTATCATGGTTACAAAAATTCAAATCTATACTCTATCGTCCCCCGTGGCAATCTCGTTAGTAGAGATTAATTGGGGTCTTAAAGATTTCATATTCAAAACTCTTTTGTGGACTTATTTGTAAAATCTCTTTTCATTGCTAACAAGACTATAAATTTAACTAGCATAATTTATGAGTTCATGATCACGAGGTTGTAAGTTTGAATCATTCATTTATAAATTTTGTTGATTTTTATCTACTTCATTTATTGTTTTCTTTTTTTGGAAAAGATGCGAATTTTGTTGATTTTTATCTACTTCCTTTATTGTTTTCTTTGTGTGGATGTCCTGAATATATAGTGAAGCTAACTATTAAGTCAAAAAGTTGTGTACAGGTAGGTGGCCAGCTGGTTTCTCGATTATCAAAAAATATATATTAAATTACCACTAAATCCATAAGCTTAGAGTCGATAAGTTACGATAAAAGAAATATATACTTACACATAAGACTTAGCGATATACCAATAGCGATTATCGTTGCCCCATGTGATGTTCAATCCTCTAGGATAAATTGTGATGTTTCCCTATAGAATCAAAGATGATCAGATGAAAAAACTTAAGAAACCTAATAGAGAAATATAAAGTTTAAAGAAAGAGCAAACCTTGCCATCCTTAGCCATGGCAGTTTGATCTGCTACTGAATGCGGCCCAATTGTCATAATTATAAGGTGGGATTGCACAAGAAGAACAAGAAATGAAAGGGTTTTGTTCAAATTACGTTTTGAATGTGGTGAAGAAAATGATTTATGAGTAGAAACAACGAGAAATGCAGTATTTATAGGATAAAGAAAAAAGGGTAGATATTGGAAAAGAAAAAAAAGTGGATATTCTTCTCGATGCGTAATAATTTTAAAATTAATACACACAGCTGCAATATTCCACGAGATTAAAAATTACGCGGTCTTTTAGGCAACCTAATGAAAAAGAGAAGAATTTGGGTGTAACTCGTGCCACATGGCTAACATCATAGTGGATGTGCAACTCGGACTGCACCAAAATTCCTTTGGATTAATGAATCAATTCTCTTCCTTTGAACCCATTCATTTTTACTTTTTTGGGTTTTTGACACTTTTTCTTTTTTTTTTAATACATATCGGGAGTAGTAGAGACAAATACCGATTCTCAAAATCGAACTTGTAACGCTGGTGTTGAACTGGTTTACAACCAAACAATGAAATCATTGCGTCACTGACTCATGCGCGTCACATGTTTGATCCCGAGAATCGGTATTTGTCCCCCTCCCCCAATATGTACTCAAAAAAAAAATTGGGTCACTAACCCATTTGGTGGTTTTTGACACTTTTTTTCATTTTTACTTTTCTCTTTTTTCTAGAAGGAAAAGAGAATCAAATACGTATGTTGCCGATCTTTAGTAATAATACTAATATGAGTGTTTTATCGTATTTCCAAAACTTTATGACGCGTTTATTCAGTCACTTTTTATTTTGTAACAATTTAGTTCTGTACTTTAATTAAATTTGTAATTTATAATTGAGTCCTTACGTTTGCTCAAATTATTGAAGAAGAAGCCATCAATGGTTGGAAAATGTTCATTGATTGTAAAGAGAGAGCAACATTTGAGAAGAAGAGGATGGAGGTACATTGTGACAAACCTTCAATCAAACCCTAATGTTGGGAATATAAATAAAGTAAATCAAGGGTAGATCTCTAGTTTATAAGAAAAGACAAATATCTCTATTAGTATGAGACTTTTTGGAGATGCCCAAGAATAAAGTCATGAGGGTTTATGCCTTATCAAGTGGTATTAGAGCTCTGCTCCTGCCTTAGCCATATCGGAAGAACATCGATCAATATGAAACAAAGATTTTAATGAAGATCCGTAGTTGAGACGCTTTATGTATACTCCGTTTGGAGTGCTTTTGAATGTGCATGTGATAATCGAGCATCTGTGTGGGAGTGCTTCTAAAATAAGTGTTCGAGTGAGGAGTACTTATGAAATGGATGCCTCGGTGAGGGGTAGCTGATGTGCGCTCAAACATAAATCGAGTGGATTTATTGGACTTTACGGTTTGCTCAAGTATAATTCGGAAGGATTCGTGGTTTGGGTTAAGGTGTAGATCTTGGGTTTATAAGGGTAGACAAACATCTCTATTAATATGAGACGTTTTGGAAGATGTCCAAGAACAAAGTCATGAGAGATTATGTCCAAAGTGGACAATATCATACCAATGTGGAAATCAAAATAGATTTGTCATCCCTTATTACCTAAGAGATACTTAAATTAGTAAACCCCAATTTAGGTCCATCGGGCTTATACAAATACTTACAATACACAAAGACTAAATGCTATACTAACCGCAATACTAATATTATAGTATTCTAATGGTCTAACAATTTTGAACATTAATATTAATATCTATAGGATTTCTTACTTTGATAGATTCATTAAAATGAATAGAGACCTAACACATTTTTATAAGTTATAAAACATTAATTATTAAACAATAAATCTTCATTGATTACATTGTTACTAGTGTAAAAGAATAGTGATAGAGAGAGAATTGTTGAAAATGGTTTTCTTACGTTAAAACTTAAAAAAGAATATAATATATGAAACATTTATGAAGTCATAACATCAAATGTGTGTGAAATCTACAAACCTTAAATAACCGTCAATAAAAGTATGAGATACTTTCCGAACAAAAGAATATAGCAGCTCTGGAAAATAGTTCTTCAGTTAAAGTTGAAGCATCTCAAGCTACTTTTACTAATTCTTTCTCCACTTCTTTTTTTAATTTATATATATATTCCTTTTTAGTGGGGGATTAAAACAAATATCAAGTATTAAAAGTATCAACGGTTTTAAATCTTTGTGCGCAAAATTTGTGCAATATTTTATATAACTTAGTAACTAAGAAGTTATAGGTTCGAAATCGTTCATTCCCAAATCTTATTAAATTCAAAAATAATAATAATATATATATATACTTATAAATTATAAGGTAAGATTTTAATAGAGAATTTATCCTCCATAGCATATTTTTGGCTCTTCATTATAATTATAGCACATTTTTAAAAATAATTTCACCCATAGCACATTTTTTAAAAATAATTTCATCATAGCACATTTTGCCCAAAATTGCTATTCTAACGTCATCAGACTTCTATCGGTTCAACTGATAGACTTTAGACTTCTATCAGTTCAATTGATACTCGTATCTTTTTCCAAAAATCAGTTCAATTGATAGACTTCTATCAATTCAATCGATAGACTTTAGACTTCTATCAGTTCAACTGATAGACTTCATTCGATTTTGAGTGATTAAACAATGCAAATTGATAGACTTCAATCATTTTTGTGCCACAAATGAATAAGTTTGGAAATTGTACTATACATGAATAATTATTTTGTTTTTTTTTTAATATACATGCAAAATCCCCTTATAATAATACTTTGAGAATTTATCCTACATAGCATATTTTTGGCTCTTCATTACAATTGTAGCCCATTTTTTTAAATAATTTCATTCATAGTACATTTTGCCCAAAATTCCTATTTAAACTTATATCAATTCAACTGATAGATTTTATATTTCTATCAGTTCAAGTGATAGACTTTAGACTTCTATCAATTGAATTGATAGACTTCTATCAATTCAATTGATAGATTTCTATCAATCAACTAATATGCTTCTATCAGTTTAACCGATAGACTTTAGACTTCTATCAATTCAACTGATAGACTTCAATCGGCAAACTGATAAACTTCAATCATTTTTGTGCCACAAATGAATAAGTTTGGAAATTGTGTTATACATGGAATTATTTTGTTTTTTTATAATATACATGCAAAACCCCCATTTTAATATTACTAGAGGTTTGATTTAAATAAATCACCTTCCATTTTTTTAAGTGCAATAAAAAGTATGAGTTCCAATTATTGATCTTGTGATTGTTAAGATATTTAAAATCTGAATTTAGAGCTATATTCACATTGGTAGATGTCACCTTTCCATTAAGGTACATAATTGATGTTTTTAAGGAAATGCGTGGGGTGGTTGAAGATTTGTTTGAGAACAACAAATATTCACATTGATATGATCGTGTCAAAAGAGAAAAAAGTATTTTAATTTTCTACCCATTTGATCATTCATACATTGACAATTTGACCAAGAAAACAACGAATTTTCTTTCTTTCTTTTATTGATATTCGTGACTGTCCTGGTTAGCTGGGGACATATCGCTTGGTTAGCTGGGGACATATCGCTTGACCATATAATATAACGAATTTTCATATTGTCTATTTGGGAATGCCTCATAGAGGAATTCCGAACAACAAACCACTATGGTCTCAAATTGAAGAGCATTTTCAATGCAAATTAGCTTCTTTACAATACCGTCTCTTATCAGAAAGGTGGTAGATTAACTTTGATACCATATGGTTTTGAATAACCTCCCTATTTATCACTTTTCAATATTCAAAGCTCCTGTATCTACGTACAAAACTTAAGAGAAACTCGCACCTCATTACGAAGCCCTTCTTAGCAAATGGCTTTGGAGATATATTGTTGAAAAAATAGTCCTTTTAAGCCTTTACCAGGGATCGAACCTGTGACCATGAAATAAAAATAAATTAACACCAAATCAGATAACCAATTGCATCATCAACCCATTCAATATTATTCGAAATATCTCATATAAATGGAGACGATATCTCTTACTTATACATCCAAAATCATTCTCTTATCTTAGTCATGGGTGATTTTGGTGGCAATATTAATCGATTGTTATGAAAGGGAGAGCAATTGTGCTCTCACAACCGTTGAAAATTCTTCCAATTTCACATGAATTTCTAAAGTAATTAGTATATGTATTCGTTGCTTTAAGATAGAATTTAAAATATTCTCATGCCTCACATTTTAACTGAAAATTTATTAATATAATTTTTTTTTAAGTTAACTTTCTCATTTACTTTTTATTTTAAAATTACATTTGTACTATAACCTCAGTTTTCTTTTTCTCCACCTAAATATTTCAACACACATATTCAAATGCAAGAAGAAAAATTGGGTCTTATATAGTTGACATCTTCCCTATAAACAAATGCCCTTGAATTCATAGATCATTTCTTAAAATAATAATAATAATAATAATAATAATAATAATAATAATAATAATAATAATAATAGAGATTGAAGATGGCCAAATTATCACATCCTAAGAATAGTAATTTGTTGTAATTCTCCCAAATCTTTTCTAAGAAACCCCCTTTTAGATAAACGCCAATCCACTTCATGTTGACATATAACACACCAACATATATGATATTATACCTAGCACTTTATATTATCATGGAGCTTTTTGCATGTATATTACAAAATAGTTAAAATATTACATGAATAACACAATAATGAAAATATTTGCACACATAGTAAAAAAATGTAAATTAATAGATTTCCATATTGATAGATTCTATCGAGGTTGATAGAATCAATTACTAATAAATAAAGAAAATTGATATCCTTTCATTAGATTCTATCAATAAGAGCTGGTAGAATCAATAACTAATAAAACTGATAGACTTCCATCACTAGACAATGATAGATTCTATCAAAGTCTTCGATAAAAAACGTAAATAAAGATTTTTTTAAAAAAAAATAAGCAGAATTTGCTATAAACGAATTATTTTTAAAAAGTTGCTATAATTATAAATTGGAGTCAAAAAGTTGCCCTATTATCATTTGTTTTCAAATGGAGAAGTTCAAAAAAAAAAATCTTAATAACTAATGCATCTAACAAACATGATGGCATAACAACAATTTCATGGAAATCATAACAAATATTTTTTCTATACCATATATCTTATTCGATTACAATAAAATTATTTAAATATGGGGCGATCAGTTACATAAAATTATTTATATATGAAAAATCCAACTTTAAAAATAAAAAAAAATAAACAAACAACCCGTAAAAAATATTTAAAAAATAGATCTCCATTATTGAACTTATAGATTTGAATATCTCAAAGTTTAGTTAAGCTTTTGAAAGAATGCACCATGGATCTTCAACCCTCCCTTCCACTTTTGAGTCCAAACTTCATACAAACCAAGATGGATGTTTCTTAGCTCTTGAGGTGTTGAAGCAGCAATTGTGATTTCTAAGGGTTCCTCATGAGGAATGGTTAGTTTTTTATTTCTTGGTTTGTTTTCAAGAGAAACTTTCTTGGATATGAACTTCCCTGACTTCCCAACCTTAGCCATTACATAAACACCAATCCCATTCCATCCAAATGCATATGAACTCAATGACACATTGAATCCCACTTTGTATTTCTTCCCAACTTCTACCTTGCCTGTTGAACATGTCACTTCAAGCCATGACACTTGCTTCAACTCTACCGCATTAGAACTTCCCGACCTACAAAAGTGTACACAGATTTACGTGATTTACTATAACGATGTGTTACTTACGTTCATGAATAGAATGAGAAATTATTTCGTTAAAGAAAATATAGTCTCTATAGAGAGGTTAAGAAGATATACGGTAAGAGTTTCAAGAGTATATATGATACATAATATTACATCGGCCCGTATTAGGGTAATCGAAAGCGCGAATAATTGGATTTAAGGCATTTTGGGATAAATTTTGTACTTTTTATTCATGTTTTGAACAATTCCCCTTCACTTCACCATAAATTACTACAATACCACGTAATAAGTGACTATCACCAACATTTCACTAACCTTACAAAATTTTGAATACAAAATCTCCTACGTAGATACCGTATTAAATTACCACTAAACCCACATGCCTATGTTGACTAGCTATAAGAAACTCCAATTTTTATTAATTTTTACTAAGAAACATAGTATTACGCTAGGAAAATAAGAAAGCTCTCCAATTAAGTGAAATAGAAACACCTCGATCTCTTATTCTTATTCTTGATACAAAGAAAAAAACGATCGACACTTACGTGTTGATGTTAGTAGTATCCCAATAGCGATCATCGTTGCCCCATGTGATGTTCATTCCTCTTGGATAAATTGTGATGTTTCCCTATAGAAGTAAAATTGGATCACGGAGATGTAAATCTTGAGTTTGAAACGCAATAATTTAGCTCGTTTAATAACCATTTAATTTTTTGTTTTTGCTTCTAGTTTTTCATTTTTAGTTTTTTGTTTTTTGTAATAAAAATTAAAAACAATATGTATTTGATAACTATTTTAGTTTTTTATTTATAAAAATTAAAAACCAAAAATATGTTTGAATACTGTTCTTTTGTCTTCCAACATCATATTTTATTTTGATTTTTTAAATTTTTTACTATTTATTCTTGATTTTTTCATACTTTTTTAAAACCGAAAAAAAAACGATTTTTTTAAAAGTTATTTTTTTTTAGTTTTTAGAATTTTTTTTAATATTTTAAAAATTAAAATTAAAATTGGTTATCAAACAAATTTATTTTCAAAAAAGTAAAAACATAAACAGAAAATCAAAGATGAAATAGTTATCAAACGGGGCTTTAAAGAAACAAGAAAATCTCCAAAGAGCAAACCTTGTCATCCTTGGCCATGGAAGCTTCATCCGCTACTCTGTGAGATCCAACTTCCATTTTTCGGGTTAGAAAGCTCGATCGATCGGAGAAGAAGATGAATGGTAACCGTAAAATCAGTTGCTTTCGCTCAAATTTGGTATGCAGTAGAGGAGAAGATATTATTGATGCGTGAAGACAATCATAAAATGAAGCCATTTATAGGGACATAAACAAACCGCCATGGGAAAAGGAAAGGTCGATTTTTTTTTTTTTTTTCATTTTAGTGATATATTCTAAAGAAAACAGCTGCAATATTCGACAAGGAATTTGTTGGAGTTAAAAATAAAATTGAAGATTACGCGGTGCTTTTAGAATTTTCCTTGAATGAAAAAAGGGTATTTTTTTTTCTTTTATTTCCTTGTTTTTTACATCTATGAAGCTTCCTTTTTGGTTTTTAATTTTATATATATACATATATATATATATATATATATACATATATATATATATATATATATATACATATATATATATATATATATACATATATATATATATATATGACCAGCCAAAGAATCCGATTCTTCTTTTTCTAATCCTCTTGTTTTTTTTGTTTTGATGGGCTGCTGATGAATTTTACACTTCTTTTCTCTTGAAAAAAAAATTCGAGGTGGGGGACAGAACTATATCAACTGGTAAGATGATAATGGATGGTTTATCTATATATGTATATTATTGGAATTATGCTCGAATCAATGCATTAAACAAACGTTATATATCATCGAATGAGTTAATGGTGCAATGGTTTTATTAGTTGGTTGTAACCTAGTTCAACACCGGTGTCACGAGTTTGAATCCGAGAATCGATATTTATCCCCCTTTCCTCTAATATGTACTAAAAAAAAGCTAAAGTGTGAATTTTATTTCAATTTTTGTCCCTAAATTTAAAATTGAATATTTTTATTTTATCTTTAACGTTTCAAAGAATGCTCATTTTTAATGTTTAGGGTAATAAAATCGTTAGTTACATAATATAATGTTGATTATATGGTGATTAAACTAATTTAAATTTCAATATATTGCTCAAATAATTATTTTAGTTTTGACCATAATTTATTTCTTAAAAGAAAATAAGTATAAAAGTAAATTAAAAAATACACAAAGTAAAAGTGAGCATTTTTTAAATGTGTAAAAATGTTCACTGAAACTAAATATTAAACCTAAGGACAAAAAAAGTTTAATCTTGTGATTATTAATAGATTCAAAATATTATTCCAACTATGTTAACTTTGACATACAGTTAAAATATATTTTTTAGTTTCTCTCTAAAACAAATATAGGGGAAAATTGACAATATATAGAATTAGTTAAATGTTGTAGTTTTGAACCTCTATTTAATTTTGTCATGTTCACCCACTAATTTTAACAACGAGAAAATCGAAATCTTTGAAAGCTCGTCAATTTCAACAATATCAAATTGCACAAATTAACCATTAGTTTTAGCCTTGTTTTTGTTTGATTTGATATCAATTTAGTTTCATAAACGTGTTTTTATAATTCATTGAGAGCAAACATTAATATTTGTTTAAATAATTTTTTTTATTGAAAAGTTCTCAAATGGTATAACAAAAGAGGCCAAAATATTTATATGTATAGCACAAAATCAAAACCAATTCATACTCATTCAATCACTGAGTGAATTATATCATTGATCAGAAATTATGTATTATAAATGAATTATTTTAGAAATTATGGTGCATATATTATAAAAGGTAAAATGTGCTGCTCAAGGTAAATTCTCTATCAATTTGATAAACGTGTCTTTATAATTCATCGAGAGCAAACAATTATATTTGTTTAAATAAATTTTTTATTGAAAAGTTCTCAAATGGTATAAATTCTAACATTTTTTAAATCATAGTAGTATGAAGTTGACCGCCAAAGAAAAACATAAAATAATGAAGAAGAATATTTTTTTTGGATGAATTAATTATATATATGCAATGTCAAGAGATGAGATAATGATTCATTGCTTTTCCAAAAAAAAAAAAAAAAAAAAAAGTAGAGAGTTGAAGAAATAGAAAAGAACAAACAGCAAGCTGTTTGAGATGCTCAACTTTACAAAATAAAAATAAGTAGTCGAGAAGTTTCTTAATAGTTCTACTAATAAATATTTTAAATTTTTACCTATCTGAAGATTATCAACCTTGTTTTTTTTTTTTTTTTTTTTAGTACAGATTATCAACCTTGTTGATATATTTATTTTATTTTATTTGAAACAATTGATATATTTATTTATTCAAGTATCAATAGAGATTATAAAGTACAATATCAATATTTTCATTAAGCTATAAACATTTTCTCACAATCCACCATGACAATTGGGAAGACATGTTTCCTTTTACTTAATTAAACATCAAAACAAACATAATCATGAAAACAATAAAAACAAATGAAATATCATGTCTCTGACAAGTTTATAGCTCATAAAGTTTAGTCAAACATCAATCTGGTTAATGAATGCATCATGGATCTGCAACCCCCCTTTCCACTTTGAACTCCAAACTTCATACAAACCAAGATGGATTGTTCTAATTTGTCCTGGGGGTGTTGAATCTTGAACTTCAATTTCTAAGGGCTTTTTAGGAATTGTGAACTTTTTATTTGGTTTTTCATTTCCAAGACAAACTTTCATGGGAGTGAACTTCCCTGACTTCCCAACCTTAGCCATTACATAAACATCAACTCCATCCCATCCAAATGAATCTGGTCTCATTGAAATATTGAAACCAACATTGTATTTCTTCCCAATTTTTACATTATCTGTTGAACATGTCACTTCAAGCCATGATACTTGCTTTAGCTCTGCTACATACAAACTTTTCCTGCAAAAAAATTATGGGAAGTTATTGTCACGAAATCATTATGTTAGATTGCCAATTAATCCAAAAAAATTATTTGACATCATATAATTATTGTTTGATATATGATTAAATTTACTAACTTATCGGCTTACTTTTTGGATTGATTGGTGATTTAATATGATATTAAAAATGGAGGTCCTAAGTTCAGATCTTCTTCCCCAGTGAGTCATTTTTGGTAAGCAAAATTGGTGTGATGTGGGAGGAATTGGAAGACGGTGCCTAACTGTACACTAAACCTTAGATCCCACGAAGGGTTCAAAAATTTTAATTTCTTGACATCGGTTAGGAAACGTACCAAAGACAACTTTAATTTTTTGACAAAAATGAACACATCTATAGGTTTATAAGAAGTCTGTATCAAAAGTATTTAGAATGAAGTTTTTATGAAAACCGGTGTCTGACTTAGGGACGGACGTGGTTACTCTTGTTCAAAAAAAAAAAAAAATTTATGAAAACAAGATTAAATCATGCCTTACGAACTTCTAGGACCTAAAACCAAAAACAGGCATAAAATTATGCATTTGAAAATAACAAATAAAGTTTGCTTCGAGAGTACTATTTGGACTGTGTCATTTCATCCTCGATTAATATTGATTTCTATTTGATAGATATTCTTAAATTTTTCAACCCCACATGTGAGGAGTGCTAGTTAATATAATTAAATTTATTCTAACCCACCAATTTAAACTTTTAAGTTAATTTGTAATTATTTAACATAATTCAACCATAATAAATCTCTTTCTTTATCTTTCTTCTATATATATATATATATAAACATATTAGAAGAGAAGGTTTTGGGGGAGCAGACAATTTTGGTTAGCTGAGTAGCCAAAGAAATCTAAAATAGTAAAGGTGTGCATAAACAAGAAAAAATTAAATATTGCCTAATCTACTAAATTTGGTTGGCAAGAAAAGATCCTAAAATATTAAATGATATCATGATTCAAACTCATATAGAACCAAAAGCTTAATCATATAGATATAGAGCGATAAATTTATTCTTTTATTCATATTCTTAACGCGTTTTAAAGAGAGAGACACTTACTCGGGGGAGTGGATGATATGCCAATAGCGATCATCATTCCCCCATGTGATGTTGAGTCCTTTCGGATAAATTATGGTGGTTCCCTATAGAATCAAAGATCAGAAATGTTAGAACAAAAAATATAATAAAATAATGATAAAAATCATACAAACAGTTTGAAAAAGAAGAGAAAAAAATGAAATCCAAATAGCAAACCTTGGAGGTATCCTTGCTAATGGCAGATTCTTCTGCTTCTCTGTGAGGCCCAGAAGTCATTGTTGGATCAGTGAAATGATGAAGAAAACTTGAATGTGTTTGTTTGTAAGTGCAAAATGATAAGTTTGTTTAGTGAAATATATATTTAAAGGATAAAGAAGAACAAATAAGAACTGGGAGTTATCTTGAAAGAAGAGCTGCTGAGTCAAAAGGTGAAAGATTTGTTCAAAGAAACTTCTTCAACTTTACAAAAGAAGTTGTGGATTTTTACTACCTCCAAGCAAAGAATAAATTCTTTTTTTGAAATCTCTGGCTGTTTTTTTTCACTTTTCTTTTTTAATCGTAAGGATAGCATTGAAGTTTTGTTCCTCTTTTTCATAAAAATGTTAAAAACTTCAACATTAAAAAGGGTCATCTTTGATCGAATAGTTCGAGGCGGTAACTCCTGATTAAGATAAGGATGTCTGAGTAAGCATATCGAGATGTCGTGTCGACGGTCAAAAATATACACAATTAGTTGAATGAGAGCCTTTTTCTATAGAATGTAATCGTATGTAACTTACCTACTAACTTTATCAAAAAGAAAGAAAACAAATGCAAGTCTAAGTTGATAAGCATTTTTTTTTTATAACAGAGTACTTTCATCTTCTACTCCTAATATATAGGTAGAGATGTCCATTGTTTTTTATATTCGTGACAGTTCGGGTCAGTTTACCGGCATGGAAGCACCACCCAAAGTCCTCTTTGACCACTTAGACATTCCATAATAATTTAAATAACCCAAAAATTTCAGCTTGGCAACGGTAGATCTTTTATCTCATTTTAAAAATATATACATATAAAGTTATATTGTCAGATAACTAATGATTTTTTATGTTTGAACTATGTGATTGAACATTTGAACAATATGTAGGAATATAGAATATCATTTAACTCAAAAATACATATGAACATCTTATATAAAAGGTTTAAAAGTTATGTAATTGATAATGTTGCAAACTTCTTTAGAGTTCTATAACAATTGAAATTCGAACTTATGACTTCTTAATTACAAACACACATTTTATGTCCATTGAGATTGATTGAAATATGCTTGTTCAAGAAAAAGTTTCAAAACCAATTCATTTAGTTCAATTGAGATTAAACAAACAAACAAAAACTAATTCCCGTATCCTTGCAAAATGTAACCAGAATTAAATTGGGTCGAAGCACATCCCTATCTCCCTATGAACATGCTTAAATGTAAGCGAGAAAAAACATAATGATTCAAAGTCTTATAAAATAAAACAAATTTAAAAATAAATAAAAAGGTGCAAAGTGATCGTTCATCTATCGGTATTGAAAAGCCAAAGTGAACTTAACTCAACGGTAATAGTATATATATCTTTTACTAAAAGATTGCAAGTTCAAATTCTCAAATTCTCAAACTCTCAAATATCATGTTGAACTCAACAAACAAACAAACAAAATAAGTGTTGGTAACTATCACCCTTGAACAAATTATATGATCAAAAGAGGAAATACTAAGATAGATGAAGGCATTCTTAGTTGATCTAAGACAAGCATCAAAGATCCGAACTATTCAACCATAAATCTACTCCACAATGAATTTCGACTAAGCTTGCAATTCTTTGCATTTCCTTGTCGAGTTCATGATTAACATTTAGATGCAGTCAGAGTTACTTGCTTAGGATAAGAAATTAAACTTTCTCCAAATTGTCATTGACATGAAACTCCTTTCCTGAAGAGTTATGGAACAGAAAGTGAGCTTAAAAGAACTTGAAAAAAATGAGCCCTCATTTTCTCTTCCAGAGCATGCTTTATATTTAACTACTTCTGTTTAAGGCTTATTTTCAAGTGAAGAAGCAATAACTACAAGCTGAAATCATGTGGTTTGCAGATATAAAAATCATGCCCTTGTATTGAATAAATATTAGTTTTATTGGTTACTAAAATAATATGTAAATCATACTTCTTAAACTACCATGCTTTAAAATTCTTCTACTGTTCTACATTATTGTCGCTAGCAACACATCTTGGCATGCAAAACCTGTTAAATTAATTGGTAAGGTAGATAACATTGACAAAATATAAATCAGAGTACAAACCATGTCGAATCATTTTATACTACCGAAATAATAGAAATTTCCTTATCGGAGCCACGTGACAATTATCAACTCATGTTCTTGAGAGCAGCAGATGCAGATACTAAGTCTTCTGCTGTCACCGGTTGGTGCAACTGCAACCATAAACAAAATTTCAGGAGTTGGAAAACGTTAGGAAGTAAATTTACTTCTGAAGTTTTTTTTATATTTGTAAGTGTTTAGGTCAATTTTCACATAACTCGACTATTTTTACGGTATATACTCTCTAAACCCTACAACATTTGAGTGTCAATAAAACTTATAGTAAATTAATTCTTAGGTAGATGGCTCCATGAATTAGAACCATCACCTCTTGTATCTCAAAGGTCCTCTGATTATTTGGTCAATCCATGATGGTAATTTATTTCTGAATTTTGTTGTCCAATATATGGGTAGAGAAAGAAAAAAAGAAGCAACAATAATGATAATTCCCCAAAGAGCAGTCAAAAGAAATGTTAAAAACAATATGAATCATTATTCATATTTGGCCATTTTGGAGAGAAACATGCAGAAACGGTGGAGTCACATAACAAAACTGGTATGAAACTATTCTCAATCATCAGAGCAGTTCAAGTACTTAGATTCAGAAAAATGCAAACAAGACATGCGTATATCTATCTAAATCCAAAAACTGTTAATCATTTAGTGTGTAAAAATCAGAAAGAATCATACTGCTTGTGCAACAGTGAGCCAGTGAAAAGAACGCCGGAACGTATCATCTTGCGAAGGCAGGGCGCCATGGTTCCAATATGTAATGTTCTCAAATTTGGCCTTCACCTGCCAAGGACTTGAGTCTTCGGACTCGTCACAAGCTTTTCTCTTTCCAAGACTTTTCCTCCCTATCACATAGCCTGGAGAACAAAATTTACAGAAATATTGACCCTTTGATTCAAATTGGTGAATGAAGTGAGAAAGTAACTTATATCAATATTACAACTTGTATGAAGCCCTGCTTGCCTTAGTGCACAAGTTCAAATTACGTATATCGTGAACACAGAACATTTTTTAACAGAAAACATGAACATTAACTCAAAAGGAGAAGCCCTAATCAACAAAAAGAAGGATAGAAGAATAGATATCGATCTAGATATCCATTCAAGCACAGACCAACGACACTTAATATATAATCACACTCCAAATGGCTAGAATATTAAAAAAATTCAAATGAATCGTCACATTTCTTCTCATTTCCTTTTTCTACAATCATAAAAACCCCAATGATTCTATCATTCCAAACTTCCAAAAACAACCATCATGCAATCCAAGATGGCCACCTACATTGAAAATAATTTCATACGAGTTTACTTGACATCCAAATATTATAGGTTCAAATAAATATATACCGTGAGAATCGTCGAGGTAGGTGTAGACTGATACAAACAACACCGGATATAAAAAAAAAACATCCATAAACAAAACAAACATGCCATACTCATACTAAATGGAAGGCATGTCAAAATATATCCGGGTACATACATTACAAGTGAAATAAGAACACCAATCAGAAAAATAGCCTAAGAGATCTAAGAAAGTTCATCCCCGATTATCTCATGAATCCCATTCAACTCACACATATAACACAAAACAGTGGCAGCTAAATCTCAGTACAAGAACACCCAGAATCAGAATGCTCTTCAAATTCCTATTCACCCAAACCAATTGAAGAGGGTCTTGAAACTACCACCATATAAGACACCAACCAAATGAATTAATCAAAGGAAACAAAAAAAGATACACAATTTCAAAGAAGTTCATACCAGAGTAACCTTCGGGAAGGGAAATGGTGGCACCCTGCAACTTTCTTCCTCGGAAATAAGCTTCCTCGACGCCCAAACCATCAACCTCAACTCCTTTCAGAAAGAACCCACAAAAGTTACAACCAAATCACCCAAAACCCTAAAACGGAAAGTGAGAAACGGAGAAAATTAGGGCATTGTTACCGGTGGATTTAGGCTTGAAATGATGAGAGACGGAGCAGGGGCCGTCTAATTTGATGGCACAGGGAAGCTGATGAACTTTGCCGCTGAGATCGACGGCTGCAGAATTGAAATCCACGATTGCTTCCTTTGCCTTCCCGTTTTCTTCGTCCATTAGATCGAATTCTGAAGCAGTCCCAAATTCAGAAACCCTAACCCCTCGTTGATGCTTCCGATTAATGGCGACGAAATTCAATCGCCCATTTCTTCTACAGATTCTACCCTTCCCGCTCTTTTCAGCATTCAGATCGATTTTCCCGCTCAAAAATTATTGTTTAGGGAATCGAATCAATAGTCGTTTGATCATAAGAGTTATTATTCTCGTTGATTTTAATTGGTTGATTTTTTTTTTAATGTGATAGGATAGTTTTTAGGAGATTTTGCATGTATAACAAAAAAAGACAAAATATTTTCATTTATAGCAAAAAATTCAAATTAAATTTTATCACTAGTTGAGTTCTATTAGCGATAGAATTCAATCAATGAAAAAAAATTTCTATCAACGCTTGAATTTTCTACTAATAGAATTTCAAATTGAGTTCTATCACTAGTTGAATTTTATCACTGATAAGAATTAATATGCTATAGATGAAATTATTTTAGAAATTGTGCTACAAATATAATACAAAAGGAAAAATGTGCTGCTGATGGTAAATTCTCTAGTTTTTATCTTTTTTTATTTTATAGGAGATGTTTACAAATGGTAAAAAAAAAATTATACAACGTTGAAATTTTAGAAAAAGAAAAATAAGTATAACTAAAACTAATTGATTGCATTAAATTGATAGTTACAAAATTGATAGAGTTTACTCAAATAAAATTGGTATGCTTTAATTATATGAAATTTAAAATTGATAGACTTTTTTTTTTTTTGAGACACTTCAATTAAATTAAATATTTCGTATTTTATTATGTATGAAATATTTTTAAAAAGTTATTATAGTTAAAATAGAGAAACTAGATTTTGCTATCGATAACAATTTTTTTTATGCATATCGGTAGCTAATAAGTCTTTTTATTCTATTTTATTTATTTTTTATAGATTTGTGTATTGTGCAACGAATGCGTAACTCAATTATTCTTATCGAACAATCCTCAGTAGACACTATAAATTAAACCTATAAACTCTTAAATTTGCAAAGAAATCTTTGACTATTAAGAAAATCTATGATATTTTTTAGGGTTCGTTGTAATCATTTGAACCTCATTTTCTGATTTTAAATTTGATGAACTAAATTTTGTTTTTAGTTCCATTCGATGGACTAAATATTTAAAATTCAACCCAAAAAGAAAGAAAAGAAATCGAGTCCACATCAGGGAATTACAACGGAAACAAAATAACAAGGATTTTAAAAACAAGCGAACAAATATCAAACTCCACAAGGTGAGAGGAAAAAAAATAATAAAAAATTTGTTTTGTGAGCACTAGAAAAATCAAATCAAATGTCTCAGATCATGTGGCTCCTGATGTTTTTTTATTTGTTGTTAGAATTTTTCGAACTGTTTGGGTTTAAATTACTCTTTAAAATTTTAACTGAACCTGCAAATTTAAAATTTTATATGTACAAAAAAAACATTTTGTTAAAAGACTTGTTCTACACATGCTAAATTTCTTCAACTAAATCATGATTCTATTGAACAGGAAAACAAAAATAATAAAAAGAAACACACAAAACTATGCTGGACCTACATATATATGTAGAAAATTATCCTTTTTCATTTTTGGGCAAAATATGATCATTGATAAATACAACATATAAATACATCAATAGTTTATCAATAACAACAAAGCATGAAGTAAACTACACCTTTTCAAAAAAACACAGCAAAACATGAACTAAATTACACCTACAATTAACACTATTACAAACCTTGTATTCTACAATCTCATAGCTCAAAATCTGGATAAGAACTCTAATTGAAAGCGATGTCGGAAGGTTGATGATGGCCTAAATGCAAGGCTCAGCTTTTCTCCATCCTCTTTTCGAAACTAATTCTCCGAATCAGTGAGATCAGATGGACTCTCAAGTTCTCCCATACTTGCAGAGGCAAAAGACTCTGTAGATTCAAGTGTTGAAAGAGAAGAAGCAGTATCATCTGAATCCGAGACATTCCCGCCGTGCATAATAATGTGATCGTCATCAATCTCCGAACCATCAGACCCTTCAACTCCTGATAGTAGTTTGTTGATTGTGGACTTGGCAGTTTCAGCAAACCATTCATCCTCAGGTAGTGCACTAGTCAAACATACTAGTTTAGTTTTTCTTTTCCTTTTAAGAAAATAGCACAACAACAAAAGAAAATCGACCTGGTGTATGTGTGTGCGCATGCGTGTGCGAGTGAGAGAACGAAAGTGAAAGAGAGAGACCTTTGTGGATCAATGCCTCTAGCAGAAAATGTCCTGATGGCACGAGCAATGATAGCTGATGCAAGCTGATGGATGTGGCGAGACGGATAACCAGCAAATCGTGCTATTTCGACGGTGAAGTGCATATCTAGAATTAACTGTCAAGAAAAAGCTATTATGCTCAGCACAGTGCACGTGAAGAGAAATAAACCCATATGTTACTCAACTATAATCTTTAGTTTTTCATTTTTTATCAAAAGAGCCGTCTTTAAGCACAGTATACAAGTGGAAGTAAGTAGATAATATTCCAGAACATTAACCCCAATGAAAAGACTTTCTATGTGGTTAAATGCATTGACAAAGTCCATTTCAGGTAGTAAAATATGCAATACTCTTTTTTTGCGGGTCTACCATTTTACTATTATTTTTGGATAAGAAATAATTTCATTGATAATAAACCTAATTATTATTACTATATTATCGTATTACCGACAACCTAACTCTAACATTTTGTTATTAGATAACGCAGAAGATTTTAATACTTTTTATGATTTTTTTTTTTTTTTTTTTGATAATAAACGTATAGAAACGTATCCAACAATAAAATGAGAAAGGGGCAGCCTAAATGCAAAGAGAAACTATCACAAAAAGGCTTTCCACTTCTTAATATCAAAGAAAAGGCTATAGTTATTATGCAAAGTATCCACCTAAGAATATATTAGTATAAGGGATATTAGTAAGGGCATAATTATAAATACGTCAAGTTATGTGAGTTCATTATGAATAGGAGTGGATTAGAGATTATCAAAATGTATGGGAAGTTAGGGCTTGGGTTTATCATACCTAAGAGGGAGGTTCTAACTGATAAGTGCCTGATACCTAGATTATCTAGCATCTTTTCACACTTTCATCAATAAATTACAAATCTGAGTAGTTCTTGTAAGGTAGAATCCTTACAAATTGGTATGAAAAGAAATTTGTGTGGTTTGAAGACAACCACGAAGCCAAATGTTGAATACTACAAACAAAACATAAGAGGTGTCTTGTAGTAGAAGGTACTCTGGAGAGGCAGAAGACGCATACCTGCTGCAACCCGAATGGCGGGATGTTAACTGAATCATCTTCAAAAACGCCCCAAAACTCTTGTTCATCAGACAGCCAGATGAGGACGGTCTCTGTCAGCCTAGCAAGCAAAATCTTTTGTATCTTCTCTTTCCCAAGCAAGACATCTCCTGCAACAATTGCTAGCTGTTGCAATCTTGCAAACAGTGCCTGCAATTATACAAGAAATCATGTTATTAGCATTAATATAGATATGCTACCAGAAGTGAGCAAGAAGTTTTCTTTTTAAGCAAAAACGTAGTTTGAAAAGGCAGAAGCCAGCAGTACGGCTAAATCATATTATTATTAATTCAGTCCTTGACCATCAAACTGGATCGGAGAATACTAGTTTATCTCTTATCAAGTTGGCTTTTGGCCTCTTCTTACAATTTCACACAATATAATTCCTCAAAATCTGTCTTTATATAAATTTTTTATATGTATCCAAAAAACGACCGATCATGAATTAATGTAGTTTAAGCAGTACTAAATTCGATGAACATTTGTGATTTGAGAACTCCTCATGTTGCAACCCTTTTAAAAGAAAACCATCATAAGTTGGTCTGTTCAAGAAAATCTCGAGAAACTAAGAGGTTATGAATTTAATCCATGGTAATCAATAACCACCTATCTATGATTTAATTTTCTATGGAATTCCTAGATAACCAAATGAAGTGGTTGTCCAATGAGAATAATCGAGGTATATGTAAGTTGGCTCGAACAACCACAAATATAAAAAGAAAACTTAGAAAATTGATCATGTGGTAGCCCAAATACCAAGCTATGGTGCACTAAACTATAAAGAAAAATAATAGGTCAGCCAAAATATTTTTTATGCCTATCATTCACAAGAGGAAGATTTATATACTGGTAGTTGTAATCAGGTAACTGCACATAAAGTAGTTCACTCGATACATTACAATTAGTCAAAAACTGGAAATGCTTCAAAAATGCTAACGCCGGTGAATTAAAAGAGATGCAGATACTGTGAAAGTAATAAACTAGGTGGAACATCAGCTATTAGTAAAAGATGAATATCAATTATACTTTTAAAATAATACACCTTAAACACGTAGATATTCTATCATAAGAGGATGATACCTGAAATGGAAGGGATGGACGTGGATCAGAGCCCCAATGATGATCATCTCCATCCCCATTTAAATAAATCCATGCATCTAATCTTGTTTTGCCTTCTCTTGAATATATGAAACCCAAAACATATTGCAGGCAGAAGTGATCTCTAAGCCTGTCGAATGATAGTTGAAGATGGCGCTTCCAATCCTTTAGCTCAATAGAACTTCCAGAATTATAGACAACAGTTTCAGTTGAATCATTCTTTTTAGCTAATTCATCCTGCCGTTCCCAGATGGTCATCACAACATCTGGTAAAAGTTCATCCATAATGGTAAATGCTATACCAAGAATTGCTAACTGTTCTGAATCAGTTTCGACTCTGAAGGGTATAGCCTCTTTTAACTCTGCCATATTTTCGTCATCCGAAGGGCTTGGTAGCGCTTTGAGTAGAGCATCCATGTACTTATCAAACAACTGAGCAATTCTATTTAACACGTTGCCTCCAAAATGAAGAATGGCTGATGATGTCAGTTGTTCCAATATATCCTATAAAAATTTCCATGTTCCAGAACAACATTGTCAGTTAAGGAGGAATAAATCGCCAATTTATCAAATAAAGTAATTAGAGAACGGTCATTTCCTGAGTTTATGCCCTACTACTTCTGTGAAGTTATATGGAATGATTCTTAAATTCTTTCTATATATGATAATCACTCTCCTGAGTATCTCTATCAAAGTATCATCAGGAGTGCCTAAATTGAAAATATATGCATGCACATTCGAAATATAAGATTCAAGAAGGCATAACACAAAGAGTAGTTATAGGGAATTCAGTAACTTGCCAAGCTTATTTTGGTTATCCATAAAATCATTTAACCATTTTTTTATAGGAAATAAACCCCTTCGTTGATCACCTATCGAAAAGAAGTAAAACAAATACAAACCAAGAGAGAGAAAAGGCAGCAGTAAGGTAAATAAGAGGAAAAACAAAGAAATTTTAAAAATAGCTAAAATTGACTGGGATTCTGATCAAAAGACCAAGCTACAAAAGTAAATGCCTACAGGTCATGAGTCCAAACCATAGAGACCCAGCTCCGTATGATATTAAATTTTAATCAACTTTTAAAAGTTAAATGTTGTACACCAGTTTACGGGTGCAAAAGTTAGAAAAAACACCAAAATATAGTATGAGAAAAATAATAATAATAATAATAATAATAATAGCAATATATGCATGCCACAAAACCAAAGCAAATTAACACAATTTTCTGTTAGAATTATTTGAATATAAACAACTAACTTACATCAACATCAAAAAATAATAATAATAATTAACTAACTTACATCAATGATGTGCATGAACTTCATCCCACTAATCACAAGCAAACTATCTGAAGATGTCGCAAATGCAGACAATGACGAAGCAAAGCGAGATGAGAATACTAAGTTTTCATCAAATTCAGCCAAGTCAAGAATGGCTTTTCTAGCTCTTCGGAAGTTCAACTCTAAGACTTCTTCCATAAAAGACCGCAAAAGCACCAATAGTAATTTTGACAGTTTCAAGCCTTGTATTTCCAACAATGAACAGTAATTAAGACTAGCATGTATGCATATGCTAGCTGCACGTAAAGCAGACACTGTCTCAGAAGATGGTGCATTCTCTTTCACCAATCGTACAAAAAATTCAATTTCCCATTCAGCCCATTGAACAACTCTATTTGTGTAAATAGGGTCATCACCAAATATTGAAGCAGATTCTTTTGTGGCCAGTGAAATTGCTGAAAATACAAGCTTACACAAAGTAGCTGAAAATGTCTTCGGGCAAGCAGCACAAGAAGGAAGAAAAGTTGTGATGCTCCTTTGAAGGCGAGATCCAAATGACTTGAGCAGTAATTGTTGAGCCATAGAACCTTTACCAAGTCTTAATAAACCAGATAAAGCTTTTTTAAGCTCAAGAAGATTTACGAAAGGTTGTTCGGCAATTTCAATCATTTGTTCCTCAAGCATAGCTTTGCGTTTCAAGAATGCAGATTTGTACAAGGACAATTCAGATGAAATATCCCCAGTTGCTTTGAGATCCGGAGAATTTCTCTCTTCTGCATCTAAAGCCTCCAGTGCTTCTTCAACTTTATGCTCAGCTAAAAGGATATCAACATTGTCAAAAAATACCATATCGTGACTATCGTCCAATTTTGACAGGGAATCTTGAGGGTCGTAAGTTTTTGCACCATCCTCAACTTCATCAGATCCATCATTAGATTGGTTCCACTGTTCTAACTCATGGCATACACCAGTCATTAGATCTTGCACTAGAATCCTTTGAGATGAAATATGTTTACGCAGCTCAACCAACTCATGTTCCATCTCCACGGCCTCTTCAGATATCCTGAAAAACAGCCAAAATTAAGCTCTACACGGCTACACCCATGAATTTATAACAAAGATGAAAAGATGGACTGCCATGAAGAAAACAAGGGAGTATCTTCTTATGGAACGAGAGTATTTGGTAGCCAGTTTCATGGTACATACAGAGTTTTAAAAGGCGTGCCCAGGCTCGACTAGGTGCCAGTCCCACCTCTGACGCCTCACTTCTCCCAGGCGAGGCGTGTGTAATAAGGTGCGCACCTTACGTGAAGCCCCGGACGCCAAAAGGCATGCGCCTGGTGGTATTTTTTTTTTCTTTGTGTTTTTTGTGTTTTAGATCCCTATATGCTTTAAGTTACAGGGGCATTGTCCCCCGAGCCCCCATCGGGGGGTCATGTTGAGCCCCCGAACCCCCAAAACCAAGCGCTTCGCCCCTGGACCCCGACTCGCTAATTGGGAGGTCTACACATATGTATAAGTTTTTTGTGTTTTTTCATATAGTGCACCTTAAATAAAAAAATCTCTTGCCTTTTGGTGCGCCTCAGTGCGCATTGGGTACATATATGTAGTATTTGTACATGTACTTAGTGGTCAATTTGTTACCTTAGAAAAGCCAAATACTTGGTCTGCATATTGCCACATAAATTCTCCACAGCATCCTTTAAATCCATGAGCTCACAGCACATCCTTCTAATTCCCTACACAAACACAATTTTCTGACATCAAATCCAGTACAAACTAAAAAAAACAACAAATGCAAACTTATAATTTAAAATGCAGAAATAAGCAATTCAAACTACTGTTTTGGTTGTATAGTTGCTGTCAACGTACCATTCTCTGTCAAAGATTCAGTAACTAATACTTTGAAGCCTTATTTTTGTTGATTGAAGCCCTTATAAAGTTATAATTTTATGTATCTGTAGCATAGATTTTTCTTTCCTGTCTCCATTTTTGTTGAGCTATTATGATTGAGTGCTTTTAAAGAGATTGTATCTAGGATAATAAAAAACGGAAGCTGGAGCCTTTAATTCTAAAGCCAATTTTTGGGTAGAGAATTGAAGGTGTTGAATAATGTTGAATCATCGATCAATCCAAAAACTTAAATAGATTGGTTGCAGTAAATTTATTACTTTTTTTTAGAAAAATACCAAAGCTTTCATTGAGAATAGAATGAAAGACAAGAAAATACAAAAACAAGAGGAAGGGCATACAAAAAGAAAGCCCATTAAAAATAGAGAACTTATGGAACGGTCTCCAATCAATATCTAAAGAATAATTGCAAAATAACTTAGAAACAAGACTCCAAACATCAACAAAAGATCCTTCTACGCCTATGAAAAATTGTGTTGTTTCTCTAACCCCAAAGCCCCCACATAATGGCACATGCAACAGCTTGCCACGAAGAAAAAAAAAACCTCCTTTTTGTGAAGAGGATGGAAGAAAGTAACTCCACCATCATATCTCTGTAAAAAACTTTGCCCGGCTAAAACAAACTCAAACTCAGAGAAGAACTGATTCCAAACTTCAAGAGCCATCTCACAATGCCAAAGAAGGTGGTCAAGGTTCTCGTCTACCTTTCTGCACATGTGCAGCACATCAGCCCTATGAAGAAGTGGACTTTCCGCTTCACTTTATCCCAGGTGTTTTTTTTTTTTAAACAAGGGTAACCACGCCCGTCCCTAGGCCAGGCACCGAGAGACATCAAATGAGTAATGTCACAGCTGAGTCTCGAACCTGGAACCTTGAGGGGAGCATACCCTCAAACCCCCAAGTTTTCAACCATTGTGCCAGCCTTTGGGACCACTTTATCCGAGGTGTTAATCCTATTAAGGAGAACCTGCCCGGTAAAGAACTTAACCTTTTTTGGAATTTTCACCTTCCATAAGGTGGCAAAGGCCGACTCCCTTGAGGAAGAAGAGGAGGATTTCACCCAACAAGGGAAGAAAGAGCGACAAGAGAACTAGGGGTTCAACAACAAACATTCCTACGATCAGGAGCATGAGAAAAATCCTCCAACATAGCATAGCATAGCATAGCATAGCAAGTAGATCAATAACCTAAGACGTCTTTCGAAAATCGGACCCCTGAAACCCAAAAGCTGCAAAGAGTGATGCCCAGGACACCTGATCCATCATACTTATTGATGTAAAACAAATAGTCAATTTCTCCTCAATTGTACTCTTGCGTCCACTTGTGAGTAATTTGGTGAGAACCTCAATTACACTGCTAAGTTTTCCTGCCCAATCTAGTTGTAGAGCACAGATTTACATTCACCTACCTGAGATTCTCTACACAAACAGATCAGAAAAGGAAGACCAAAGAAAACATTCCAATTCCTAAACAACGTCATGAGTAATCCATAAACGACCAACACTAAATCCATTAAAATGGGTGAGGTACATAAAATGGATACAAACGGAAACGATGATAAGAAAACGAAAACGACCCAAAATCTCAAATCTGCAGTAATTCAAAACCCAATATGAACAACAACATTTCCTCAAGAAGCGAGCAGAAGAACAGTAGTGAAAGAGATGAGAGATGAAACCTGTTCAGTATGGGATTGGTAGAGAGAATCAACCTTGGACTGCGGAATGATGCTCTCAATAGACGGGAAATCATCTTCCTCTTCGCTGCTCTCCATTCTTCTACTTCTTCAAAACCCTAGCCAAGTGAAAAATTGGAATGGATTCAATGAATGGGTTCTACAGCTTGTGAACTGTGAACTGTGAACCCAATTTCCGATGGAATATCGCAAAGTGATAAAAGAAGATGCAGATTCTCTGTTTCAGTTTATTTGATTTCTTACTCTCCAGAATCACACAGTGATGCTATGCTAATTGCACGAACCAAAATTTGGATTATTAATGTCAATTCAAGAAAAATTATGATTATGACAATAGAGCAATAGTTCAAGCGGCATCGATATATATCTAATGACTTTGAGATAAGACTATCGATATATATCTAATGACTTTGAGACAAGTCTTATTTACACCTAATTGATTGTTGTAATCTCAAAATTAAAAAATTAAAAAAAAAATTATGTTTATTGAATTATAATCTTCTTCTCAAAAAAATGATATAGACTTAAATTTTAATTACTTACTATAATTAATCAAATGAATTTTTGAGGAACATTCCTTTAAGTGGTCAAACCATCTTAAGGAAGTCCTCTACCTTGATTGGCTAGTCGATCTTTCTCTTTCCAAATTGACATTTTGATCACTCTCGTTGTACTTACTCTTTCGAGGATCATCTGTCGAACTAGCTTCCTTGAAGGTATAGTAGACCCATATGTGTTGACTATCAATCGTGGTCAGATCAAAGGTATCATCCATAGAGATGAGCCTGAGAATAGATGCAAGCCACTAACGAAACAGGTATAAGAGACGTCGATTGATATAGTTAACTATAGCAAATTTCAATGATGATATATATCTTTTATTAAAAAGTCCATTATCAATTTTTTATGTAAAAACGAAAACTATTATTAAAAGGATGAATAATATTTTAGTTTTGTTGGTTGTACCCTAATGTTTTTTATGTAAGAGTTTGTAGTCTAAACCTCAATTTGAACTAAAAATAATATATATATTTTTTTTTAATAATGATCCATTTTTACAGAGTAAATTTGAAAGTTCGATAATTAAAATGAAACAAATTTGAAAATTTACAACGGCAAATAGTTACAATCGCATCTTTTTTTATTTATATATATATTTATTTACAATTTAACCCATTGTTAAGTCATATATTAATTTATTTTATAGATCCTACGTCAGTCCTAGGGCTGTTTGGATGCTATGGAAAGTGGCCGAGTCCGACTATCCACATTTTTTGCCTCTACAATTGAATGCTTGTTGAGAAAAATTCTGTTTGCATCGTATTGGAGGTGTTTAAATAAGTAATTATATGAATGATTAAAATAAATAATTATTTTGAGTAATTAGAAATTAAAATTATAGTAAATTTGTATATAGAAATTACAATAAATAATGGGGTTTTTGCATGTATATTACAAAATGGATAAAATATTACATGATAACACAATAATGAAAATATTTGCACATATAGCAAAAATTGTAAATTGATAGACTTCATATTGATAGATTATATCGATAAATGGTGATAGAATCAATTGCTAATAAATAAAGTAAATTGATAGACTTTCATCAGAGTCTATCAATAAGAACCGATAGAATCAATCACTGATAAAATTGATAGACTTCTATCACTAGAGAATGATAAATTATATCAAAGTCTTCTATAAAAAAAGGTAAATAATTTATTTTTTTTAAATGGCAGAATTTGCTATAAAAGAATTATTTTTAAAAATGTGTTATAATTGTAAACTGTGGTAAAAAAATTGCTATACAGCGCAAATTCCCATAAATAATTCGTTTGGATATGTAAGTTTTACAAAAGAGTTAACAAAAATGAGTAATTTTAAAGAAATTATATTTTTAGTAATTAAAAAATGTGATTATTTAAGTTGCAATTGAAGAACTATTGTAAATGCATTATTGTAAATGCATTATGATTGATTTCTAAATATTGCATGGTTAAAGCAAATATAGTAGATGTGACTGCATACTATATATAGTCAACCATAAAATTCATTCAAAGTTTTCAAGAGTAATATATTCAATCTATGCTGGTCAGGGAGCAGACAGTCGCACATTTATAAAAATAATAAAATATATAAAATTTGTGTCCAATGTCATGACAAACCTTACAAAGAATCATTTGTGCTTCATACTAGCATAAAATGTCTTGTCTGTCAGTCTTGAGAAGGCCCATATCGTACTTTTTTTTTAGTACATATGCGGAGAGGGGGATAAATACCGATTCTAGGGGTCGAACCTGTGACGCTGGTTTTGAATTAGTTTACAACCAAACAATAAAACTCAATGCTAACCCATATCGGACTTCAAATTAATTCAGAAATAAAAGTCCAAAATCTAAACAGTAAACACATGGCCAATGTAGCTAACTTGTATTTCAAATAAATATAAGTTACAACAATGCAAGAAAATCACATTGCCTATAAGTTTATAAAGTCAAAAACCTACAACCTTGGAGTCCATCAACCTCTGCAGAAATAGGATAATCTGAAAACTCAGAGAGTCGAGGCTTTCTTTTCTTTCTTTTCTTCTCTGATGTAGCGGCATTTTTTAATTTGTCACTCATAAGCAGCATCAGCAGATGAGGTGTCCATGTCGTTCAAACCGAGTTCCTCGTTCTGTTCCCACGATCGCTCGTACTCCTCATCTGATAACAGCACCAAAAATAAATATCTAAATCACTTCTCTTAAGTTTTTTCTCTTTTACAATAGCTCCCTTGTTATATCCCAGCAATATTTTCTTCCCCTACTTGACATGTTTCATCTCGACATTAAACAAAGAGAAATATAGAACAGATCCAAATTTTAAAGATTCATCAAACTGAGATGATGCTAAGCTACCCATGTAAAGTTTACTTAAACGTATAAAGTCATTAACCGTCTGACATTTACAGCCAAATATTTCAGCACCGCAGAGAGACAGTGTTCCCATAGGGTTCACGACGATGGATGTATCTAGAATCTGAAAACAACTTCGATTCTCCAATAGGTTGGATGCTAAAATAACAGTTGCTATCAATGTTGGCTAAAGGCGGCCTAGAGGCTTTTTCTCTTAAAGAGGCGAGGCGTAAGCCTCAATTTTAATTAAAATTATTATAAAAAATCTAAACTCGTGTAAACATGTATGGTAAAACATAATACTTACGTAAAAATACATAATGAATACAACAAAGAACTCCAAAAAGAGATGCTAGAGGAAAATAAGTCAAATGATCAAAATTGATGATTTTGAAACAATTGTGTCTTACTAACAAAAGAATCTATTAGAGAAAATCTATATTGTTATGGTTCAAGAACTTTTAAGCCTAAGGGTATTATTATCGAGGCGTAAGCCTCTCTTGTGTTGTGTGAGGCGCAAGCCTCTTATGATCTAAGAAGCACGGACACGGACACAAGATACGGACACGACACGACACGAATACGTAGATACGCTATAATTTAAAAATGTAGGATACGGATACGTCGAGGACACGTGATTTATCATTATTTTTTATAATATACTTTAAAAGATGAAATCAAAAATATTTTAGTTAGTTATAAGCCTACTCATAACAATCTCTAAATATTTAAGTTTTTGTCTCATTTTCTTTCCCTCCATTTGATTTTCTCTCTTTCTTTCCTTTTTCCATTTTAGCCTATCTATCTTCGATAGACATCGTCGTCAACGGCCTCCACCAACACTTCCTGTTGTCATGTCATCCGTCATTGGAAACAAATAAGTCTTAATTGAAGTGTCCATGAAGTGTCCGAAATTAGAAATAATAATAATAAAAGAGGACACGGAATTTTGAGCGCCAAACACGTGTCCGACGAGTGTCCGGAAGTATCGGTGTCGGACACGAGTACGACACGGATCCTTTGTCAAAATAGAAGTGTCCGTGCTTCCTAGCTTATGATCCAATAGAAGCGTAAGACTCGAGGCTAAAAGTTAGTGTCTCGCCGTGAGGTAGGGAAAAGTCACTTACTTGTAAGCTGATGGTCATCTTTCATATCATCAGTCACCGGTGCAATAAACGAGTTTGCTAATGCATCGTCAAGGATTAGAGTCCAAGGCGCTTCCAAACTCAAGAGCTGCAATAAGAGATTACATGAAAAAAGGCCAAGAAGATTATTGCAGTTATAGTAAATATACCCAAAGCGTGAAAGTAGTGTAGTTTGGTAGTTAAAATAATACTGCAGAGAAGATTCTGCCTCAAATTATATCTTAAACAGAACAAGTTTGTTTGTAGGAGCATTTTCATTCAAAGGATATTGGTTTTTTCTTTTATAGGAAACAGAAAACTTCATTCATATATGAAAAGTTACACTTGCGCTTTGTCCAGCAATGACCTTTGCCGAATCCAAATAACTGAAACTAAAACATTTTCTCATATTACTGATATGGTCCAACGTGATTATACTCTTGTCGTATACTAAGAATATTGTCCCTCTGGAGGCAAGAACCTTTTTCATTGATTAAAAAGTTACGTGCTAGATGCACCGACTTCTTAAACGATGTACGCAATTATCTATGATCATATACCTTGTTTAGTCTTGTTTGAAAGTCCAGCCATTTGTTTCTCGTATTTTCCTCAAGACTGTCGCCAAAAGTAAACCCATGTACTCTCTCTAGACCTGCATTGATGAAGTCCCATAAGGAGATCCAGTTGTCAGTCCAGATTTGATTTCAAGGGTCAAAGTAAAAATATAAATTGGGTTCAAATCTTTAAAATAGTCAATTTCATTCCCTGTATTGCATTTTTTTTAGGAAGAAACGACTTCTTACTCTATGAAAAGGAAAAAAGAACAAAAACAAATCAATGCGAACCAGAATGAGAAGGCAACAAAGAACAAGAGCAAGAACATTGACTGCCCAACAAAGATGCTGGCAAACAAAAGATGAAGCAAAGCCAACAGGCCTCCATCGAAGTTAGAAAACCAAAAACAACTTCAAACCATGACTTCAAATAGCTGAAAGAATGCCTCAGACACACAAGGAACATCAAGAAACCAGGGCCAAACAACTTCAGAAGGGAATCATATTGGGGTGACCTACAGGAGGGAATCATTTCTTTTATGTTTCTTTTTTTTAAAGGAGGAAATCAGAGCTTTGCTCCACTGTACCCGGAGGCACCCGCACCCTTCCCAAGGCCCATACATTTATTTGATCTTATATACAACACCATTGGTGTATAAACTGTTTCTTTGGCTGCAGTCTTTTATTTTCTTTAAACAAAAAAGTAATCATAATTTTGTTGGTGGCTCCCCATGACATCTTGATCATACTCCAATATTTCAGCTGAAAATTCCTGGCTTCACCTATGCCGGCACCCGCAAGAAGAGTGAGATATCCTTAAACTATCTTTCTTCCTTAATTACTTTGTCACCTTCACTTAGCTAATTTCAGTCCTTTCTGACGACTGACTATGCTTTGATTTTCTTCATAGTTCATCTGATGTAACTACAATGGGTTTTGAATTGGGGGGCATACAGACACAAAATACCCTACCCCAGCCTTAATCAAAAGAGTGGAGGGAAGAAGGAAAAGAAGCTTTATTTTTTTTTCTAAGTGTTAAAAGTAAAAATTTTATAGCCGAAAAATTCATAGAAACAAAAACAATAAGAGAGCAAAAACTAAAGAAATGATGGCTTAGACTTTGTTCAAGAACTCAGAGGCAGCTTTCTTGACCGTTTATGACTCTAAAACTGACACTCGGAGGTAGTACATGTAAAATGACACAAAAGTAACAATACAGCAGATTAAACGTACTTACTTTCACTTATTTTTGTGATTAAGCCTTCAACAGTTGTAACAATTCCCCCAAGAGTACCACTAGTAAGCTCCAAGTCAAGATCTGGGACTCTTACACTTGCAGTATCTGACTGGTAAACACACAGAGAGTACAAAACACATTGCTAAGCCTTAAACCATGAAGTAGCTGTAATGTTTATATGGATGAAAGGAAAAGAGAATTCTTTTATTTTCTTCTCCACCAAAAATTCATTATTCTTTAAAAAAGAACCAAAAAAAAAAACAACAACCGTTTTTGTTATCTTTTTTGAAGTTTACATTTCATTGATATTTGAAGAGTCGTTGATTACCGAACTCCTAAAAATGACCCAACAAGGCAACATCCCCACAGTAAACCATACAGATTACAATCTTAAAAAATCACAAAATAGAAAACACGCTAACACCCCCTAAATGTTACCCTACTTAAAAGCAGGAAAAAAAAAAAGCATTCCAACCAGACTTAATATCATGAACAGTTTTTTTTATATCCATGAATGTATGAATCCGGTTATGCACAAATTGACAATTTACAAAAGACAATATACCCTACAACATTTGGTAGTTAAGAAAATTCATATGAAAATAATTTTCTTCCGTAGATTGAACTCATAACCTCTAGATTTCTAAGACCCCTACTTGACCACTAGGTCAATATGGTTAGTATATCATGAACAGTTAACAAACCTTTATCACATCTCGACTTAGATCTCTGACATCCTTCACGCAAAGATTAATTATCTTTCCTTTTTCAGGAATTCGCCCACCCGGCTTCAACTGCATTGACACGATCATAATTATCATAACAACTCAAACAAGCAAGTGAAAAGGTACAATATAGACAAACTAAAATATACCTCAGAATTACGGTAGCCACATGCATCACAAGTAGATGCCATCACAATCACTTCCTGGAAGTAGGGAATTTCTGTGTTTTGTTAAGTCTTACATATTTGTGTACGAGTTAATTTAGTTTTATCAAATGGCCAGAATTCAAGAATTATAAGGATACTGGTTACAAACATTCGAGTCTCACAACTTGCTGCACAAGTTCCACATGTTGATGGAAAAGTCATCACCTATCACATTGCACACATCAAGCATTTATAATGGGTACAACTTCAAAAGATACTAAAGAGAGAGTAAAACAGAAACTAAAGCAATTCCAGTACTTCTTCTGGTGCAGTGTAACGAAACAAGGCGTCAGCGATCTCAGCACTGTTACTCTGAGCTATTGCACGATGACCAGCTGCTGCTCCTACAGATCCATGTGCCTCTCCTCTAACTTGATTAGAAGCATCAACTCCACTTGATGATGGTCCAACCTCAGCTTCTGGTTGTGATGATTCGACATAGTAACCTAATGATGCTTGTTGTTCTGGAGTCCGCTCGTAAAACTTGATACTTAATGAGGGATCCTTAGTTGGTGCAAATCTAAAAGTAATCATCCTCACATCTATAAGATACTCATTCTAAATTGCTTATTAATAAAAATAAACAATAATAATGATGATAAAAACGAAAATTAGGGGCTGTTTGTTTGACATATTTAGGTAGGAGTTATTTTTAGGTTTTATAAACTCCTCGTCGAAAATCTACATCCAAACGAGTTTTTATTAACTCCTCATCATTTTTACTTTTAAAAGTATCTCTCATTTCTAACCATTCATTTTTAATCATTCATTTATAACTATTCAATCATTTATAACCACTTATTTTTAATCATTCATTTCAAATCAATCAAAATAACTCACTTTTAACCATTTCTATTTTAAGTACCGAAAATAATTACACATTTTTAAATCTACATCCAAACAAGATTTTGACTCTAACGCCTCTACAAAAAAACTACATCCAAAGAGTTTTTGACACAACTCTCAATTTTTAACTACTCAATATAACTCCTCAACTCAAAAACTACCTAAATATGTCAAACAAACACCCCCTTAGAGTCTTAGATAAATTTTAAAGAAGGAATAGCCCATAATTATTTTGTGATCATTGTCTGCTTTCAAAATGAGGAAAAAAGCATTATTTTTTATTGATGAATTGCATGGTACCAATTAACTTTACATGGTACATCTCATTGGAAATGCTTAAATTATTCTCTCTCTAAACATGGTGCATTTTATTGGTTTATTATTAAAATTTAATAAACCATTGTTTAAGCCAAGTTTTTTTATTTTTTTTTGCAAATTGGGAAATCAGAAGTTCACTATACTATACCAGAGTAACCATGTCCATCCCTAGGCCAGGCATCGGTAGACATCAAAGGAATGGAGAAAAGAGAAGTATCTACAAATTAATGTCACTCGCTTGAACCTCAGACCTTGAGAGGAGCACACCTTCAAAGCCCAAAACTTTGACGACCGAAAAACCAAACTTCGCTAACCACGTCCGTCCCTAGACCAGGCACTAGGTGACGTCAAATGAATGGAAACACGGCAGGTGTCTACAAATGAATGTCACAAGTGAGTCTCGAACCTTGGCCTTGAAGGGAGCACACCTTCAAAGGCCAAACCTTCGACCACCGTGCCACCTCTTAGGGACTTTTAACCAAGTATTGAAAATAATGGACAAAACTTCTTTACGTTTTAAATAATAAAATACAAAAAAAAAAAAAAAAAAAAAAAAAGTCACACTAGTAGCATTTTGGCAAACACTATTTGCAAGTTATAGAGTCACATGAAAGGAAGATTATTAAAAGTTATTAAATTCAAAAATATTCTAGGCTTTGATAGAAACTTTTGCTCAATTTTTTTAACCGAAAAATCAAAGCTTCACTCCACTATACCCAGGGTAACCACGTCCGTCCCTATGTCAAGTATCGGGAGACATTGAAGGAATAGAGACACGAGAAGTGTCTACAAATTAATGTCACAAGTGAGTCTTAAACTTGGGCCTTGAAAAGAACATACTTTCAAAGCCAAAGTTTTTTACCACCGTGTCATCCCTTGGGGACAAAAACTTTGGCTCAGTTAAATGCCAAATAATTACTAAAAAGAATTGAATTGACTAATACAAAAGAACACATGCAAAACTTACAATAAACTTACATAATAATATTCTTTTATATATCGTTTGAAAGTCATTTTCTTTTCTTACCAGTTGAAACTAATTAAAATACATTGTGATGCAGAAAACCAATCGTAATAGCAGAAGACTGAATGTCGCAACCCAAAAAAACTCAACGTTAAATAAGAAACTTATAGCTCAAGTTCATCTCTTACGGGTTCTCAACGAAGCTGTTTCCAGCTGGATCATCCAAGATGAGGGAGAAAGATGAGTCTCCTATGGCACAGGCTTTCAGTTTCAGGAGAAACTGATCTATTGCATCGGCAGTTTGAGGATCTACTTTCTAGAAAATCCAGAAGAACCAGCTTAAATATGAAGATATCCATACCATACGTACAAAAAATCAGCAATCTAAGGTTAAAAGCATATGATTACATACCCTTCGTTCCTCTTGAAGGGCTTCCAATCCCTCCACAGCCCGTAACAATATACCTTCCACCTAAAATAATCGTCACAAAAAGGATGGTTAAAAAATCTGTAATATAGCTATCTATCTTAAGGAAAGGGAAACTTAAGAGCACTAAACACTAACTAATAGACTATTATGAAATAAAAAGCTCTGTAGTTCCATTCACAAGAAGTCCACAAAGGCATACTACGTGGGCAGTAGTCCCAAACTAATAGAGTAATAGTGTAAAATTTTACACCCACACACATATAAAAAGGGATAATTTTTTTAAATAAACATCAATATATGATGTACCAAACAGTCATAGCTGGCTTTCTGTTTTTTATACCCATGAGTGTCCAGGCGGGCTATTCTCAAGGTACAAATACCAAAACCTACTTTCAGTTGTCAAGATAAACTCATAGGAAATTAATTTTTAGATCGGTGGTCATGACTCTCCTAGCTAGTTTTAAATTAAACAACCTCTAAGATTTTGGGTATAAATTGATTTTTGTTTTTTCAAAAATCTCTTGAGCCCAGAAATACTCTAGAACTACTCTTCTCTCAAACAAATAATCTTCATAACGACCTCCACTATACTAAGCCTACCTCTTTCTTTCTTTTTTTCTCTCTTTTTTTTTTATTTGGAAAAGTACAAATCCTGCCTCATTTCTTATCAGGGTATCCCAGTAAACTACACCAAGTAGAATTGTAAATTGGTAATAGAAAAAAGAAGTGCAAATAAGCACAAGTACAACAAAGTAGAATGCAAAATTACCTATCCTAGCAGGTACACAAATTCAGCATAAGGAAACCACCACAAATTTATAAATACTTTTTTTAAACAACAAATTTAGCGGAGTTCATAAATACTAAAAGAGACAAAAAAAAATGCATCTAGGAAACAGCAGAGGAAGAGCCAGAGGTAGCCTTTCACACAAAAGAGATAGCAAGCCAAAAAACAGAGCAAACATTAAAAATGATAAACAGTATAGCAAAGTTTTAGAAATTACTGTAGATAGAATTCCACGTTGAGCCTCTTCTGGAATTTCGAAGTCCAATTCAGGGATCTGCTCATGGAAATATACAATTATGGTCATATAGCCAGAAAATCCATACTTGTTCGAGAAGGTATTTATACTAGCCAGAGCAGCTCATGATCATGAATCACCCTAACATCTTGACATCTTCCCCTAGATATGTGACCACTCAATGATATTTTGAGATTTTTTTACAAGAAGCCAAGCTTAAAATGGAAAAGGCATACTTTCAGTCTCTCTCTTTGTAATTGTATCCCATTTCTCCATGAGCTCAAAAGAACCCAAATATGAAGAAGCAATTTATATAGTGTTCTTTTTTTTGGAGAAAAATTTATATAGTGTTCTCACATATGACATAACCACAGAATTATAAGAATATCAATATTTTATGCGATCATTAGAGCCATTTGGAGTTTCCAATTTCTATACCTACCTTCCATGAAAAAAGACCCAAGAGCTTCTTAAATTAGCATTTTAAAACTGCTATCCAGTTTTTTATTTAAAAGAAAAGGCTTAAAATAATATTTTGGAAGGATGGTTTCTAAAAATAATTCTAAGAACAAAAACACTATAAAACATAAACAAGTTGTAATTCCATGAATTCTCGTTAACTTGTTTTCTCAACTGTTTTTTCTTATGCAATCATTAACCTTTTTTAAAACATAAATTAGTTAGAAAATTATTGCATTTCCAAGAAGATAAAAAATAGAAAGAGTGGGAACATCGGGTTAAATAAACTTTCTGTAAAGCTTCTTATATTTATAGAATAAGAGAGTTATTTTAAAACTATTCAATAGATTAGTTTTTTAACAAAAATTGAAATCATGAACAGACAATGCTGAATTTCAATATTGTTGTATACTTAGTGGTATGCACCCATAACAGATGAAATTAGACAACTTGTATGAAAAAGAAAAAAAACTTCCATTGTTAACTTGTTGTAACAACATGCACAAGTGTAAGACTACAGGCAGTACCTTAATAATGGCAGATTCAGATTTCACCACTTGTCGATTGAGCATCTGCATGAATAATAACTGACTTAGAACTCTGATTAGACTCACAACAGCATGCTGGTTAAAACATGTATAATTGAACAATGTTCATAATTCCAAAGCCAGGATTCCAATGGCAATTAAATTGAGAAAGCAGTGGTCTGGGTCGAGAAAGGTATTTTAAGAGCTGAAGCTAATGGTTGTCACAACTTTTTTAATGAGAAATCAAACTTTTATGGAGAGAAAAGAAAGAGCATACAACGGTACAGAAAACAAATTTAAAACCAAACACTGGATGAGCAAAAAGAGACCCTGTCCAAAAGAACAAAACCTAGTGGCTGATGACAATAGCCCAAACGACAGACACTTACAAGAGGTTTGAAGTCTAATGATATCTCAACCTCTTCAATGACCTTTCAACCTCTAGAAAATTATACTATTCCTCTCAAGCAAAATACAACAAGAAACAAGCGAAAAACAAGCATGTCAAAGGACTTAGCCCTTATCTTGAGAGGGAAGGTTCAAGAAAATGTCATCCATAATAGAACAATAAGTTTTGTTGTGTGCCAAACAAACCGACAAAGAGTAGTTTATCACAACGTGGTACTTCACCAGAACAAGGATTCATTTAGAAACAGAAAATGATAACAGAAGATGGATAACAGTGGAAAAGCAGAGCTTTTACCCGTCAAGTGATTGGCTTTCATCTCATAGTTCATGCAACAAATCATCATAATAATATGCAAACAAAATGAGAAGGCACTCTCTGAGATCAAGAAGACATCTCTTTGAAAAAATAACCCAAAAACCAAAATAATAGCTTGAAGAAAACAAACAGATAAATTATATAAATTTGACACTTTAAATAATGGGTTGTGGATTCATCTTATCATCCTTCCTCAGGGAAACATATAAGCGAAAAGGAAACCAATCCCTCCCGCTAAATGATCTAATTCAATGAAAATAACCTTCTGGTCGCCAGCAGGAACCTCCAAAGAGTAGCAACAGCCTCGTGGCTGGATCTCACCAGCAAACTGGACTTCATTGTTCCTAAGAAAAATCCAAGCCAACTCGAAATCAAACATCATATGGAACCACCGTATTTCTAGCAAGAATTTCACAAGTAAAATTTACCTCTCACCACAATGTGAACATTCAAATGCCGATAATAAGATCTGAAGTAAGACTCATATCTCGTTAAGGCTTCAAAAAAGACAACCAATTTCAAATTGAAGACTTAAAAACAATGAGTACCTTTCTGAAGTGCGGAATTAGAGTCAACAAAAACCTTGTTATCCCCTACAAATGCAATGACAACTTAACAAATTATAGACAAACACAATAACTAAAACTCCCCAGATTTCTTCTGCCTTATTCGATAACCATTTAAAGTTTAAGCTTAAAATTTTCTATTCGTGTAATTTTTAAACCAGGGTAACCACGCCCGTCCCTAGGCCACACAACAGGAGATATCAAAGGAGTGAAGTCACAAGTGAGTCTCGAAACTAGGACTTTGAGGGGAGCATACCTGCCTTGTGCCACCCCTTGGCGACTAAAATTTTCTATCATGTATTCCTCCTAAGAAAGTACGTGAATATTAACCAAATTTCAAAAACAAAAATAAACTTTTGGAAGCAAACTTTTTTTTTGGTTTCCAAATCCAGTTTCTAAAAATGTATAGGTAAGATAGATAAGAAACACATATATTAAGGGCCCGTTTGATAACCATTTCGTTTTTCGTTTTTTGTTTATGAAATTTAAGCCTACAACAACTACCTTACTATTATTTTTCCTTAGTTGGATATCTACATCTTACCTATATTTTAATAAACAAAACCAAAATTTGTAAACAAAAAAAAAAGTAGCTTCCAAAAAATTGTTTATGTTTTTGAAATTTGGTTAGTATTCTTCAACTATCTTAAGAAAGATAAATACATTCGGGGAAAGATGGAGCACATGTAAGAAATTTGAATAGAAATAGGGCTTAACTTTCATAAACAAAAAATAAAATGGTCATCAAACGGGCCTAAGTTCGTTGTTTTAAGCTTAAATTTCAAAAACCAAAAACTAAAAACAAAATTATTATGAAACCGGAATTTCAAATCAAAATTGGAATTAAGGTGCTGAAATTCGGCGGAAAACATAACCAGAATTAAACAACCCTAAGAAACAGAGATGCGACATAAATTGAAGGAAAAAAATAAAGCGATTACGTTTTGTCCGCAGCGCATACAGAGGCTTTCGACTTGGTAACTTGGAACGTCGGCGTCTTGGTCTGTAACTACTGCTTCCACCACCGACTGCACGTCCAAGATTGGCTCTGAATCTTTTGCGGCCATTGCTATCAACTCGATGAATTTCTTCACTCCTTTTGGTGGCCGGAGAGTTGCTTCGGTTGTCTGGATTCAACGACCGGCGGCGGCGGAGCTCTTCGGGTTCTTTACAAAGGTGTACAGAGTTTTTTAGAAGAGGCTCGAAAATTCCTGCGCTTCTTTTTTTTTTCAGGAATTCTTTATTTATTTTAATTATCCGTTTTAATTTGGTTGATGGTTTATATTTATAGTCCGATTGAAAATTCTTATTTTAAGAATAAATTTTGAGATCTTATTTTAATAGTCCAATTTTATAAAATAATTGCAAATTTTCTTTTGCATACAAAGTCAAATATACGATATAATTATTATATCAAAAAATATAACTTAGGGTATTAATACTATTTTTTTTTTTATGTACCTATCAAAATTGGACCAACAACATCAAATTAGATTAAAATTCAACTTGTTAACCATCAGGTTATAAATGACTGTTGCTTTTTTTTTTTTTGGGTTTTTGCATATATATATATATTAAAAAAAACAAAATAATTCAATGTATTGAACAATTCCCAAACTTATTCATTTATGGCACAAAAGTGATTGAAGTTTATCAGTTTAACTGATAAAAGCATATTAGTTGACTGATAGAAGTCTATCAATTGAACTGATAGAAGTCTAAAGTCTATCAGTTGAACTGATAGAAATATAAAATTCATCAGTTGAATTGATAGAAGTCTAAATAAGAATTTTGAGCAAAATGTTCTATGAATGAAATTATTTAAAAAAATGAACTACAATTGTAATGAAGAGCCAAAAATATGTTATGGACAATAAATTCCCATAGTATTATTATAAGAGGATTTTGCATGTATATTAAAAAAAACAAAATAATTCCATGTATAGCACAATTCCAAGACTTATTCATTTGTGGTACAAAAATGATTGAAGTCTATCAATTTGCATTGTTCAATCACTCAAAATCGATTGAAGTCTATCAGTTGAACTAATAAAAGTCTAGAGTTTATCGGTGAAACTTATAAAAGTCTATTAGTTGAACTGATAGAATTCAATTAATTGAAATAGAAGTCTAAGTCTATCAATTTAACCGATAGAAGTCCGTTGATGTTAGAATATCAATTTTGGGCAAAATGTGATATGGATGAAATTATTTTTAAAAATGTGCTATTTATAATGAAGAGCAAAAAATATGCTATGTAGGATAAATTTCCCTTTTTTCTATTATTATAAATATTTTTCCAATTTGATTTACTCCTAAAAATATCTCTATTTTAAAACATTAATAAATTGTGTCCACCTCCTCAATTTATACTATTAAGAAATTACAACCTATGTGCATTCAAACAAAAAAATATATATACAATCCGTGTGATTATAAAAATAAAAATGCTGCAATTTATGATTTTTTTTTCTTGAATATGTGTGTACATAGAGGGAATCTCTAAGATGGATGTTTAATATTGAGTCATGTTTTCAAATACTTACATGTGCTTGATTTGCTATTAGTTCGAGATAGATTGCTATGTAAACAAATAGTATTAGTAATAAACATAATTACAAATGATCATAGAAACAAATAATTATGGCCCCGTTTGATAACCATTTTATTTTTTGTTTTTTGTTTATGAAATTTAAGTCTACAATAATTACCTAGCTATATTTTTTTCCTTATTTAGATATCTACATCTTACCTATATTTTAATTAACAAAACCAAAATTTGTAAAAAAAAAAAGTAGCTTCTAAAAACTTGATTATGTTTTTGAAATTTGGTTAGTATTCTCCTACTTTCTTAAAGAAAAATGGATGCATTGTAGGAAAGATGAAAAATATGGTAGAAAATTTGAATAGAAATAGGCTCAAATTTCATAAACAAAAAACAGATTATGAAATGTGGCATATATAACTCACATTATGGGATATAACATTTAGTCTCTTTCTTGATAAATATGAATTTGCAATAGGTTATTTTTGGTAGGTTCAAGTTTATGATGGATGTCTATCCTTTCTTTTCTTTTCTTTTTTTTTCTTTTTTTTTTTTTCATTTAAACTTGAGTACCAATAAACCATCTCTAGAAAAAACGTGGAGATACAATTGAGCATGTATAAAAATTAATGTGACAAGTGAATCTTGAACATGAAACTTTTACGAGTGATTGACGTATATTTATGATGTTGTATTAATTAACTTTTTGTTCATTTTTAGAGTGTGTTTGTTTTTGGTAAAAAATAGTGGAGTGGAGTGGAGTAGAAGAAAATGAAGTGGCTAATAGTAGTTTGGAGTTATTAGCTACTCGTATGAGGATTGTGATTAATAGTACTAAAGTAATCAACTACTTGTTTGGGAATTAGAATTAACAGTAGTTCAGTGATAAATTTAATGTGAGTTTTGATAATGAAATTGAAGAGCAGTTGAAAGTAATTAAAAGTGGTTGTTTGCTACAAAAAAAAAACAAACAAAGAATTTATAAGAAGTGGTTGTCCAAAAAAACAAACATACCTTATGATGTTTTCCATATTTTGTTAGATCATTGATCATTAGGTAACTAAACTTAATGGATACATTTACGTTGGACGTGTTATTATTTTTTCTTCACTGTTTTGATTTTGTTGAACTTGAAATTTAGTCATATTTATAAATATTTTATACTTGCACTATATTTACTACTAATTGTCATGTCTTAGTTAAAAAATAATCAAAATGTTAAAATTGAACTTAGTATCGGTTAACTATCATAAAGTGACTAAACTAGTCAACGAGGATCATGAAATACTTAAAGTAATGGATTCATTCAATAGGTGAACATTTATCGAGAAATTAATTCAATACAAATTTTGTTAATATCTAAATGTTATAAAGTTAGTCAACAAAGGTTTGAAGTTCTAAGATTTGAGATTCATGAATTTTTTTGTAGACACCATTTGTATCTATCTTCGTTCATTCGATGTTTCGCTGTGGTTACCTTGATTACTGGGAAGTGAATGTTCGATCTTTCAATTGAAAAAAAAAAGTCAGGAAAATCCGAGTGGTAAAGTATAATTTTGAAAATCATAAAAATTAAATATTATAATTTGCAGAGAGAAAAAGAGGACGTACATGGCTATGGTGAATTGCTTGAGATAAGGAAGATGACAGCAATTGGATCAATTCCTTGCCGCTGCATTTCTCGCTATTCCGACATCGATTTCATCCCTATTGAATCTCGTCGTCGTCTTCTTCCTCGATCGATTTCTCTACCGACCAGAAGAACTCTGTCTCTCTCTGCAGTTATCTCCGCCGCCGTTTCAACCTTGGCCCCTTCCTCCTCCCTCGCCGGTTCCCCCACATCCGCCGCACCGGAGTTCTTCGACCTCCCGGACTCGGCCGGCGTCAAGGCCCTGGAGCTTCGCATTGGCTCAGGCGAAACCCCCGTCCACGGAGACCAGGTGATTTCATTTCGCAATCGATTAGGGAGTTCTATCACTTTCTGTGGACCAGGGTTTTTGTTCTTCCGTTTCGTATTTGTTATTGTTTGTTTCACCGCCTATTGTTTGGTTTGCTGTATAAATGACATTTTAGGTTTGGATGAGTAATTGCATGAGTGTTTAGAATGGGTAGTTATTTTGAGTGATTAGAAATTGGGGTCCTAATAATAGCTCGTTTGGATGTATATCTCTGCAGAGGAGTTGCAGCTCATTTGGGTGTGATTTTTTTGTGTAACTTGCAGCTAATAGCTCGTTTGAAGATAGATTTTGTTAGACGAGTTAAAGAAATGATTGGTTATAAAATGAAGAGTTATTTTTTAAGAGATAGAAATGAGTTTTTGTTTTGAGTGATTATTTTGAGTTGTTGAATATAATATTTTGAAGAGGGGTCAAAACCAAACACCTCAAATGGGTTCTCTCAGATTGTGTTTCTGATTGGCTTTAAGAAATTTTTGCATAACGTACTTTTGTTGTGATTTTGTAGACTTTGAGCATTAAGCTTATGAGTTAGCAATGGGTTTTCTAAGTGTATTTTTGTAGGTTTCTCCGATGACTTTAATGTTGTCGAGGATACATCACTCCTAAAAGCGTTGCGGTCTGCGGATATGATATCTTCTTTGATGGCATTTCTAGTCTGTTTTGAAGTAATTCTCTGAAATATCCATCAGGACTGGGTGATTAGTCATCCCCAAAAAATTGCTAGCAATTTTAATCTTTTCTTGTTATGGTCTTTCTAATCTTACCCTCCTGCTGTCATTAATAGGATTCCAACCTAAACCAATAAACAACCATCTGCTACTTGGTTCTTTACCTTTTGCTTTCTTATTTGGGAGTTTTCGAGCTAGTTTATATGCACCTTGACTATTTTCGCATGATAATGGACTGACAATACTACCTTTGATTGTCATTCAAGGTAACTTGGTTTTCTGAAATGTTGTATTTTTCTTCAATCTCTTCATCTCTGACAAAAAGACGACCATTCCAAGGTATTTATACTCTGGATTATGCTATTCCTTCTCCCGTCGGTCATAATTTTAGGGAGAAATCTTGTGCTTTCATCTCCTTTGTTATGCTAATCCGTCTTGGATTTTCTTACTTCCTCCGGCGTTCAAGTCCGAAGTCTGCAATTTAAGTTTTCTTTTCATTTCGTTGGTTTTTTTTTTTTTTTTTTTTTTTAAATTATGGAGTTAATAGAAATCTAGTGTTTTTTCCTGCCCCCTTCTATTCCAACTTTTAAGATTGGATTTCATCTTCTTGAGCTTATGGTAGAGTGAATTACCATCCTTTCCACCAAGGCTACTCCTTCATCAATGACCTAAAGTTCAGATCTTTAGTTCCATTATGAATTTATGAGATATTTGGAGAAGCTCAAAGAACTGAATGAAGGTACAAATTAGGAAGGAATTCTCAAATTGGCTCTTGCCCCGCACTTACATCCATTGGAAAGGAGGCTAGGCATTAGTCGATATACCAACTTTCCTACAACCTCTTGATTTGATTTTGAGCCTCATAGTAGACTTACTGGCAAGACACCAGTGTGAATTGATATGGTCAACTTTTCTTTTTCTTTTCTTTTTGTCTTGTACATTACAGACAACCCAATACCCCTTTTCAGCTCTTTGTGAGAAAGCTGAATTTTAGACTCGCAAGATACTCAATCGTGCACTTGGCTAATGATGCATAATGTAACCAATGGGTGTACTGGTGAAGAATTCTTTCCAAGTCTGCTTTTGAGTGGTGGCCTCCACTTTCTTAAATTGTTGACTCCTTGATAGGTGTGCTTTGACTCCAATAATAGTTCTATGGTAGTAGTTGAGTGGACTATTATAGCTCACTCAGTATTTGATCCCCAATAATGTTCATCTCTATGGCTCCACTAATTCATCTTCATCCAAATATTTTCCAATTATGTTTAATTCATTTTCCAATTATCATTACCTAGACTTTAAACTTAAACACAAACAATAATAATTTATGTAACTGTATCTTGCCTCTCAAACATAAACATAATAACTCACTAGCAATTATAATCCACCACCAACAATTAGTAACTCCACCCAAACACTTTTAGAAACTAAACACAGAATGAGAAGGAATGAGCGACAATTTTTTTCCTTTTTTGTTGTCTTTAAACTTAAAGTCAAATATGAAATAGTTAAGGTCTCTTTTGATAACCATTTGGTTTTTTATATTTAAGCCTATTCTTACTCAAATTTCCTAAGATGTATCCATTTTTTTAAAGAAAGTATATGAATGATAACAAACTTTTAAAAACAAAAACAAACTTTTAAAAGTTAATTTTTTATTTCTAAATTTTGGTTTGGTATCTACAAATATAGGTGAGATGTAGATATCCAAGTAAGAAAAAACATATGGTAAGGTAGTTGTTGTAGGCTTAAATTTCAAAAACCAAAATAAAAAATTCAAATGGTTATCAAATTTCAAAATTTCATTTTTTTTCCGTAGAACTTTCTGAATTTAACTATAATAGGGTAAGGTTTTGCCTGCTTTAAATTATTTATCTAGCTCTGCCCTGTGACCATTTTTTATTTTATTATTTTCTCCATCCTTTTATTGTGATGATCGTAGAATTGGCTATCTGCACGTATGCGAGTACTAAAGTTGATTGGATTAACTTTACGCTTTTATAGTTTGCATAAGGGAAGATTTTATCACTCAAATATGAATTCCTAGATATTCTTAATATGGAGTATTGACGTGAAGGTTGCGGTTCATTACTATGGAAGGTTGGCAGCTAAGCAGGGATGGCGCTTTGACACAACTTATGATCACAAAGATGAAAATGGAGTACCCCTTCCTTTTACATTTGTTCTTGGCTCTGGGAAAGTAAGTCGGTTGCTATTGATATCCTACCATTTTACCTAGCTGAATCTGCTTTCTGGGACAAGGTTGATAATAAATATTGTTTTTCAATTTTCAATATCTTTTAAGTAGTTGTCTCCAAGGGTGGCAGAGTAGTTAAAGACTTGGGTTTTGAAGGTATGCTCCCTTCAAAGTCCCAGGTTTGAGATTCACCTGTGAGTCTGTGACATTACTCCTTCGATGTCTTCCGGTGCCTAACCTAAGGACGGGCGTGGTTACCTTTGTTTAAAAAAAAAAAACTTTTAAGTAGTTTGTCTAAACTAGTTTCTTTGTTTTATTATGTCGAGGTTATTTCTGGAATGGAATCAGCTGTGAAATCCATGAAAGTGGGTGGTATCCGTAGAGTCATCATCCCACCATCCCAAGGATATCAGAATACATCTCAAGAACCTATTCCACCCAACGTAAGCACTTATGCTTCCTTCTCTCTATTTGGTTTTCTATTTAAACAAGCTGTCTTGTGCTATGTGCGTGACTTGTATCTAGGTTGGATAAATATCTCGTTTCTTGTTTTTTTTTTTAAAACTTGTATCTAGGTATAATCGATTGCGTATGCATATAAATGACAAATGTTTCTTCTATGGAATGATGTAGTGTTAAAAGTTAGGTATATTCGAGGGTATTATCAATGGACAAATCATCATGAGTTGGTCAAGTAGTTAGGTAGGGTTTTACGAAGCTAAGACGTGATGCGTTATGTTGGTTGATATAATTAAATTTACTTCAACTCATGAGTTTAAACTTTTAGGTTGATTGATGATTTAACATAATTCAACATGGTATCGGGATAGGAAATCATGTGCTCAATTTATTGCCAAGTCATTTCCTCCCCAATTAAAATTGAATTTCACTCGTAGTGGTTGGTATAATTAAATTTACTCCAAGTGGTAGTTGCATTCTATGAAATTAATGTTCTATGGATTTCCTTGACATTCAAATGTTATTGGATTAGACAATAATGTCCCGTAAAAATAATCGAAGTGTGCATGAGCTAGTCCACACACTCACAGATTTAAAAATTGATCTCAACATCCTTTTTATTCAAATCTCTTAGAATCTTCCATCTTCAAGAACATTTCTTGTTGGGTGTAGCCTCCTTTAATTAGGACCATGAACATAATGCATGAAGTATAGTCTTTTGAGTACAAAAAATGTGAATATGTAGGTCTCGTTTGATAACCATTTGGATTTTGAAATTTAAGTTTATTTTTACTGCTATCCATCATTCCTTAATAAAATAGGTGAATGCTAGCTAAATTTCAAAAACAAATTTTTGGAAGCTACTTTTTTTGTTTCCAAAATTTTGTTTGGTTTCTATAAATATAGGTAAGATGTAAATATCTAAATAACAGAAAATACATGTTAAAATAGTTGTTGTAGGCTTAAATTTCAAAAAATAAATACTAAAAATAAAATGATTATCAAACGAGGCATCGGTTTGTTCAAATCTAAATGCTTTTTGTGTGATTGATTGAAAAATGCCTATTTGCGTGCAGTACTTTGACAGGCAGAGACTATTTACCACCATTTTTAATCCAACACGTCTAGCAAATGGAGAAGGTTCCAGCCTTGGGATTCTGATATTTGACATTGAGTTGGTTCAGGTAAGGCATCTAGGCAGCAAGTTTGCATCCCCAGGTTCTTGAAATTTGAAAACACCTCCTTCAAATGGATGTATCATATTCACTTGTGACATTACTTCTTCAATATCTCCCGATGTTTGGCCTAGGGATTGGCATGATTATCATTGTTTCAAAAAAAAAAAAAAAACTGTACCATATAATTGTACTTTTCATGCACAACTTTTATTATAATTCGAAGTTCTATACATCATTCTAGCTCAATTCAATTTAAGCTCATAACAGGAGGCGTTTGATCCCTGTTGAAGTGTGGGTTTTAATAACCCAACTAGATTTGGGATCATGTAGTCTATAATCCCTCGTTCCAATTATAATAACTTTCAATTCTGTTATAATACCTCTACTTTATGATAATTTGTACCTAAAACACAAGTTATTATAATTCATGTTATAATAACATACGTCTTGAACTATTGAATTTGGGAATGATTTTGTAATGATTCTCAATATCTCACTGAATTTGGGAATGTCTTTTGTGACATTTGGAACCTGACTGCTAATTTGGGTGATGTTTCGTTTAGTTATTGTAAGAGAGATTGTAATAGAGTGGTTGATCTCCTTGCCAAGTCTCTCTTGGTTGGTGGAAACTTTTGTTGATCTCGCTCTCTCCAATGTTTAGAGGAGAGCTTTTCTGATTTTTGGAAGGGGAATCACCCCCTTGCATTTGTTTCCTCCATTTTGAACGACGGTTCGTATGTTGCGCGTGGCGCTTAATGATATTGGCTTTATCAAGAAAAAAAAAACATACATCTTGAAAGTTTTTAAGGGGTGGTGCAGTGATCGAAAACTTGAATTTTGAAGATATATTCCCTTCAAAGTTTCAAGTTTGAGACTTATCTGTAACATTAATTTGTAAACATCTCATGTGTCCTCCATTCCTTAAATGTTTCTCAACGTCTAGTTTAGGGACTGATATAACTACCTCAATTATAGTGAAACAAAGATCTGATTTTCGAGTTTCTAAAAATATAAATAAAAATAACATAGAACTCACTCTCTTAAAATAATCTAATTGTCGCCACAAACATAATCATAAGAACTGATATAATATTTGTTTTATATTCAAGAGCATGCATTGCAGAGAATAGAACTTCTAACTAAAAAAAGTTCGATTTTCTTACTTAAATTAAGGTTACAATGTGTGCTAATTTTCAATCATTTATAATCATTTGTTTTTGAGTTTTGACCTTTCATTTATAATAATTTATAAGTTATCGTTTCAACTCTTCTATATATATATATATAAAAAAAAAACATTACATCCAAAGACGTCATTTAATTTTTTGCTGCAACTTTTAATTTTTTTTTTATCTATTCAAAACAGCTCCTTAAATTAACCATTCATCTAAAATTTCCATCCAAACGCCTCCTAATAAGTCCTAATAAATCTATGGTGAAACATGAATATCAATTTCAATGTGATAATCACAAGAAGAATTGGAAGATGTTTTATGACCTGTACAAAATAATTATTTTAAGATTTTCTTTATGAAGTATGTGGTGTTAATTCTAAATAATCTTTTTTTTTTCCTTGATAAAGAAGTATATTCATGGAATGTGGGGAATGTGAATAATTAATGACTTTTGAAAATACTAGCATGATAACAAACTAAATTTGAGAATCTCTACTCCTTGGGAAATTAAAAATTAATGATATAAAATTTAAGATAGCTGAAATAATATTGTAATAGATGAAATAAAAAAAAGTGAGCACATTCATTGATGTTCAAAACTATGGTTGTATGTTACCCATCCTCAAAACACCCATATTTTATTGTTAACTTTCATAAATTAATACCCCCTTGCTTTAATAAACTACTAAATTTCATTAAGTTTACGAAATTCAGGAATTCAATTGGTTTCAAAATTTATATAATTTTTTTGCATTATGACCATAAAATGAATGCTTAAAATAAAAATTTTCATTTTTTCACTTAGATTATACCAGTGAGGACCTTTGATTTTTGTATCGATATATACCTAAACAATATGAGAGAGATTGAGAGACTATTAGAATCCATTCATTTTTATTTTAGACGTGATACAATTAAAAATGAGACATGAAATTAGACTAATTTAATGCATTTTATTCTAAATTAAGACATTTAATTCTTATGTTTCTATGCCACACATGAATATATCCCAACATTGATGACATTTCTCCTTCCCCACCTTAGTTGAAAGATGGGTTTGAAATTCTTTCCCACATTTCTCCTTTCCCACCTTAAAGATTCAAAACTAACCTTACACTCAAATTACAACAAATAAATTTATAATTCAGCTTAGTATAAAAAAAATTCGTTAATGAATTGATTCCGTTGTCAGAGAAAAAGGCCAAAAGGAAGGGAATAAAAATTAGTTTGGAATAGTTAAAACATCTAACTAGTTTGGTGTCAACAAAGTTATAAATTTGATTTACGATCATCATACGTATAAATTATTTTGTTATATACATTTTTTTGACAATCAAATATAATAAAATCGAGTGATACTTTTTTATAAAAATAGTTAAAGTACGTGTCAACTAATTATGATACTTATGAATGTAAAAGTAAAGAACTAATAAAATGGTTGGAGTGAAAGAAGGCTTCCTCTTTGCTACGGGTGAAATAAAAAACAAAAAAAAATTGACGAAATCGATTCAATACAAATCTATCAAATGGATTAGTTCGATTTTCTAGAATAAATTAGATCAATCAGTTTTATATTTTAGATAACTGAAATACATTGAGTTGAATTGATTTTTTATGGAATAACTAATATAAAAATTGAGGAAAAACAATAATATTGACATTGAGATTGATCAATTTTTTCTTAATTATTTATGAAAATTGTTGTTTTTTTGCTAGTATTTATTTATTTATTTTTTCGAAAACCAAGTTGAAAATCAAATAAAAATATTGAAAAAAAAATCAATGAAATTAAACATGAAATTAAACTAAAAATCGAATATAAATTTCTTTTAGATAATTTACCATTAGCAACATATTTTGCATGTTGTATTATATTTATAATATAACTTTAAAAATAATTCATTTATGCGGTATTTATTCTATCACTAAGTAGTGATAGAACTTAATGTGAATTCCTATCACTGATAGAAAACTAAAGTTGATAGTATGAGTTTATCATTGATTGATTATATCACTAATTGAACTCAATTTGAATTTTCTATGAATTAATTTTGATTTTGTGTTATAGATGAACATATTTTGCCATTTTTATTATACATGCAAAATCCTCTTGTTTTTATTAAAATCGATTCAAACACAATTATTAAAAATCGAAAATATGATTCGATTATCAATTTGATACAAAACTGAAAAAAGCCAGACACAATAGGGCCACTTTTCAAACCTTATAAAAAATGCTTCTTTCAATAGTTGAACTCTCCTTTTCAATTTGAACCATAATTATATTCCTTTTCTTCTTCTCTACTCTCTCTCTCTCTTCATTACCAGTTTCACTTTTGCTTTTTAATCCTCATTAAAAAAAAAAAATAATAATTAAAAAAAAAAAACCCTTCTTCTTTCTCTTGTCTCATTTCCTTGCTTTATTCCCCTTAATTCTCTTCTCTCATCTTCCATTATTCATTCCAAATCCAGAGTTGGGGTTGCAGGTATTTGATTTTCGCGACTTGGGTTTCCATTTTCAGATCTTCTTTCCAGACCCATTATCCCAAGCCCTAGATTCGTTCTTCTTCTTCTTCTTCTTCTTCTTCTCAGATTCTTACAGATGGCGCAGAAATCTCTGATCTACGCTTTCGTCGCTCGCGGAACCGTGATTCTCGCCGAGTACACGGAGTACAGCGGCAATTTCAACTCCATTGCTTTTCAGTGCCTCCAGAAATTGCCCACTGCCAATAACAAATTCACCTACAATTGCGATGGCCACACCTTCAATTATCTCGTTGACAACGGTTTCAGTAAGTCCAACCCGCTTCCCCTCTTTTTTCGTCGTTGAATTTTGTTGACGGGTTGATCAATTATGACATTTCCCCCCGTTTTTGCCCGTTTTAATTGTTGTGTTGTATTTATTATGTATTTTTATTGTTGGGTTTCGTTTCTGGTTGTGGGATCTTAAGAGATTATGCTAGTAGGGAGGTTTTGAAACAGGGGTTTCTTGATTTTAGGTTATTTTTCTCTAAAAAAGCCCGATCCGTTATTAATATCCTGTTCAATCTTTTGTTGGATGCCGAATCGAAAGTCAATTTATTACCATTGAGAGTTGATGTGAAGATCCTTCCATGTTTTGAAGAATCAAGGGTAGGGAAAAAAGACTCAAGATGTGTTTGTAGTTATAGCATATATGACCAAAATTTTCTTCATCGTCTGAATTATGGATTTTGCTTTCCATTGTTCCCAAATAAGACACTATATTAATAGACGAACTTAACGATGGAGCATTGTTTGTCTAGATTATAAGTATTTGTGAGAATTATCATCATTCTTTTTTTGGCTATGGAGTTCATTTATAAGAGTTATTTTTACATCTACCTCGAACCATCATTCATAATAGTTATTTTTACATCTAACTTTGTAATGACCTGGTGACTCCTTGAGCTTCGTTCGTTGGATAAAATTCTAATAGCCTAGTTTGCCTAGTTATTTTGCTAGTTCCTAATTTTGTTGAATTTCTCATTACAAAATTATCTTAGTCTTTTTTTTTCTGTATAATTTGTTCCCCTAATATTTGTGTTACTATTCAATTTCATCACTATTTTTTCTAAGGTGTTAATTCCCTCTTCATCTTTTTAAGTTTTTTAGAATCAAGTATTTCATGCGATTGACACTAAATTTAATTAGCAAATGGATAATATGACATAAAATCCACTTTGTCAGTTGAGTTAGAATAATCTACTCCCACATATATACGAGGGCACACTTGCTTCTCATGACTTGATCGAGGATAATTTCTTGTAAATTGCAATAGGTTGCTGAAGTAAAAAGTTGAAGCAATAGAGATGTTGTTATACTAACCAATTGACTCTCACATTTAAAAATAAAATAAATTAAATTTCTACATATTCTCTCCTAAAAGAATTTCCACATGTATTATTCTCACGGTTTACTTTGAGTCGTTGAAAAATAAGGTTTTCCTCTTTCCTCTTTTTCCTATTTTTACGGATGAAATATTTGGCTGTTCTGTACCTAATATTGCAAAACTAGTGAACTTTAACAAAAAATCATTCTTGCCTTTTCTTTTGTCTGTGAAAATTGTAGCATACTGTGTAGTTGCAACTGAATCAGCCGGAAGACAAGTGCCTATTGCATTTTTGGAGCGTGTCAAGGATGATTTTGTGCCGAAATATGGTGGTGGAAAAGCTGCCACAGCTCCTGCCAATAGTCTTAACAAGGAATTTGGGTATTTGATTTAAGTACTTTATGAGGATGGTTTATAGAGTATTCATTATTGCTTAACTATAATTTTATTTATAGGTCAAAGCTGAAGGAACATATGCAGTACTGTGTTGATCATCCTGAAGAGATCAGCAAGCTTGCAAAGGTGAAAGCTCAGGTTTCAGAAGTGAAAGGTGTTATGATGGAAAATATTGAAAAGGTAACCATTCAATTTTATCTAACACAATGTTGGAAGCTCTTTGGATGTTCATGTTTGATGCAAATTTTAGATCCATTTCTTGAACATTTTTATAAGTGATAGCCGTGGGGCTTTTTTCTTTTGCCACCTCTTCGGCCCATTCTATCTTCAAACAAAAGCAGAACTCTTTTTGTCCTCAATGTTAAAACTTTTTCATACTTCCGAAAACATTTTGAATACTGTTTTCTGCTTGAGTTTAGGTTTGAATTACCTTTGGCTTGTTTAGGGCAGATGCCTTTGTTCTTTTGGAAATTTTTTTGTTTGTCTTTTTTAAAAAAATAGATATAGGAAACAACAACATTTTTATTGATGGAGAAAGTGTTACACTACCTATCAAAACAAGGAAAATAAGGGGAAGATTCCAAAACAAGTGGAAAATACTGAAACAAAGGAGATCGAGGACTAGTCCAGTATAGAAGCCTGACTAAAACCATTGTTACAAGTACAACCAGGAATGTTAAAGAGACGAAATGATGGTATTTGGCCGGACTTGTAGGTCGATGATGTCAGAAATGAGGATAGACGAGAACAATTCTTAATATGATGCCAAAGATGGTGACAAACCCGCTTGGAGAAGAAATGTGGAATCTCAGCAAAGAGAAAAATGTTTGAGCTTGATTGCCCTAGCACAACAATAAAATATGATTAGTGTTGTTCAATGCTCAATACATCCCCAGGAAGGTGCTCTTAATGGCATTGTGATAAGAACCAAATATATATTTAAATAAAAGAATAATAAAGATACTAATTGGACCCTCGTAATCTTGAGATCACTCTCAAGCCCTAAATATTCGCTATCTCAATACTTCTATTTATCTCCTTACTTTCCTATCCTCTCTTATTTATAGTCTAATATGTTTATCCTACTCCTAATAGGATTAGTCATTCCTTATCCTACTCCTAATAGGATTGACCATTCCTTATCATACTCCTAAACGGGCCTTATCACATTGGTGGAGATCGGGCCAAGAGGGGACAAGTAGATGGAGACCAAACGATAGCGTCGCGGACGATTTGAAAAGTTTGTGTCACCTATACTCCTTGGGGAAAAAGGGCTATCGATGAAGACGACAATGTCTGAACGATTTGAAGAGTTCGTGTCACCCTTACTTTTTGGGGAAGGTCTTCTCAAATGGAAAATGGTGTAGTATGACGCTAAATATTAGATCTGTTGCTGGAGGACCAATGACGATCGATGCTCTTATGGTGACCAGTTGGATTCCTTTGTGTGGCGCGGCTTGCGAGAGCAAGTAAACACGATAAAGATCTAGATCTCTACAAGATTTTGAAGAAAAAACACCAGATTTGATTAGAAGTTGACCATAACGTTCGACGAACGCCAGATCTGCAGGGATAGTGGCAAATATTTGGATAGTCGACCCAGATTTATGAGGAGACTAGTTGTCGATAAAGCCATGACCTCTGTGCGAAAGATGCACGAAAATTCGCTAACCATTTGATCACTTTGAAGAGGCTTGCACAATGGTTAGTGTGATGACTAGTCGCCTGAAGATTTGGAAAGTCGTCATGATGACCAGATAAGCGTTGAAGAAGAACGAGTAGAATGTTGAACTCCCATAAAGACAATCAATGCTCAAAAGAGGGAAGGGAGGCACACAATTTATTGAGAAGACCAAAAGAACCCTCTTCGGTGCCAGAAGAGGAAGGGGATATGTTTAGGGTTCAACTTTTCTCGGGAGTGTTCTCTAGAGTGATAAGCTAAAGAGTAGATCATTTGTTTTTGATAGAAAACTAACAACTTTCGTCCATGTATGAAAAGTTACAAAAGATCAATTCATCATATTTACAAAAAGCTTTGCCAATGAGACAATAGAGTAGAAAAACTATAATCCTTGAAATGTTGATTAGTTTGAGCCCATGTTAATTCAAGAACAGTAATGGATTCAAGAATGCTATTTCTTTCTTGTTCATTCTCTTCAAATAGCTTTGCATTCCTCTTCCTCCTAAGAGTCCACCAAAAAGCAATAAGAAAAAATTTCAAAGAATCTTATTCTCTTCTTTGAAAGGGTGATCACTTAAAGCATATAGAATGAGATCTTGTATGTTGCCAGGCTGGTCATTTTCCAATTAAAAACATGAAGATAATCCAAATTCGATTCACAATTCCACAATGGCTAAAAAGATGAATATGGCTTTCATGATCTGCAATGCAAAGAATACATCATTGAGGGGAGATAGATAGACTAGGGGCTCGCTGTTGCAGCTTGTCATTTGTGTTAAGGATGCCATGGGTGAGCTGCCATTTGAAAAACTTGGCTTTTTTAGGCTATGGACCAATCCATATTTCTATACAAAGAGAAGAGGATTGAAAAATGTCATTCTACCGTATCTAAAATAACATAAGGGAGTTTCAATGAAGGCGTTTCTTATTCTGCTTATATTGTTGAGGATCACTCAATGTTGATGCAACGATGCCTTATAGTACTATTAGGCAATTAGCTATTTCTAAACTTACCTTGTTAAGATGTGGCATTAGTATGTCTATTTTTATGTATTGCAGCTGTCTCTAATATCCGGCAACAAGATTAAACATGTCGAGAAAATGCTTATTGACTAAATTTAGTATTTTTGTTTGATTGGATGTACCCTTTGATGGTTTGTTCATGACGATTTGCAATTTGGTATGATAAAGCCTTGACCTAAATGTTGATCTATGCATTAGGAGTGTTCATACATTCCTTGAAAACTGATTTGACCGACTAAATAAGGGTGGGCGGTCGGTTAGAAAAATATTTAATTGAAAATTTGTTGGTTAGAAAAAAAATTATTTGTATAATATTAATATTTTTCATATAATTAGTTAGATTTCTTATTAAATTATTACAAAAAATAATTTAAATTTAAATATGTTTCCAAAAATTATTGGTTATGTTCAATTTTTTTTTTTAAAAATAGTTCTCAAAATTTCATTAAAAAATTGTATGAACTATATTTTTTAATTAAAAAAAGAAAAAACTTAAATCAATTAACTGACTTGACTGATAGGTCGGTTTCAGTGTCAATTTTTTCGAAAACTGACACCAACCGACCGATGAATACCTCAGTATGTGTATTTTTTACTAAAAATCTGAAAGAATAAACATTTCTCGAAAACACTTGGGCCCCGTTTGATAACCATTTGGTTTTTTGTTTTTGGTTTATAAAATTTAAGCTTATTTCTACTTAAATTTTCTACCATATGCTCCATCTTTCTTACTATATATCCATATTTCCTTAAGAAAGTAGGTGAATACTAACAAAATTTCAAAAACAAAAACAAGCTTTTGGAAGCTACTTTTTTTTGTTTCCAAATTTTGGTTTTGTTTATTAAAATATAGGTAAGATGTAGATATCCAAATAAGGAAAAAAGTATAATAAAGGAGTTGTTGTAGGTTTAAATTTCATAAACAAAAAACGAAAAACAAAATAGTTATCAAACAGGACCTTAATTACTAAATTTAGTTTGTTTGTTGATGGGTTTTTTCATGATTTCTATGTATTTTTTTTTTCTTTTCAAAATGGTAGCTAAAACTTGGTGGGCTGTTTTTGTAGATGTGTTGAGGTTGTTTCCCCTTTTTTGGTTGGGCTCTTATTTTTATGAGTTTGAACAAAATCTTGTTTTTCATGTTAATGATTTTTTTCTATTTAAAAAATGTACAAAATGCTTGATATGCAATCTCCCATAAGCGTATTTGCTGGGGTCTCTGGATGAGAGAAATAGTAGCATCTTTAGAGAAGTGGAAAGATCTTCAAAGTGATCTTTGGGCCCTTATTAGATTCCACATTTCTTTTCTGACCTCAGGTACAAAGTCTTTTTGTTATTACCTTTTAGGAGTAATGGTTAAGGTAAAATATTCTCACAAAACAATGGTTTCTACATGTGTCTTATTCTTAAGAAAGAGAAGGCAAGCGAACTTAAAGATTTTTAGCCCATAAGTCTCTTAACAAATTTGTATAAGATAATTGCTAAGACTTTGGCTGACATATTGAGGAGAGCCCTTCCCAATACTATTTCCAATTATCAGGGTCTTTATCATGGAGGACAAATCTAGGATAAAAAATATTGGAAAGTGTTGGGACTAGCTTACTCGTGCTTTGACAAATCTCACATATGGTTGTCAAGGAAGCTTGTAGGAAATTAATTCTTAGGTAGGTAACCATCATGGATCAAAGGAAGCTTGTAGGAAATTAATTCTTAGGTAGGTAACCATCATGGATCAAGTTCTTATTGCTTATGAAGCCACCAAAGACTATAAGAAGAGAAAAAGGACGGGGTGTTCTATGATTTGAGAAAGCCTATGACCTCTTAGTTGTGGTGCTTGTGCTAGCAGGAGGAGAAGAAGGTGTGATTGCTCTGTCGTCTCTTGTCTCACCTTCAAGAAGCAATTGTAAAGGTAAAATATTATTTGTCGCAAGGATATTGAGTTGAAAGATTAAGGTGAAGTGGGCTAGGGATGAAGACAGAAATACCTCTTTCTTCCCCAATTGGGCTAGAGGAAGGATGAACAAGATTAGAATTGATTTCTAGAAGAAGGATAATGTGGAGGTGTTGAGAAAGAACATCCAGATTAATGATGAGATATTTATTATCTCAGATCTAAGTGTTCCATTACCTTTGCCTAGGCTTTTTGCGGAAAGGTTAAAGTGGAATCCTATCTAATCTTGGCGTAGTGATGGGTTTACTCTGGCCTTCTTTTGAAGTGTTGGGACAACATAAGGACTTGTGGAGGGTTTTTTGTGAGTTTCACGAAAGAGTATTATCGATTCTAAAATGAATGAAACCTATGTGCGTCTCTTTCCTAAAAAAAGGAAGGGAAACAAGGTGAAAGATTTTAGCTGCATTTGTCTTGTAACGAGTATGTATACCCTTTGTCTGACAGATTGAGGAGAGTCCTTCCAAAAACAATTTCCAATTATCAGGGAGCTTCTACTGCAGAGCAGCAAATTTCGGATCAAGTTTTTATCCTCAATGAAGCCATCGAGGACTATCGGGAGAGAGGAATAAAAAAAAAGGGAGTGTTATTTAAGATTGAATTTGAGATAGCCTATGACTATGTGGATTAGAACTTTCTGGATAGAGTTTTGGGGAAGAGTTTTGAGTTTAACTGGAGAACTTGGATGTGGAAGTGGAACTTTGCTAGATTAGCAAATTTCTCCATCTTAGTTAATAGGAGACCTAAAGGTAAGGTTTTTGAGACTAGGGGAATTAGGCTTGGTGGCTTGTTATTGCCTTCTTTTTTCTTCTTAGTGGTGGATATTCTCAGTAGGCCTGTGTCGACAAGAGTGGAAAAAAGTGTGATTGATGGCTTGAAGGTGGGTAAGGACTTGGTTCCTCTGTCTCACATTCAGTTTGCTGTCTAGTTTTGGATAGAAGAGTTCTTTTGTTAATCTAAACAACTTCTTGTCCTTTTTTGAAGCTATATTTCGTCTTTTGATTAATGGAGCAATAGTTCCATTTTGGTATAAATTGTTGTCCTTCCAAGTTCGTCAAGGGCGATGGTAGTGGGTGGTTAGTCAGTTCCCTTCCACTTGTTTATGACTTCCTTTGTGTTATAATTCTAATAGTCTGGAACCCAGTCATGGGAAAGTTATAGAAATAATTGTCCAGTTGGAAGAAGGATTTTTTCTGCTTACTCCTATCCTGGTCGTCTTAAGTGGTTCCCAGCTTTTGCTTGTCCTTTGTTTAGTTTCATTTTTCTGTCAGTAAAATGCTTGAGAGATGATGACCTTTTTTGTGGGAGGAGGTCGAGGGAGAGGGGGTGGTTCCAATTTGGTTGAGCGGGAGTGGGTGTTGAAGCTTGTTGAGCTAAGAGGTGTTGGTTGGGAGGTTCATGGCGAGTGAGATGTAGAGGACTTTCGTAACTATTTCATGGCGCAACATGGTTGATTCAAAGGCATTTCATATGTATAGGACCTTTTGTAACTATCCAAAATAATAAACTAGGGTAAGGCAAGACATGCAGGAAGGAGTCTTTGGCATTTTATACCTCTATTGGGGCCTTTGTTATCAGGTTGTGGAGTGTATATGCTGCAACTGAACATGGAAATGAAGCGTTATATTATGCGATAGCATTTTCCTCTCTCTCATTCATGTTCTTTATTGATGCAGGTTCTTGACAGAGGGGAGAAGATAGAACTTCTGGTGGATAAGACCGAAAACCTTCATAACCAGGTTTGCGCCGTCACTTTTCCTTGGCCCTGGTGTTTGCATGAATGAAATGATATTTAGGATTTCAATAATTACACATGAGACTTATTCTTTACTGGCAACAGTAGCACTTGATTTGGCTGTGAGCTGTATAATATATTCACAACTGATGAAACTCGATCTGAGTTTCGGTAAAGGTAGTTGTCACACATTCAATTTGTGTATGCTCTGGCAGAAGTACGACTGACTCGCCCATGAGTCATCGAGTTTTTTTTTTAATGAAAAACATAAACGACTTCATTGATTAAATGAATGTGTCACAGAGGATTGGATCAATCCAAGAGCCAATTGACATAAAATAAAAGAGTAAATAACAAGTCCTATAACTCTCTTGAACATATTCTCGTGAAGGAAAAAAAATCACCTTGAACATATAATTTGAATAGTGAAAGAGGGGAGCCATTGTTTGTCATGAGTCAATAAGTTGGATATTTTGAGAAGTTATGGTAGGTGGTTGCTAAGCTGAGGATGACATTTGAACTAACCAAATTTTCTATAGCTTAGTGGTGATTGACATATGTACTACCTGCCTTGAGGTTCAAATCTCCATTCCCCTTGATTATAATGACTGGATGCATAGGGGTATTTCTATGGTAGTTGTGGAATTTGATTCTCATTTTTAGTGCGAGCTATGTAAATTAAATTAATTGAGAATATGACTCCAAGTAAGAATGGTTCCAAAGTTTCCCTCAGAACCTAATCTCCAACTAGAAAGCCTGAAGGTACATTCTCTGTATAATCACATATAGTTACAAAGGACTATGATAACAGATGCATTCATTTTATATTCAATTAGGGAATTTTGTTTGTGGAACAGGCACAAGACTTTAAGAGCAGTGGAACGAAAATTCGAAGGAAAATGTGGCTACAAAACATGAAGATCAAGTTGATCGTTTTGGGGATATTGATAGCATTGATCCTTATCATAGTCCTTTCAGTCTGCCGTGGATTCAACTGTAGTGGCAAATGAACTGAACACATTCTCAAGGAAGAACCTCAACACTGAGATCTTGTTAGCATGATGATGATATTTTGAGAGAGAGTTCATATAGATTTGGCTATTATGTATGTAGTAAACGCAAAACAAACTGCAGAACATCTGTTTTGTTAAAAGCAAAATTTACGTGTGAATGACGATAAACGTATAATATTTGTTACTTTTTTTCGAAGACGACGTGGGGGCTGAATTTTCTGAATTGGAGATAAAAATTTGCTGTTGTGTTTTCGTTTTCTATTCGATACGTTTGTTACTTACTCCTGTTTATTTGTAAGCTCATGAAGCATGTACTGGTGTTTTGTTGACGCGGTTCGGTTATTCTTATTTGTCTTTGTGGGGAGGTATATGAAAGAATGAACTACTTTGGAAGGTGCAATCGTGAATTGTCTTCAAGCTTTCATTCGTTAATCGACACTTTCGTTCTTCCATATACCTCTCTCACGAGGTTGAAGCAGAGCCAAAATCTGCCCCATTCACCTCTCGGAAGCAAGAAAATAGTCCAACAAGTGCTAGCACGAAGAAAGGGTTAGGAAATAACTCGGATCTTTGGGATCAGAGCGAAGATACTACATAGAGTTGTAGTGGGAGAGAGTTGAATGCTGGTTATTCAGAGAATGAATAGTATGATATGTTAGAAAGAGATGGGTTTTTTTTTTTTATAATTTTAATATATATATAGTGGCAGTTTTGAGGGATGTGGAGGTTTGAGTTTGCAATGAGTACTTGCACTTGGTAGTATTATCAGTTGGGGGCTCTCTCTATGAAGGATTGGAGTGCAAAGGAATTTGTTTATATATTTGGTAATCTTTATGTATATAAAATATCAATCTATTTGAGAATGTCTTGGAAATTATAAATTAAGTTTATTTTCATTGGAATTAGTGAAATGAATAGGATTGATTCAGATGACGAATGATCTGCTAAATGGTGCCATGTCGTTTTGGTCGATTTGTAGGATTGAAAATAAAGATTGAGACTTTTCAATAAGAAAATTGGAAAAGTAGAAATCAGAATTTTCATTTTTTGTCCTTTTCTTTTTGCAAAGGAATAAAGCAGTTTAGATTTGAGCATTTCATTGAATTATGTTATGTTCATCCAATATGTTATAGGTTCAAACTCCATTATCTTCAAATAGAGTAGATGTTTTAATTGATGAACATTTCAAATTTTTTTAATTTTTTTTTTAAAATGTTGTTAGGCTAGATAAATGTTTCGTTAATTAAGCAAACAAATGTGAGTTTGAATGCGTTAGCGATATATGCTTCTCTTATGCTTTATTATAACTTTTTTGTTCAACATGGGTGAGGAGAATTAATTCTCTAACTTTAAAATTAATTGAACACACATATATCGGTTGAATTTTACTCCCTTCAACTATTGAGAGTTTAAACGTATGCATATCATTGTTAAGTTGTTTAGACTTTTTTTCGTTGTTAATTAACAATAATATTTGAGCATATAATGTGTATAGTTATTTTTATTATGAGTTCAACAATTGGAGATTAGAGGGATAACACATGACCTTTAGATTCATAGGTACACACTAATATCCTTGAGTTACTACATTTATTGGTCGTATAAAATAAATTTGGAGATGATCAACTTAAAACATTTCTTTTTTGAAACCAACTCAGAACTTCATTAATAAAACCAAAAGAGTTGGTGATACGTTGGTTTCATTATTTTATGGTAATTCACTTCATCTCATTTATTTGAGGGTAGTAAAATTCTCGGTATATCTCCAATTTGTATTAAAATAAAAAGAAGTAACAGTAAAAGTGGTCATAGTTTCACTTTCACCAATCTTTCACATGTAATAAATAGAAATACATTGACCAATCCACTTAAAATGAATGGAAAATTTGAAAGAGAAAAGTCCAAATGTGAAGCCCACACGGTTTTGAATTGAACAATATTGTCTTCTTTTCAGTTCCTATTTTTCTTCAACGCTCAAGAAATTAAGAGTGAAAAGTTTTACAATTGTAAGGAGTGAAGTCAACAAAGTGAGTTTACTCCTCTTGACTTGTATAATATAATGCATATATATACAAAAAGAAAATAATAATAATAATGATAGTTGGGCCTTTTATCTTTTTTTTTTTTAGAATCAAATTTATCATTTAGTTTGTTTTATGATTCACACTAAAGAATATTTAAGTATCATAGACATGATTACAGTTTTTAAAAACGTGTTATGAAAAAGAAAAATAAGTATGATTTTTTATTTTTTTGTTCTTTTTTTTAGTTAGAGTTTTCAAAATAGAGAATGGAAAAGAAAATCATGATCAAACAAGAGGCAAGTAAATATCACAATCCAAGATTTGTTGATATTGGTTTTGGTTAATTCTACAAATGTTTAATACATTAGTGAATGTAAGACTATCATCTAATAAAAGTGGAGTTTGATTAACATTTAATTAGTCATAATTAAGAACATTGTTTTGGTTAATGATCGGATCAAATTTCTCCATTTTAGGTATTTTCTTTCGAAAAGATATCCATATATTGACATATGTAAGGAGCATATTAAAAAATTACAAGAAAACTATCCAATTAATAATTATGAAAGAAGCCACATAACTTTTATAAGGAAAAGATTTATCACATCATTTGACTGTACTAACAAAAATATTATCCCATATTTTGGCTTTTGTGTTTCTCGTTGAAAATACAACCATTTCACTCCATTTTTTGCTATGCATTTATTAATTAGATATTAAGTTTCCTCATATTGCTGTCTCTTTCACTTAATCTTTGCACTGTTTAAGTAACTTCCCTAGAAATTAAGACAAAAGAAAAGAAAAGAAAAAGGGTATATATACCATTTTTCTCTCTTTTCTCTGATATTATTTTTCCGATTTTGGAGAAGAATAATGTTCTTTATTTCTTGATGCCAATCGTTTTAAATCAAAACGATAAAATTTAGTCCTCTTATATAATTTTTTTTTTTTTTGAAACTAAAGCTTAATTTGACTCAATTTTCTTATAATGAACCTCATCTTTCCTACAATATATTTATTTTTCTTTTTTTAAAAAAAGATATAAATGCTAACTAAATTTCAAAAACAAAAACAAAAACAAAAAAATAGCTTTTGTTTCCAAATTTTGGTTTGAAAAAATTATGGCAAGACAGTTATTGTATGCTTAAATTTCTAAAATTAAAAAATAAAAATAAAATAGTTATGGAACGCGGTTTTAATATGTGAAATTATTAGAGATGTTATTCTTATTTATATAATCAAGATCTCTTACCCTCATCAAGCAAGAATACTATTCAATTATTTTATTTATTTATTTATTTATTATTATTATTATATCAGTGATCGAGCCTTTTTAAGTAGGTGAACCATAAATGATTTGAATCTATATATTCACCTTTTAGTTCCCAAAGTTCATTTCGACCATTAATCTATTCCATAATAGTTACAAGAGTGTTAGAAACCATGAATAATAGTTACAATTGATTTTAAGAGGTTATAGTTTAATAAATATAAGATCTTGTTGTTTAGATAGAAAGGTTAATCAATAGTTGTGACAAAACACATTCGCTTAAAAAAGAGAAATTATTAAAAGTGATATTTTACCCAAAAAAATTATGGAGTTAATGAACATTTTATAAAAGTTTTTATGAGATTTTTTTAGAAACTTTAATGACCTTTCAAAAACCTTATATTCAAACACACTTCTATTAGCACTATTTTTCACATTTTAATTTGCATAGCATTTTCAGTAAATAAAAGGTCATTCCAACTATCCTTAAAAGGTAGAAAATACTTATAATAATAATAAAAATAATAAATAACACAATATTTGGAGTAGAACACAATATTCCCTCTCTCTCATTGAAAGCTATGCATCAATGTCAGCCATATTGGGTGGTGGAGTAGTGTTGGTTTTCTTTTTTATAATTATTTTGTGCTTTTTATTTTTCAGAATTTAATTAGAAATTGCAATTGAATGAGACATAATTATTGAACCCTATGTATGACTTAGGTATGCACTAAACTTAGCTTTGAGGTTGCAATCAACTTCCAAAATCCCACCCAATGATGGGTTCAAGTTTTTCTGATCCATTCTTTTTTTTTATTAAGTAGACAGCAAGAAAGTTTTGAGGGTGCTGTCAATTTTTTTTTAAATTATTTATTTAGTTATTTTTCTGATAAGATTGGCATATGCAATTATGCCATATATATTAAACTTATATTCACTTATGCACAAAATTCCTTCAACTTTGGTTTCACTTTTGTGTCCTCTCCCACTAAATAAATGTACATTAATTTTCTTAAAGTAAACAGTACTCCCTTCTTGTCTTGAAAGGGATAACATTTTCAATTTTCTCTAGCACAATTATATAGGTAAGTGGCCCAACCATAAATTGTCATCTAGAGATTTAAAAAAAAAAAGAAAAAAATTACTTGAACAACATGGATATAGAATTAGGTTTAATCCCTTTTAACTTTTTCCTCGATAGCACATGCTTTTAATTAATTGTATTATGCATTTTCAAAAAAGAAAATCATTGTGTTATTCTTAACATTCTAATCCCATATCAAATTATTATATAAAATTAACAACTTCCTCGATAATAAGAAGTATATATATACTAAATTAACAATATAACAAGATGAACAATACTTGAGGTAAGTCCTTAAGGGTGATGTGGCCATTCGGTGCCACAATTTTTATCTTTTTAAAAATATATTATTGAAACAAAAAAATTGTGGCACCAAAGTATTTTTCTAACGAGATATAATCCGTAAACTACTAAAAATGTCACACATAATACTTCATTATCAAACTATATGTTAAATCCACATTTTCTTAAAAAACAATCTCCCTATGGTGAGAGAAAAATGTGGGATGGGACCCTTAGATGTCATGAGGGGAGAGAAAATGTGTCATAAGAAGCAACATGGGACTCTTTCAAGATGATGGGAACTAACAAAATTTTGTCCCAAAGCAAGATTGCAAGCTGTAGGGGTCCAATTTTTTTGCACCAAAACCCCATTTTTTTAGGGTTTGATTTGATATTTGAATAGAGAAAAAGTAAGGCATACTTTTATATTATAAGGGTAGATTTTGTCCATTTTCCATCTCCCACCAAACCCTCCACATGGGAATATCTTTGCAAAGTGGGAAAAAAGCAACTTTCCAATAAGGACTAATCAGCTGTGCCTTTCAAGGATTTAAGGGCACAGGTGACCAGAGATTGTGGGGCACTTTTGTTTATCAACATAAACAAAAGTGGGGTTCCCACTCCTTTTCATATTTGATTATTCATTGACAAAACAGATGGACTTGTCCTGCCAATATCACAATTTTAAAATTAAAAAATAAAAATAAAAATTTGAAACTTTGCATATTATTGCATGTGGGATGAACTAATAAGTTTGTCCTCAATGTCTCTCTTTAGTTATTTTCATTCTGAAAACCAGATGGGTATATTAATAATGTATATGATGGTCATAATATGGCCAAATTATGAATCACCTTTTCAGAAAAGTGAAACAGAAAACCCTAGTTTTTATCAGTTTTTTTTTTGGGTTTTTTTTCTTCCACTTTTGAGTATAACAAAAACTCAAAATGAGATTGTAATTATATCTATCTATCCATTATTGTGGACAAACTTGTTTGGTTTATCCCTTATTGATTAGAGGTTAAAAAAACACTAATTTTATTAATGTTAGATTAACCACGGTAGATTAATTTAGTAGTAAAAACAGAACCTCAAAATTTAAGAGAGTATAAGTTCAATCCATAATGATTCATTACTAATGAATTAATTTTCTAAGAATTTTCTCCCATTCATAAATTTTTCTTCAAATGTCTATTGAAGTTTTTTTTATGAGAGAAATTACAGACATGTTTTTCTAATTCTAAATTGGCTATTTCAAAAAATAATATATTCTAATTTGGCGGCCATCAATCTTGAAACGTAAACACTGGAAAAACAGAGATGATTCTGTTTGGAAAGATATTGTTGCAAATGTTGATTTTTGGTTAAAAAAAACTTCTTCTTTCTATTTTAATGCTTCTTCTATAAATAAATTGAAGCTTTTTTTTTTCTTTCCATCAAATGTTACTATATGTTCTTAACCTAACATTTACATCTATAAATTATTTTTCTAAATATTAAATAGTCAAGAGACACGTAAATTAATTCAAACACTTATATAATTAAATTTATTTTCGTAATCATACCATAAAAATTTTGAATTAAACTTTTTTATTTTTAATTCAACAACATTAGAGATTCAAACTCGTAACTAATTTAGTAATACATAACCTTTTTTCACTTAAGCCATCCCCTTTCATTCAATTTCAAGATCTCTCCTTCTTTCTCTTTCTCATTGAAGTCAATTCATTTAATGACTTCTCAATATTTTTCAGTGAGAGATACATTTTGATTGGGAGTTATAAAGTCTCATCTCTATCTTTCTTAAGTTTTCCAATGATACATCAGCTTTGTCTTTATGTGTGTACAATGATATACATACATATATACATCTACATATATATACATGTATATATACATCTACATATATATCTACATATATATATATATATATATTAACTATTGGTAGCGTTGAGATTAAGCAACTTGGGTTTGAAAAATAAAGAGATAGGAAACGAATTTGGCAACATTTAAATAAAATTTACGTTAATTAACTATTTTTTTTCTAAGTCAATTATTCTAACCCATAGTTTGGATGAGAAAATTTAGGATTTCAACCAACCAATCTATGCCATAAACAATTAGTTGATTGAACTGAATGAATGGTGGCGTAATTAGTTATCTTGTTTGGTATTAATCTATTTCAACTTTAGGGTCATGAGTTTGAGTTAAAAAATGAGTATTTGACTCTCATATTATTTGAAAGTAGTTGTATCTTCCTCTAATTTGTATTAAGACAATTAGTTGATCGAACATAAATTGAGTCTACAATTAGATATATAAAAAAATCACTCCAACTACTTTTTTTCAGTTGAAAAGGACAACCAAATTATTATTTCGGACGAAAAAAACAATACTTAATACTTTTCTAATGTAGTGCTATATGTTTCATAAAGTAAAAAAAAACTATTTAAATTTGTCTTCTCTATTTCACTAAAGTACTAATATAATTATGAAAAAGATGTGCACAAAAATGACATTTTCCTTTGGAATTCAGTAAGCAAGACTTTATTGACAAGATTTGCTAACAAAAGATAATTCAATTAGCAATAATTCAATTATGCTAATAAAATTAGAATGTGACTCATTGGGATGGAGGTAAAACAATTATGCATTTAGTGAAGAATGATAAATTCACTTGAGATTTGCATATGAAAAGTCTTTTGCAAATGAAGCACAAGGATAATGGATAGTGTTTGCGAAATCGTGGACACACAATAATTAAAATAATAAGAAAATGAGAATGATGACGTGGTAGCTTGGATTTTGCTAAAGCAAAATCTCTACTCAAATTAAACGAAATGTGTGTGTGGTTTCCCAAAGATGTGCAAGTATACACAACCTTGCTGTAGCTATAGCAAGTTTTAAAGTAAGTAAAAATCATCCCCACAGGGATTAGTGATTAACAACATGCTTAAGCGAAAATTAGAGAGTTATGGTAACAAGGGGTATATTAATGTAATGAAACTAAAACTAAGTCGCTGAAATAAGTTTGCTAACTCAGTTTGCTAAAGCGAAATAAATGTGAATCTCAATCGACAAAATACTTAAGATACAACGAATGATAAACTAACTCTAATCAGATTAAAGACATCGGGAAGAGATTAATACTTTTGTGAGAGTTTCGCTAATGCAAAAAATGGAATTATGCTAATAAGCGAACGACTCTCTCAAGCTCTAGAAGTTGGCTCTCTCGAGTTTCTAGTTCTGTTCTCTCGAACTCAAACAACAAATAAATCAAGTGATCAGCACTAGAAGAACCTTATCCCTAAGTGTTCTTTTCAAATGCAAGTAAACTTAGCAAAATCTAATATTATGACATGCAAGGTTGCTCTATTCCTTTTCTCTCGAAAGCGAAATAAAGTTCATACAAACAGTTAGCTAGACAAAATGTATGTCGACACAACATGCATAAATAGTTGACATCTTGCTACCATTTTGCTTAAGCGAAATACTCATACTTAGCCTATTTCCTTCCGACTAAAAACTTAGCTACACATGATGATAAATAGATTCAACGCAAAGTAAAAAGAAAAGTTCATCTTCAATTAAATAAGGAAATAACAACGTATGCTTACAAAACAAAGCTAAAGCAAAAATACTAAAATGAAAGTAAAGAGAAAAAAGTTAAGAAGAAGCTTGATCGGAATCACTCAAACAGTGTCTCTGAATCCAGCTTCTGCTATACTATGCAATGTTGGCTAACTACTGCGCTAGAGCTAACTAGCTAAACAAGTGGAAATGGAAAACAACTAAAACGACCAAGCTAACTATAAAAATGACAATGAATTTGGTCGGAAGAAAACTTGACGATGATCTCTCCAACAAAATGGATGATGCCCTTCACAATGACAAAAGGTTGCTATTTATATTGCTTCAGACAAGACTCTACTCCACGATCTCATGCGCACGTCCTTTGCTCCACGATCTCACGTGCAACGGTTGAGATTGAAAGACTTTTCTCGGATTTTTGACACGTGTCTTCCACTCTAGCTATTTTTCAGAGAACCCAATCCCGCTGGATTTCAGTTCACTTAAGCGAAACTTTTAGCAACTGCACTTAGCTCCGTAAAACTTTTCTCGCTGGATTTGTGTTCGCTTAAGCCAAATGTTTAGCAACTACACTTAGCTCCGTAAAACTTTTCTCGCTGGATTTGTGTTCGCTTAAGCCAAATGTTTAGCAACTACACTTAACTCCAAAAAACTTTTAGCACTTTTGCATTTCTCTCCCTTGGTATGCTAGAGCAAAAACAAAATATCAAGTTTATAGAGATGGAACTTAAAGATTTACACATTCATGTACTTTTGCTAAAGCAAACCTCTAAAATGTTATCCTAAACAGAAAACTATAGAATTTTGCAATTCGCTCAAATAATTACGCTAAAGCGAACAGAGACTTAGCGAATTCTTACTATGATGTAGCGAAAGTTCAAGCGAACTGCTATTAAACTTAGCCTTTAACTCTCAATTCTTGAGAGTTACAGATAGTAAATTGTTCTTACAAGACTTTGGGATTTTGTGAAGTCTCTGACCTTCAAGCCTCATCAAATATGGATAATAGAACATGAGCAAAATTACATGCTTTCAACCCATATTATGTCGTTCCATTTTAGAGACAAATTTTTATGACTATATTTTTTTCACTTAAAGACTTTAGGCAAATGGAGATGGTTGTTTTCTTTTATATACTCATTTTCTTCCCTTTATTTAACCATTAGTATATAACTAGTTTATTTATATCGAAGAATCCTCCCCTCGAATAAATGGAGATGGTTGCTTTGGTGAGGGATAGTTTATCTTGTGGTCAAACGTAATTCGAATGGATTCACGATTGAGTTTTTTTTTAATTATTTTTAATTTTTATAAATTTATTTAAATTCACATGTAATTTAGAAAGGATTAGTGATAAGCTTTGGTATACTTAATAATGCAATTGGGATGGATGACTATTCAATGAGAAAATTCTTCCCGTTGTACTTCTTTTGAAACGTAGGAATTTGCTAGAAAAGGATTTCGAAAAAACGTTTCTATTGGAATTTGAAAAGTAGGAAATTTTACTACACAGACATACAATGGTAAATTAGAAGTAAACTAAAATATGCTACAAAAGTAATTTTGGTCGTTAAAATCATGAAAGGATCGAACGCATCGAAAGAAAATTTGGCAAGCGTGTTTCCTAACCTTTATAAGATATGTGAATTAATTACTCGTATCTTCCTTAATAGTTTTGATAACATGAAAGACTAAATATATGAGAGATTAGAACTTTAATATAAATTATAAAACCAGAGATTGGCAATCTTTGATATGACCGAGATTAGAAAATTAGTAAGGATATAAAAGGAGCGTATAAGATTGAAGTAGGTACATCATTGTCAACAAAAGAAAAAATTGGCGAGCATGATGTACAATTTCTTAATCTAAAGATTTGTTGGAATGCAAATAAAGTTGTCACACATTGGTTAGATGAAGAAAAGATTATAGGTATATAAATGGTTACAATCATCTTCATTGGTACGAGATATTTTAAGTGAAACGAAAAAATAAAACTATGAAAGTATATGTTTAAAGTAGACAATATTACATCAATGTGAAGATCTGAATAAGAAATAAAGATCTTCGTAAGATGTAACTCTTACGCTTATATATATAATCATCCTAATGTCTCTTTTATCTTTCAATTTCATCACTTTTATTTTGCTAATCATTCCTTGTAAAAGGATTTTAGGATCTACAACACCATCATTTCTACTCGCTTTTTTAGATTTTTTTTTTGCATATTTTCAATTTTTTTAAAAATTTATTTCAATGTTTTTTTATTGGAGTTGGTTAAAATCTCAAATGTTGTTGAATTAAAAAAAAAAAAAAAAAAATCGAAGATTTACTATTTGAATTATCATTAAATACTATTTAGAGGTTTATCCAACATGTAGAATTACAGCTAAAATAATTTCATGTGAAAGGAAAGACTTATCCCTACCCAAAGATTAAGTCCAAAATATGATCACAATTTGTACCAAATAGAAATAATGATGATTGGAACATGAGAGTATGCATTATTATAGAAAAAAGAGATTAGAGATGATAACATCTCACTTCATTCAATATATCTTTTTGCTTTTCCATTTCATTTGGGTATTTATTAATTTCTTAAAATGGGTCTTCTTTTCATCATTAAAATAATAATTACAAGTCCTATATATATTTCTTAAAGCTAGAGTTTCATGGAGGGTCCCATGTTATCCTTTAACTTTCAAGTATGGAAAAACAAAGCCACTTTTATGAAGGAGACTCCTTCAATGTACCTATCATTTAACTTCCCACTCCTAACAAGCACTTTCAACAATAGCTTCACTTTGGTGCTAAATGTTATCTTTGGTTTCTCCTCATGCTTACAACATAAATTTATATATATTTATGTTTTATATTATAATATGTGTGAACTCAAAAAGTGCTTGTCATGATGGTATTTTCTACCAAAAGTCTCTCCACATTCTTTGAACCTTTTGAATTGTCCAAGGATAGAGCTTGGAAGTGGAAGTATTACTTACTAACCAAATTTGAAGTGATGAGAAAGTTTTTTTTTTAAAATTATTATTATTATTATTATTTACAGTAAATAGGGATGAGAAAGTTGAAATAGAACAAAACCCAACAAAAGTGGGTGTGAGTTGTTTTGTGGAATATTGGTGTGAGTGAATTAGAAATTTTCACCAACTTTCCCAAAGCAAAAGTGAAGATTATTTTCTATGAAATTGTCCTATAAAAATTTTAGGAAGCTCTTATTTTGAACAAGTTAACTACGTCTGTTTCTAGGTCAGGTATCAAAAACATTGAATGAGTAGTATTATATGTGAGTCTCGAACATGAAATTTTGAGAAAAGTATATGTTCAAAGCTCAAATCTTCGGTCACTGTGTTAACCTTGGGGACAAAATTCTAGGAAGCTAAGCCTCATAATTTGGCAATAATTTGGATATGAAATAGGATGAAACAAATTCAAATGATCACATTTCTGTATTTTTACTTGTTGGTTTGTCAAAATTTTGTATCAATACAATGGAGGGTCCAATTATATTTAATGACATTTTCAGTTTAAATATAACATTAATTTTCAATGTTGAAATTTAATTCATAAAAAAACCCATAAATTTAGTTTCAATTGTGCTTCATTATTCGTATGCTTCTTGCATACACATCATCGCCATGTTTGTACCTTTAAAAGTTAGGGGATTTTGCATGTATAACAAAAAAAGATAAAATATTTTCATGTATAGCATAAAATTAAAACTAATTCATTTGTAGCAAAAAATTCAAATTGAATTCTATCGCTAGGAGAATTCTATTAGTGATAGAATTCAATCAATGAAAGACTTCTTCTATCACTGCTTGAATTTTCTACTAGCGATAGAATTTCAAATTGAGTTCTATCACTAGTTGAGTTTTATCAATGATAGAAATTAATATGACATAGATGAAATTATTTTAGAAATTGTGCAGCAAATGTAATACAAAAGGTAAAATGTGCTGATAAATTCTCTAAAAATTATTCAATTTTTATGGGTTTTTTATTCATCAACATTGAAAGATTTGAAATTTAAATTAATAACTTTATGATTACTAAATATACGGTTAAAGCTCTATTCATGTTGCTTTCCAGGTCTATAATTAATTATTTTTAACAGTATTTTTCCAAAAGTTGTAGTATTTATTAATATTCTTTCAATAATTTTTGAAAACATGCCAACATTCTTTCTCCAATAGAAGTGATTAGTATTATGATTTTATCAAATTTAATAATTTTTTTTAATTCATGATTTCTTAATTTTTATGAGCACACACCTATAAGGAATTTTTTTTATCGTTAATTAATCAAAATTATTTTTTTTAATAATGAATCAAAATTAAATTTAAACCGACGCTAAAAATTAAATTAAAGATATAAAGAAAAATACATGAATTAAATTTAAATATTTTGTAGTGGATTATAATGTAGTACGTGGCAAGTCTTGAAAATAATATCTTTCTGATCTCTCCCTTATTATAAACAAGTTTCAAAACAAAACATGGATGGGAGAATGAATCTTAATCATGGGTTTTGACCCACCAATCATGCATGTTTTTTTTAATGTTATTAGTTCCTAAATTATGAAAATGATTATATATAAAAACAATATGATATTCCAAAAAAAAAACAATAATATTCTTTCTTTTATCCCATTATGGTGTCCAACACCCTAGCAAATGCATTGTATATAATTAAAATATGGGTATAATTGGCATGTGGTTGAGTCTAGTATAAAATGCATTTCTATAAGATAAATATAGAAATCTAGATCTTCATGTACTTTCCAATATTATTCCCACTTACTCCATTATTATACTTCCATTTGCTCATTTCATTGCTATTTGTATATTTGTAATAAATTGATTTCTATTAAATAAGTCGAGTCTATCATTAATAGAATTATATTCGAAGTTGCAAGTTCAATCTTTCAACCTTCAAATACAACTTTTTAAGAAAGGTGCATTGAGCGTTTGAAATTTTGGGGGTGGACTCTCTTCGAGATCTCACATTTGAGGGTGGTTGTAGAGGTTAATTTTCCAAACGAATCCCAATTTTACTTTCGATCCTATTATGGATCCCAATAACATAGTTTAAGGATGAATCGTTAGTGTCCCGATTTAGAAAAATAACAAGAAATTCCCAATTCAAATTCGCTAAACTATCACTCTTATTGACTGTCATCCTTAACACTTATCGATTAATAAATGGTTTACTTTATTCTTTTTTAATATACATATATACACTTAATTGAGAATACTTCAAAATGCCAAAGAGCAGTAACTCAACAGTATCAATGTACACTTAATAATCAAGACGTTTTGAGTTCGAATAACCACCTCTAATTATTGTAATCTAAAAGAAAAAGAACACTTCAAAGTTTTCAATTCCATCTCAAGTAATATAGTGAAATAATGTATAAAAGAAAAGTTAAATGAATAGTTATAATCTTTTAGTCTCTAAAATTTAATCTGAAAAAATCAGTTGGTGAAGTATCGAAATCTGATTGACATCTTTGAGAAAATACACATCTTCTTTATAGGATTGTGCCAAGAATCTTATTCTTTTTTAATTTAACAATAATTGAGAATGTGAAATAATTCTTAAACACATTTATATTGATAAATTGACATTAAAAAAAAAAAAAAAAGTAAACACGAAAAACCATATAATTCTTAGAAAATCAGGGTGAATTATTTATTGCATTTTTAAAGGGTTAAATCCAGACTTTCTTTCTTTTTAAGCTTTTTATATTGTGTGTTTTCTTTTTCAAAATGGGTGGTTGGATGATAAAGGAAAGGACATAAATAGTTTCATTTCTTTTGAAACTTTGCAACCATTAATTTTGGGATTCAAAGTGGAAAATTAGAGAAAGCAATAATAGAGAAAAGAAAATGGGGAAAAAATAATTAAAAAAGGGAAAAAAAAAGGAAAGATGAAGTTGAAACAACAGAACATATATGGTGATGGGGTGTGTTGGGAATTCCATAAATCTTTCTCTTTTTCAATGGTGAAATGTGGCAATTCCAAATACAATTCTTTTTCTTTTTCTTTTTCTTTTTTTTCATTTATTGTCTCTTCTTTTGAAATTATATTTCCATTTTTGAAGCTTTCTTTTTTAGATGAATTTGAGAAGATGTTGGATACAACTTTGAACAAAGTTTGGTGATTCTTACATCATTCCATGTGACTCTCCTACTTCCTTCTCAAAGGCTTATTTTGTCAATTTTCAATGGCTTTCTAAGTTTAGGGTCTAAGAAATTCTCATCTTCCTTCTTCTTTTTTTTTGGTAAACAATACTATTCAATGTTTCTTTCTTTTTTTTCCCCTTAAACATTATCTCACAATCCTTTTTCATGTTTAGTCTAACTTAAAAAAAAAAAAACTTTTAAAGTAGATAATTAGGGGAAAATACAGATAATATAAGATGGACAATAGATATCAAGGTGAAAATTTAATCTCTTTTATTTTAAATAAGATTAAAATTAAATATTAATTTTTCAAGATCATGAATTGAATTGCAATACAACCAATGAGTGTCATCAACCTTAACCTTTACAAAAAGAATAAAAAGAATTAAAAAAAAAGGCCATCAGCTATTATTTTTAATTTATTCTTTAAAATTTATTATCATGGAAAAATGAAAACAATTCTTTGACGGTGGATGAGTGTCGTTGGTGAATATCATGGTCATGCCTTCAATTACCGGTCCCCCTCATATTTAGTCTAATAAATTTATTAGACTAATCAAATCTAAAAATATAAGTATAAATAAGGGGCTGCATGTATATTACAAAGTAGATAAAATATTACATGAATAGTACAATAATAAAAATATTTGCACATATAGCAAAAATTGTAAATTAATAGACTTCATATTGATAGATTATTTCGATAAAGGATGATAGAATCAATTACTAATAAATAAAGTAAATTGATAAACTTCCATCAGATTCTATCAAGAGTCTATCAATAAGAACCGATAGAATCAGTCACTGATAAAATTGATAGACTTCCATCACTAGAGAATGATAGATTCTATCAAAGTCTTCTATAAAAAAGGCAAATAATTTTTTTTTAAATGACAGAATTTGTTATAAAAGAATTATTTTTAAAAATGTGCTATAATTGTAAATTGTGGTAAAAAAGTTGCTATACACCGCAAATTCTCTATAAATAAAGTTGGTTTTAAAAAAAATTAATAAATATAATTATTGTTATTAATGAATATTAATACATATTTTTTTTGTCAATATGAATAATAGTTAATCAGCACCATTCGTTCTCATGATAAGATTATGGGTTTGAATGTTCGTGTTTTAATTTAATAATATTATTATTATTTTGAAATAATATATTTTTTTTCTGAGGTTACCATTCAATACAATTTTTCATTTTTATATTGCCTTAATTACTGTTACTTTCTTGCTAAGGAAATATGCCTTTTAAATTTTCCTGAAAAAATGTTAAAATGTTGTTTTAGCTAAGCAAATCCCATTCTAATTAATGGTCTTCCTATTTTGTAAATGTTACACGTAAAAATGATTCGAATGTATTTGAATAGTTTAATAAACAAATTGAAAGTTTTCAAGAAACAAAAAAAGAAACAAATTCAAATATATATATAGCTAGAAATATATATACCATTTAAGATATGAAATCATATCATAGGTTACAGTTGAATAATGAATGTAACGTCTTTTTTTTTCTCTCCATAATATAGAATAAAGTGAATAAATTTACCTAGATTTGCCACTGAAAATAGCCTTACTTATTTAGAAGGCTCGTAATTATGATATGTATATTTAATATAAACCTTCTAATGTCAAACGTGGATATATATATATATATATATATATAGTAAATTGACAAGAAAAAAGGTTAAACTCTACCATTTTGTTTGCAAAGAAGTTGTTCGTAATATGAAAAAAATAATAAATATTGTGATTTAACTATAACCAAAGTAAACAAAACGTTTTATTTATTCTTTTCAAACAAAGAACGTTTTATTTATTGTTATATTAATATTTCCATTCAATATTGTTATATTAATATTTAGTACCATTTACATACAAAAGTAATATATGAGATTAAACAGTTTTGGAAAAATTGATTTCAAAAGCAGCTATTTACGGGATTTTACTGGTAGTAATTGTTTAAAAAATAATTGATTTTACAAACGCCATTCAAAATTTTTCAATATTTACTTCCGACCCATCCTGAACCTTTCCATATATTTTAACCTAAATAAAATTGTAGATAAATTGTTCTTATAAAATAATTTTAAATTATTTGTTGCTATATTCACTAATACGCTTTATATTATTATTTTTTTTTTTTGGAACAACACCAAAAACCCCTACATAAAACATATTAAACCGTGATCATAGTATTGAATATGATTATCAAAAAGCAATAAAATTATTAGACTGTTAATTCATTAGATATTTTATATTATATTTTAAATATTCATTAATAATCAATATTATAAAAAAATTATATGACAGCATTCATTAATAACAGTAATTACGTTTGTTAATTTTTCAAATTAATTAATTATTTTTTTAAAATTCGACTAGATTGATAAGTTTTCAAAAACTAATTAACCATAAAAAGCAATTAATTTTATGCACCATGTTGTGGTGTACCAGTCCCACACCCGATTTCAACCCACCTCCATGCCTCGATTTGACCCATTACTCCAGATGGTCCGTACGCACTCACCTGACATATTTAATTTCCCAAATTTATTATTATTATTATTATTTCTTATAAATTGCAAAAAAACAGGGAAACTGCTCAGAAATTTTTTGAACGGGTCCCACTACTTATTATATATATTTTTAATTTTAGCACTGGCCCCACTGACGTGTCAGCTTTTATTGTTCCAACAAAAAAAGATCTCCCACGTGCCAACTCCCTCGGGCCCCACTTTCCCACACGATTTACCCCCCACAAACGACTACGACTTGCTGCTCACGTGGCACTTTTCCTTTTTCATGCCTGCCACGTGGCAGGATTTACTTCTTAGAAAATCACAGTCCTCCCCCGTAAATCGTGAATCACATAATTATAAATTATTATAATAATAATAATAATAAAAACAATATTGTAATTATCTGAAACGTACCACACGGATATGGTGGGTCAAACTGAAATTCCATAACTGCCCCCCTCCGGAAATTAATTATTTTTCTTTTAAATTAATTAAAAAAAAAAAAAAACAAAATCCAGTACAGATAAAAACTGCCATACACCATGTGGTTAAAGGATTGGTTGCAATTTTTTTTTTCCCTTTTCGATTTAAATTCATTGACTTTCTTTCTCTCTGTTTCTTAAAATCCGCTCTGAATTAAAATCCCAATTCAGAAAATCTCTAACTCACAAGAAAAGCAAACAAGAACAACAACCAATCGATTTCAATGGCAGTCGAAGCACGGCGTATCAATCTCTTACCTTCTTCTCAGTTCATCGCTAACAGGTTTGTTGAAATTAAACTCCACCCATTTGATCTTTTTCGGATTATTCCGTTTCTTTTCTCAAATGGGTTCTGTTTTTATTTCCAGAGATTTCATAAAACAGAGTCAGGGAATTGTTGATATGTACAATAACAACACCCAGATGACGACGGCGCCGGAGACGGGTTGTTTTCCGATGTACCAACCGGATTGGGGATCGGGAAAAGCCGAAAGCGGATTAACCACAAGTAATTTTCCGGCTCAGAAACTAACCAGACGGTCGGCTTACGAAGAATCCCGGCCGGCGTTGTTGGATGAACAAATCATAAACTCCCACATCCACCAGCAACAATCTGAAATCGATCGGTTCCTTGCAATCCACGTAAATCCCCGTTTCCTCTGTTTCAATTTTTACGGCATTGAATTTGTAGAAATACGAATCTGATTTTTGTATTTGGGTATGAAATTACAGACGGAAAAGGTGCGGATTGAAATGGAGGTAAGTAAAAAGCGGCAATCGAGAATGCTAATGAGGGAAATCGAAGAAAGAGTGGCGAAGAGGTTAAAAGAGAAAGACGAAGAGATGGAAAGAATGGGGAAACTAAACTGGGTTTTACAGGAAAGGGTGAAACGGCTCTGTGTGGAGAATCAACTGTGGAGGGATTTGGCAGAGACGAAGGAAGCCACCGTCAAATCTCTAAGGACCGATTTGGAGCAGGTTTTGATGGCGAACTTCGCCGGCGGGGAGACGGCGGCGGCGGAGGATGATGCAGAGTCGAGTTGTGGGAGTAATGATTGTGGAACAGAAGAGGTGGAGGTGGAGGTGGAGAAACAGAGCAGCGGCGGCGGCGGAGGAGGGCGGTGCCGGAAGTGTGCGGCGGCGGAGTCGAGGGTGTTGGTTTTGCCATGTAGGCATCTTTGTTTGTGTACAATGTGTGGGTCCACACTTCATACCTGCCCTGTATGTAATTCTGCTATTAATGCTACTGTTCATGTTAATTTTTCTTGAATTCATTCCAAAACAACACAACCTTTTTTTTTTCAGTTTTGGTAAAAAGAATTATTTGCATTTTTTAAATTTTTTGTTATTACTGTTATTTATTGGTTAAATTTGTTAATCTATGTTCAATATAACATATCATTGATTTTTTTTTTCTTTTAGTTTAATATACAGAAGAGAAAATTTCAACTCATGACCTTACTCGGACCATTGAAATTATGAATTTAAACTTTTTAAATTTATAGGACATAATAGAAATTATGGTTACACGCATTATTAGTTGATACATGCATGTAAATTATTGAGCCAACTTATTAATTGAGATATCCAGTGAAAATATTAATTGAAAACAATTTAATGAAATAGTTTTGGTTAATATTTGGATTTTCTAAATCATCAGAAAAACCGACAGGCTTTAAATCAATCAAATAAAAAAAAATTAATTATGAATTTGAATTTAAAAATGGAACTTTTGCATGTATATTTCAAAATGATTAAAATATTACATGAATAATACAATATTAAAAATAAATAAAGTATTGATAGATTCTAAGGATGATACAATAAAACTAAAGTAAATTGATAGACTTACATTAATGATAAATTATAAAAAGAAAAAAATAGGCAAAATTTGCTATTAACGAATTATTTTTAAAAATTTACTATAATTATAGTGCAAAATCCCTTTAAAAATAGGGAAATGAATGCAAATTTTGTTTATATATTCTAGATTTACCAAACAAATACACCTAGATTATTTATTTCGTTCAATACAGTATCCAGATTTATTTTTATTTGGGGTTGTCCAAAACTAGTTTTAGTGTTGATACAGTTCTGTTTAGTATTTTACGTTATTTGGGTGTAGGATAGGCCAAAATTAGTTTTAGGGTTAAAACAGTTATATTTAGTATTTTAAATTAGTTCTTTCTTTTAAGAAAGTATTTTAAATTAGTTTTATATGGTAGTATCTGTACTTATTCTAGAATTTATTAAAAGTAAGGATGGTAGGCCACGTGTCAACGTAAGAAATGGTACAGTCAGATTGGGGCCCGTCACGTGTGAACAGAAAAGATTTGGGTGAGTTATTGATATTGTGTTTAAAGTTTGGATTCAGTGCACATTAAAGAATAGGTCTACGTAGACTGCAAATTGGGGAAATCAAGGTAAAATTATTTGGTATATAGTAATTAATCCCATAACCATTCAGTTTTTTTTTTCTTCTTTTAATTAAAATTTAATTCAAGAATCTAAAATTATCTCTCCACATAAAAATATAATTTTGGATTATTATTTAAAAAATTTAATTTTTTTTTTTTAAATTACAACAATTAAAAGATAAAAGAGACTCGAACTAAAGAACTTTAAGTTATTGGGCATTTAAAACATTTTAATTGATATCTTAAAAAATGTTGATTTGCCAACATGGATTTTAAAGACATTTATTATCGTGCGCAGCCGATATTTAAGGATAAAACATAATAATGGGTTATTATGGGTTATACAAGGATATTTATTTTATTTTAAATACGTAAATTATATAATTTTGAAATGTAATTTGTAATTGAAAAAGAGACAAGGTAAAATGTAGTACAAAAATCTGTAGCAGGCTGTCGGCTAAAACTATGGAAGGTGCAGTGCCGACAGCTGAGAATTTTTATTTTATCATCGAAAAGGGTAAAATATTTTTAAAAAATCTTAATATTTTTATATTTCTATATATAAAAATAAATAGAGCAAAATTCTCGTCTACATGAATGTGCATGGAACCCTATATTTTGAAGATGTACCACTTTAAGAGCTATAAAATTTTTATAATTTATGAAATAATTTTTTTATAAAATAACTTTTTTGGCTCTTAAGATGCTACATCCTTAAAATGCAGGGTCTCCCTACACATCCATGTGCATCGGAGTTTTGCTCAAATAAATATATGTTTTTAAGAGAACCACTTTCTCTTCAAATATTACTGAATCTTAATATTTTAATTTGAAGGTTTATTTGCGTGTTCTTTTTAAAAGTGTGTTGTCAAGTTCAAAGCCTTGAGCATAATTTTTTTTTTTTTAAATTCTTTGACCAGAATATTTAGGTCGCTTTTGATAATCATTTTTTTTTATGAAATTTAAGTCTATAACAACTACCTTATTATACTTTTTTCGTTATTTGGATATCTACATCTTACCGATATTTTAATAAACAAAAAAAAGTAGCTTCCAAAAACTTGTTTATGTTTTTTAAATTTGGTTAGTATTCTCCTACTTTCTTAAGGAAAGATGGATACATTGTTGAAAGATGGAGCACATGATAGGAAATTTGAATAGAAATAAGCTTAAATTTCATAAACAAAAAACAAAATAATTATCAAACGGGGTTTTAGTGTTTGTTTAACATGATTATTGAAATTAGCAGACTAAACTTGATATAATAATAATATAAAATTTTAAAAAATTATTCATACTATATTTAAATCCAATTTACAAAATTAATGATAGAAATTACTTAATTGAAAGAAAAAATAATTACAAAAACCAAATCTAGTCTTTTTAAGACAAGAAGTTAGGAAAAAAGAAAAAACTTTCATAAACCTAAGAAATATATATATATATATATATATATATATATATAGAAGTTATTCTTTTACAAAGTTAACATTCTTTATTATCTATCTTATTCAAAAAGTTATTGTAGACAAATTTTTAAAAAGAGTCAAAGAAATTTATTTTACAATGTCAACATTCTTTATTATTTACATTCCAAAATCGTGTTGTAAGAATTTTTTTAAAAGGAGTCAAAGGATTTAATTTTATGACTTATTATTATTATTATTATTATTATTATTATTATCTATGGTTGTTAATTTGAACAAGTGGTCGATACAGAAAATGTTTAAGATAATTATTGTAGTTAGTAATTGATGTTCATTTTTAATTACTTTTTTGAATATCTATTCTTTAAACATTTAGTTTATATAACGATATAGCTAAAGTCTAAGTCTAAAAATAGTAGCTTAGAAAAAAAAAGGCTCAATATTATAATCATGATGTCTAGTCAAAATAAAGTAAATTTATACCGAAGCCAAAGGAAAAACTACAAATAACTAGAAATCTAGAAAATAACATTTGAACTAAAATATATGGATGATATCGTTTTTATTATTAATATTCAAATCCAAAATTAGGTTAGCCTTAAGTTCTCAACCTACTAAATTACCTAATACAAGGGAAAAAAATAAAATCTCCCTAAAATTATTTTATATTGTCTCTGCATGATATTCAAACCCTTTCTTAATTTCGAATTGTTAAGAAAGGGGCTTGGATATTATTCAATTACAAAGAAAAATATACCAATTATATTGTTTGCATCATGGATTTAGAAATTATGATTGTGACATATAATAAATCGAATCTTTTGAGTTTCTATGAAAAAAAATAGCTTGAAATTTTATTATTTATTATTTATTCAATGGACATTTCCTTGTTTGTAGAGATATTGTTTATTATGGTCGGCTAAATATAGCATTTTTGCATCTCCTAATTATAAAAACGACAGCTACATTTTAGTAATGCCATAACAATTTTGTCAACTATTTTGAAAAGAAAAATCAAAATAATGGGTTCAATTAACTTTATTATTCAATGGTTTTTGCTTCAAGGCTAATATTTGTTTTGATTTGTTTAATCGATAAAGTCAAATTCCTAAATTGTTGACCAAAAATAAAATATCTAGAGATTTGTTTAGACATTTCTTAATAAAATAGATGATAATAGTCTGTCAATTAATTACTGTCAAAACTAATGTTCGTGTGATATCAATACTTATAATACTTTATATTATTGCAAATAATTTTGGTGGAATTCTTTTCACATTAAATGTTATACTAAGAAAATATTAAAATTTTAAGTACGTAGCATTTTTCCAAGAAATATTAAATTCCGTATCGTAAATTATAATGTGGCGATCATATTCATATTTTTTTAAAAATAGTATAATAATTAATTAGGCAAAAATTTAATGTATATTCAAACTAGCATTATGTAGATTATTAGTTTATATTTTTCTAATTATTAGGTTTTGATGTTTGGTTATATTTGTCCCCACTTTTACAAAAGAAATTAAAACGTGTCAAACATAACATCTTTAGTGATCAAATTCGGTTCCAATTCTCTCAAAATGATCATTATTAAAAATTTAGAAATGGGCCGAAATTAAAATAATATTATATATATAATTATTAATTATATGGGACCTTTGATTTGATTTGTGTGTTTTCTTATGTATCTTTGTTACAAAAATCAATCAATGAAAAAGATAGATAAAAATAATTATCATCTTCTATGATTAGAGAAAAAACAATGATTTTTTACTTTGAAATGAAAAGATAACCATAGATGTAGAGTTAAAATGCATCTAACGTTTAACTATAAAAATTTTAATTTTAAAATTTAAATAGCCATTTCTATTTTCTTTTTCTTATTTGGTTTGTGTTATGGATAAAAAATAATATCACAAAGTATACCCTCAAAATATTGGAAAAAAAAAGTAATACCTGCTCTACTGGAAAGCATATGCAAAGATACCGAATGGATTAGTGATGCGGTTTCATTGTTTGGTTGTAAATTAGTTCAACACCAGCGTCATAGGTTCGATCCCGAGAGTGGATATTTTTTCCCTCCCTTGATATATACTAAAAAAAAAAGAAAGAAAAGAAAGCATGCAACACTGTCAATTTCTTTTATGAATCGACACCCGCCTTACCATGAAACGAGCGGCACCAATGATCCCTATGTTGGATCGGCACCACCTCACCACGGAGCAATCAACGACGTCGATCCTTTAATAAAATATCAGTGCCCGACACCACAAAAACGATCGATCACGTAGATGATACCCTCTTAATGAGTAAGTCAAAGTGACGAACAATTCTTAAGGAATCTTAATCAAAATGTCAAATTAAGAGCGACAATAACGGTCATCGATATATAAAGGCCAAGGGTAAGCTTAAACCAAGGTAAGCATTTTTACAATTCTAAAATCTATTTCTCTTACCTCACCTATCAATGGTTTAGTAATTTGAGTGTCTCTAACCAGAGCAATAACTCAACAACATCACATTCTCAATAACTATGAAGTCATGAGTTCGAATCTCCCACCTTTAACTATTGTAATCTCAAAAAAAAAAAAAGACTAACTTTGAATATTGGTGAAATATCAACGACCCTTTGACTCATTATTTGTCTTGTACGAAGTTCGTACCTCCATCAAAATATAAATTTACGGTGGATACTTAATCTGTGAAGTTCGGTATCAATAGTTTCCGAATTATAAAATAACAAGTTATATTTTTATTTAGTAATTATGTTCAAAATTTTCATCGATGAAATACTAGATATATACCTCTATGACATAAATTTTAGTTAGAGGTTGGTGTATGGTAAGGAATTTAATATAAATAATAACTATTCATTATGTGAATGATATTAAAGACAATTCATTAGTCAGATAGAAACATAATCCCTGTCATGGTTGATAAATTAAAAAATAAAATAAAATTTTAAAAATCAATAAGATACCAGTTATAGTCTTAATTACAACTTTTTGTAGAGTTTACTTTATTTATTATATATATATATATATATATATATATATATTTTTTTTTTTTTATTTTATTTTATTTTTTTTTGGTATTTGAATATAAAAATGAATGAGATGTCACAACATGCAATCACAATAAATAGAGCTTTCTTTGCCAACTACACTAGACATCATAATATTATCTCCAAAGTTTTTCTTGTAATTATTTATTTCCAATTTGTACCCAAAGACCAGAAACAATCCAACTAATTATTGAAAGTTTTGAATTGATAGATGAGAAAGAGAAAGAAATGGCATTAAATTTTATTTGGCATTTTCTCTCTAATATAGATATAGATATGGTGCCCATGCATTATTGTTTGTCTAGGTCAAAACCAAGAAATATGTTTATTAAAGTCACAGTCAATACATATGTTCACAATTTAAAATATATTGGGATTTTTTGTATATATTTTTGTATCTTTCTTTTTTTCTTTTTTCTTTTTTTCTTTTCAAGAGGGTTTTTTGGGCCTTCCCCTTATTTGTGACCTGTCCCTTATTATATATTTCAATTGAAAAGTTACGGAAAATATATTGACATTTCAATAATAAAAAATATTTATATAAGAGATGCATCGAGGCTTTAGAAAATTTTCTAAACAATAGACCGAATATGATTTTATATGATTTATTGGCAATATATCGTTTTGGTTCAATTTTTATTGGTTTTTTAAAATGAAAATCAGAACCCATTCAATATTTTCGATTTTTTCAAATTACTAATCAATATGTCCAATTTTATACTAAAACTTGATCCGGTCCATTGAATTAATTTAGTTTAGTTTTTTGGTTTTTTGTTGTACCCTTACCTCTCGGCTCTGGATTTAGAATACATGTCAAATATCGTCTTTTACTTTAACAACCAACCATTCACTTAATGATACCAATAAGTTCATTTTAAAATATTCTTAATCCTAAGTTGATAATTTCTATGATTTATATTTATATTTTTAAGAAATATTAATACAAATTTTGGTTTATTTCGGAAAAATGTAGAATTTAGGGCCTAAAAAGAAACAAATGGGCTATTTTTTGTTAGAACAAATGGGCTATTGAGTAAGCCTTTGGAAATGAAATGGGCCTATCGGTTTGAGATATAATTTTTTTTTAGGGAAATTGTAGTAGATAGTCTATTATAAGAAAATATTTACAAATCTAGGTAAATTTTATAATAATTGCAATTTTATTTTTTGTATTTATTATCAATTAAAAGACAATTCTTCTATCTCCATTTTACCCTTACAATTCGCTGGCATACAAAACAAAAACTTCGGTATTTTAGGAAAGCCTATATTAATGGTCTAGTTGTAACAAATACCTACGATTTGTTTGGCTTTTAATTACTTTTTTATTTCAAACTTTTTAGTTTCTTGATGAAAAAAATAGAAAATAAATTATTTTATCTTTTCTATATTGGAATTACGAAGTCTACAAGTATTAACGTACCTAATGTTATCGATATAATTAATAACAACATACTTCTGGAATATTTGTATATGTTCAATTGATAAATACTCTATTTATTATACTTGTATAATTCTTAAATTGATAATACTTTATTTATTATAAATAATACAAGTATGAATTTTGTATGAGAAACTTAGAAGATTAGACAAATTCATAAAATAAATACAAATATGGTTACTTTTTAAACAAATTAGCAATCAAAGTTTTTTTTTTTGAGATTACAACTGGTGGGGGGTGGAGAGACTCGAACCTAAGACCTCAAGGTCTTTAGGTACACAACGATGCCGCTTGAGCTATGCTAATTAGCAATCAAAGTTATAGGTATTAATAATATATAATATTGTACTTATACATAATAATGTATCGATGAATATTAATATTATACTATAGAACTAATTATTTAATATTAAAAGACATTGAAAAATAGTCGTATATTTAATTGTAATTGATAAATTATTCTCACAAATTAATTACAAATGTTTTCAAAATTTTAAAATATTTTCATTCATGGTCATTAATACATTTCAATACTGTATTATAAATCTTCATTAGTACAATATTATTATCATTAATACAGTATTATGTATCATTAATACAATATTATTATTATTATTATTATTATTATTATTATTATTATTATTATTATTATTATTATTATTATTATTATTATTATTATTATTATTATTATTATTATTATTATTATTATTATTATTATTATTATTATTATTATTATTATTATTATTATTATTATTATTACAGCAGTATTATGTACCATTAATATAGTATTATTAATACAGTATTATGTATTTTAATACAATACTATTATTACTAATATAATACTATGTATCATTAATATAATATTATTATTATTAATACAGTATTATGCATCATTAATACAATATTATTATCAATACATTATTATGTATTTTAATACAAATCATTATTATTAATATAGTACTATGTATCATTAATACAATATTATGTATTATTTAAATTATGTTATTATATTAATAACTATATTACTATTTTTTTAACGACCATATATATATATATATATTGAATTTGATTAATGTTGTAACTTTTCCAATAATTAAATTTGATTTTCATAGTATAAATAATTTCCATTTATTCAAAAACTACCTTAATAAACCAATACATAAATGCATTATTAAACACTCATTAGTACAAGTTGTTTTTTCCAAGTTTTTTAGTCACTTTATCCCATACTATTGACAAGAGCCGCAGAGGAAATGAGGAAAGAAAAATATCAAAAAAAAGAAAGAAAGGTAAATGCCCATGTCTCCAACAACAATTGTTAGATTTTGGGGAGGGGTAATAACGTCTTTCAATTATAAAATGAATTTGTTATTTTTAAATAAAAAATTAGTTTTGCAATTTTTTTTAACGAATGCACATATATGTAAATATTTTATTTATATTGCCTAATCTTGTAAAAAGCTTTTTTTTTAGAATACAACGATTGGGGGTGGGGGACTCAAACCCAAGACCTTTGGTCATTGGATATACACTAATAGCGCTGAACAACTGCTCATATTGACTTGAGATATAGTACTTGAAATTAAGGAGAAAAAGGTCTTTTGAGGGTTGGGTTATTTATACATACACGCATGCCAATTTTTCAACTAAAAACTTTAGTATTCAATCAATAATAAGAAATATAACGATCAATAGAGATTCCATGGGGGCGGAGTGGAGTCGGGGAATGACTTCCCCGTCTCGTCTCCATCTCTTCCACCAAAATTAATTTTCATAAAAATAATCTCACAAACAAATGTTATTTTATCTAAAAATTAAAGAGTATAACATGGCGAGTATTGGAGAAACGGAAATGGAGAACCAGTCCTAGGGAAAATGAACATTTCTAAGGATCATTACATAAATTTTTTTTGGTTAAAATATCATTTTGGTCCCTCAACTTTAAACTTTGTTCCATTTTTGTCCCTGGACTTTTAAAAGTTCAATTTTAGTCATTCAACTTTGAGTTTTGTCCAATTTTAGTCCCTCAACTTTGAGTTTTGTCCAATTTTAGTACTTCAACTTTGAATTTTATTCAAATTTAGTTCCTAAACTTTAAAAAGTTTAAATTTAGTCCCTCAACTATTGATAAAGCTTAAAAATAGTCCATCAAAACTTAAAAAATAGTCCCTAAGGTTAGTTTAATGTTAATCTTATCTCTCCTGTCCATCTCTTTCTCTCTTCTCAATTGATATTTCTCTCTCCTCCATAAAAATGAACAAAAAAAGGGACGATACAATTGGAAATTTGCCAGAAATCTCCATAGCTTCACCAAAGAAAGAGAATCTTTTAATTGAAAAAAAGACTCAATGCAAGCAATCCTCTGTCCACAACATCATCTGCAAGAACAAAGAATGATTTTTGAAAAAAAAAATTAGTTAACAGGGAAGGAAGAAAAGAAAAAAACATTATCAACAAATCCTTTTTCCCATTATTTATTTCTGTTTTTCTTTCTCTCTCTTCTTTCCCAAAATAATTTCTCCCACAATTCACTGAATTTTGTACTCAAAATTTTCACCCTCCCCTAATCAAATTCAAATATACCAACAACCACAGTCCCTTTCCCTTTTATATTTTCATCTCTCAATGACCCAATTGGACCAAATCAATGGTTCTGCCAAAAAAATTCTTAAATCAAACAAAGAAAAATGGTGTTGTTTATTTTTGTGTGTGACTATTCTCATGTTTTCATCTGTTTTATTGATGTGTATGATGTTTTTGAGTTCTTGGAAGGATGGGTATTGTTTTTCTCTCATTTTCTCTCTGCTGTCTACGACTGTTTGCTTATTAGGACTGTGGATTTAGACGGAAAAAAAACGATCCCCCCATTTAAAAAAAAAAAAACCTGAAACAGAGAAAAGAGGATATAAAAAGAAATGTGTGGAGGAGAGAGAAAGAGATGGACAGGAGAGAGGTTAACGTAAACTAACCTTAGGGACTATTTTTGAAGTTTCAATAATAGTTGAGGGACTAAATTTAAACTTTTTAAAGTTTAGGGACTAAATTTGAACAAAATTCAAAGTTGATGGGCTAAAATTGGACAAAACTCAAAGTTGAAGGACTAAAATTGAACTTTTGAAAGTCTAGGGACCAAAATGGAACAAAGCTTAAAGTTGAGGGACCGGGACCAAAATAGTAATTTAACCATTTTTTTTCTTTTTTCTTTTTTCTTTTTTATCTATGAAAGTTCGGGCCAATTTAGGCACATTTCAACTATTTCGCAATACATATGATTTGATCTTACGACATTTAGATATCTAACATTTCACTCTATTATTTAAACTCTCTTGTTTGTGTGAACATAATATGAACCCAACAAAAATGTATGTTAGCAACAAAATATTGATATTGAATACGATTGAGTCATTATTTATCTAGTTTAATTAATTTTAAACTACTAAACTCCTATACTATATGTAAAATTAGAAGAACACATATATACTTAAAAAGAGGTGTGAGTTCAAAATTTTCAATCCCTATTTTGTTTTGTTAGATATTTTATACAAATATATCTAAAATATGATTAAATTAATTATCTCCAGACAAAAGCTAAAATAAATTAAATGTACCTTCAACCACTATTTTCGATAACCTAAACTATTACAAAATAATTCTATAACTAATTCTGTGAAAAGATATCGATTAATTATATAGCTAAACAAAAATAAAAAAATTAATTAATAAATTTGGCCAAAAGATTCAACCCTCTTTGGGGAGATATATCAATATTTTGAATAAAAATCAAATTCATAAAATTTGGCCAAAAAAATATCACAAAAAAACTCTTCTGACAAAAATATCAAAGAGCAATTACTATAGGAATAACATGTCCTCATATCACGAAATTATTATGTGAAAATATCACAAAACCCAGAGATATTACATAACTCAAAAGATATCAAATCATCACTGGCAAAAAAATATCACATAACTAATGAAATTTTATGGTACAAACAAAATTTCAATTTACTATCTACAAAAATGGCAAAATTTAAGCCAATTTTTCAAGTATACAATTTATAGTGTGAATAATCACCAAGAATACAAAATCAATTAACTTTACAGTGGTACAAAATTTAAATTCGTTGATCACCAACAAAATCACTATGGGGTAGTTTTATATATTTCATTCATTCATCTTCAACATTCTACCATTTTACATAATACAAAAATTTATCGAATGCAAATACTGCAGAACACAAAATAAATTTGGCTATCTTCTGGACTTCGAACTTCACAAAATTAAACTTTATACGAAAACTCTTTGTAAATTTTTTTTGGAATACATATTGGGGAAGAGGAACAAATATCGATTCTCGGGATTGAACCTTGAATTGGATTACAACCAAACAATGAAATCATTGGGTCACTAACCCATTCGAGATCGAAACTCTTGTAATTTAATTTCCTATTAACTATTACTAAATAATAACTATAAAATAAAAAAAGTCACAAAGCCCATAACTCGCTACAAAAACAAGACACTCTGTACCAAATGTTAGATATTCTATTGCAAATATATTTAAAATGTGATTAAATTAATCACTTGCAGGCATAAGCTAAAAATATATTAAGTGGCTATTGTTTTCGATAACTTAAGATGAAGGCCAATGAACACCTTGAACTCCAACACGAACACAATAACAATGAATATTGATAATAAAGTTCTTAGTTCTTCTATACTCTGACACTTCCTTTTAAATAGTGCGATTTTTCTTAAGAAAAGAGTAGACATATGTGACCAAAAACTGAGAAGAAAAAATCACATAAGAGTTTTGTAATACTTCGTGTGTTTTTTTTTTTTTTTTTTTAATTTATGTAATGCGTTTTCTGGATAATTTATCAATTATTCTCCCATTAAGAGTAAAAATCAATAAAAATGAATATAAATATGGGAGGTTACTAAAAAATGGGAAGTGGGGTGGTTTCAAAATCATGAACCACTTACTTTATTGATTATAATTAATTACCAAATTGTTTATAGGATTATAATTGAGAGCTAAAACAAATATTTTTAAAATACAATAGACTAAATTAGAAGGACAAAAAAAGGTTACAAGCACGAGACCAAAATGAGTTCTAACAAAAATATTTAATTTTATTTTCTAGACTACGAAATTATCCAAAAATGGCTACGATATGAAGTATGTTTTTAAAAATGTGAAAACAAAAAATAAATAGTTTTGGTAATAAAAAATTACAATTTATCAAATAGAGCCTAAATTAATTTCATTTTCTAAAAAAGTGAAGAGGGGAAAGGCTAGATTTTTAAAAAAGAAATTAGAACAACAAATTGCTAAGTCATTGTCTTAGCTTGTTAATAGGAGAAAATATCTCAAACCTTCCCAACTTGGTTATAGAAAGCAAAAGCACACACAACCATGCATGCCATGCCCTTTGCCTTATGTTCTCCACAATTTTCCACAAGCATTTCCAAACTCAACCACATGCCCTAATTTTTATTCTCACATCTCTTTGTACTTTGGTGTACCTTTGGAAACCCTAATTTTTAATTGTTAAAATTTGCAACCTTCCTTTGCAAGAGATTGATATTTTTTTTGGGGAGAGGGATGGAATTTTATACCAAATAGAATAGAAACAATAATAATTATTATTTTTTAAAAAATCAAGCTAGCCCTTAATTGTTTATAATGCTTGGAAAGGGATTGGTGAAGAAAATGGTGAAAATGAAAGAAAATTTGGGTTGGAATTAAACATTTCATTGAAGTTGGAAAAAAATGTTCCATATAGTGTAAACCTTACAAAACTTATATCTATCTATAAAGAGCTTCTAATGTGATAACTTAAGTTTGAAAATAAATTTGTTGATAATGAGAAGTACATATTTGAAACGTAGAATATCTTTTTATTTGTCAATATTTAAAAAAAAAAAAAACAAATTTAGCTAGTAAAATAGTTTTCATTTTAATTTATGTTGTTAAATTAATTAAACTTAATTGTGATAGCAACAAGGAATAGAAACGTTTTATTTAAAATACCCTTTGGAGAATTGATGAGAGAATCCCCTTCTTTGAAATTTTCCTATAAATAACAACCTCTCTTTTTCCAAATGCCACAAACCCAAAGAAAATTGAGTTATCAATTTCACAAACAAATCAGCTACAAAAAAGAAAAAAAAGGAAAAGAGTATCAAAGCCAAGTGAATGGCATCCACCACTTCATTTCTCAAGCTCTTCATTTTCTTCTTTCTCATTTGTAATTTTCTCACAAGTACTCAAGCCTCTACACAATCTAATGAATGTGTAACAGCCACCAATTCATGCACCAACAAAGACAAAGCCTTGCGCCTCAAAATCATTGCCATTTTCTCCATCCTCATTGCGAGTGTGATCGGCGTTTGCTCCCCGCTCTTCACCCGATCGATCCCGATGTTGCATCCCGATCGAAACATGTTCATCATCCTCAAAGCCTTTTCTGCAGGCATCATTCTCGCCACTGGTTTCATGCATGTCTTGCCTGATTCTTTCGCCATGCTTTGGTCGAATTGTTTGAAGGAGAATCCATGGCATAAGTTTCCCTTTTCGGGTTTTGTCGCCATGATTTCGGCCATCATCACCCTCATGATCGATTCAATGGCTACAAGTTTTTATACTAAGAAACATACTGAAGTTATGCCCGAGAATTCCCAAGGAGAAGATCAAGAGTCGCCTGCGGTCAATCGAAACGTTAAAGAAATTAACACAGCTTCTCAATTGTCGCGTTATCGTATCATTGCCATGGTAAACATTATCATTCCCTTTCCATTTTAGTATGATAAAATTGATTATAATGATGAATTGGTTAGGACATAAATCTTCGACAAAAAGTTAGAGATTTGAATTTTTCTATGTGTATTTATTCAAGAATTGAAAATTAAAAATCTTGGATTTGTTGTTAGGTTTTGGAATTTGGAATTGTTGTTCATTCTGTTGTGATTGGGCTTTCACTTGGAGCAACAAATGATACATGCACAATCAAAGGCCTAGTGGCTGCTCTTTGTTTCCATCAAATGTTTGAAGGGATGGGTCTTGGTGGCTGTATTCTTCAGGTGATTAATTAATTAATTACTACTTTTTTTAATATTTTATTTCTGTTTGTTACTTTTAATAAACATTTCAAAAATTACTTTTTGGTCCTTAAATTTTAAAATTAAACACTTTTACTTAATAATGTTCATTTTGAGTCTGTATGCATTTTTTTTTTGTTTACTTTTATACTTATTATCTTTTAAAAGTTAAATTCACATAAAATGAATATATTGCAATATAAAATGAGTCTATTCATCATTTTAATCAATAACTAACAATTTTGTTAGATCAAAAACAAAAAACAGCATTATTGAAATAATTTTGAAAGAAACCAAATTGAAATTTCAATTTAAAGATTAAAAAATATTTTTCCCTAACTTCTAAGGAACTCCTATGGTCAATCTACACTGCACTATATGATCAATTATTGAACACATATCATTTCTTAATATGTTCTGTCCCTGGCTTATTTAATTTATTAGACATTAAATGACCACAAATGTTCAAAGTCCATGCCCTTGTAAACCATCTGTTGAATAAATGTACACCATGTATTTTTTTAATCCAAATGATGACTTTTTTTGCCACCAACTAATGAATGATTATGATTATATAGATTTGAAAAAGGTCATTGAACATAAATCAAATGATTAAGACATATATTATTTATCGATTAAAAATAAAAAAAAAAATTTAATTTTAGCTCTGGGTTGAATTAAAAAAAATTGTTTCGAAAGAATTTTTTTTTTTTTAATTTAAAAAAGATTAAGAAATTCAAACCTATAACTATTTAGATAATAGATTACATTAATTTCGGTGAACTATTATTCAACAAAAGGAATATAAACACAACCTAACAAAAGAAAATTACCCTTGAAAAGGAGAATATAAATACAAAATCATTTAGCGGTTGTGTTTAAACTACAATAAGATCAATAGAAGCAAAAACAATTAATTATATTTTTCTTCCTCGAGTTTCCTTATCTTAGTTTCAAGTTTCACATATATTTTCAAAAGTTTCTTTCTAGTTACTACCATTCTTTTGTTTTTTTAGTATAAATTGAGAGAAGGGGGATTTACAAATACGAATTCTAGAGATCAAATTCGTGATTGAAGTGAAAATAGATTAACATCAAATTAGATAACCAATCACCCGATTCGATTCCTACCCTTCAATTAAAGCTTATGAGTTGTCATGAAGAGTATAATTTGGAATATTTAATGTGACAAGTTTTGTTTGTGGCTATACTTCTACAAATGGAGTCATTGGAATTTGACGGAAAAAGTATAGTGTAGGACCTACCATTTTTCATGAATTTCAAACAAAACAAATGCCTTAAAACATAATATAAGTCCATGATTTATCATTTAATTTGACTTTCCTAAACCCCCTCCATATCAATAAAATAAAAAGTTAAGATACATCTTAATATACTTAATTTCTTACTGCTTTTTTTTGTCTTAAATCTTTATTTTATTAGTAGGTTAAACTATATTGAGAATTTTACATAAAAAAGATAAAAAGAGACTTTATAGATTATAAGATATATCAGTACTAAATTTTTTTTATCTCCAACTTATTTTATTTTTTGTTTTTTTTAAAAAAGATTCTTCATTAAAGAACATGTAAAAAACATATTCTATGAGTTACAAGAAAGCTTTCTAATTTAAAGTAATGGAAGTCCTAGAACAAGAATTGAAAACACCATTTTTCGTAAACCAAGAGGTTGCCAATAATAATGATAGAGAAAAGTTTGGGTGAAGCTCTGGCTGCACCCCTATAAATACAACTGCAGATGTGGTGGTTTAAGTACCACAAAATTTTCTTTTTAATCTCTTTTTATTTGTAAGAGATTTTTTTTTTTTTTTTTGTAGTTGTAAAACTAGTTGCATTTACAGGGGTACAACCACAGCTGGACCCAAACATTTCTCATAATGATATCCTCATATAAACATATTATTTGATTTGTATAAGACTTTAAGAAACTTAAAAAGATATATCTATAAAAAAAAATATTCTTTAAATAAAACAATGAAATGCAACCTCATGAATTATAAAATATATGAATACTCCTCTAAATCACTTATTTGTTTTAAGGTGGAACCGCTTAGGGTGTGTTTGGGACAAGGGGAATGGTAATGATTAAGGGAGGAATGATAATGAGGAGGAGAATGATTATGGGGGTAACGGTTATTTGTGTTTAGGGTGAAGGTAATGATTATAGAAAGAATGATTATTTGTGTTTGAGATAAAGATAATGATTATGAGAAAAATAAAATAATGAATAGAATGTGAGTGAAAAATAGTGATGTGATATATGAAAAGTTGTTGGAGAGAGAATAAAAAGTAGTTAGGGGGAGAATAAAAAAAATTATTTTTGGAAAACGTGATTATGGGGGGAGTGATTCCCGGTGGCCCAAACACGGGAAATCATCCTCATTCTCATTCTCCTCATTTTTGGTGGCCCAAACACCTCTTTATACATACATATATATATATATATATATATATATATATATATATACATACATATATATATATATATACATACATATATATATATATATATATATATACATATATATATATATATATATATATATATATATATATATATATATATATATATATATACATACATATATATATATATATATACATACATACATATATATATATATATATATATACATACATATATATATATATATATATATATATATATATATATATATATATATATATATATATATATATATATATATATACATATATATATATATATACAATCACAAAAGGGTGATATTTACAACCGAACCGAAACAACTGAACCCTAAATTCTAAGGCTAACTTGGGAAAAAACCCAATGCAGGCAGAATACAAGCAATGGATGAAGAGGGCAATAATGGTATTCTTTTTTTCAGTGACAACCCCATTTGGGATAGTCCTAGGGATAGGGTTGTCAAGGACATACAAAGAAAACAGCCCAAATGCCCTAATCACAGTGGGATTGCTAAATGCTTCTTCAGCTGGGCTTCTAATTTACATGGCTTTGGTTGACCTTCTTTCTGCTGACTTTATGGGCCCAAAGTTACAATCCAGCATCAAACTTCAACTCAAATCTTGCATTGCTGTTCTTTTGGGAGCTGGTGGCATGTCCTTAATGGCAAAGTGGGCTTGACTATAAGGACCTTCTTGCAAATAGTACATTAATTCTCAATCTTTTAATAAATGTAGTCCTCTCATATTTCTTCCAATCCCTACTTTTTTATCTTGGTTCTTTTTTGTTTTTTTAGATCTTGTTGTGTAATTATTTTATGTCATCTCCTTATGAGTTATGTGTTTAGATTGAAAACCCAGATTATGCTTAAAGTTTTAGTTTATCAATAAACTTAGAGTTATGAAATTGGATATATGGTTGCTGAAAAAGTCTCAATTTCATAATTATTTGGGTTTTTTTTGTTAGAAATACATTAAGAAAATCAAAAAGTTTGGAAATTCAATCTTATATGACGGTCACCTACCTAGAAAATTAATTTAGACTGAAAAACTAAAATTTATTAAGAAGTGTTTTCAAAAACTTATTTTAACATTATAATTTTGCCAACAATAAAATTATTCTTAGGAAAATAAGTTTAATTTTTAGAAATTAAAACTAAATGATTATAAAAGAATTAAAGTTTTGCTTTTATTATTTGGGTAGGTGATGACTTTGTTATTTGTGATAGGTGTTGCAAACTGGGTTTTTCTATTTAACTTTATGTCCTTTTTAATTGCTTGACTTCCTATGTCAAAAGAAAAAGGAAAATGATTAACTTCCTAGTTGGGTTTGAAATTTCTAAAGGTGAGTAAAGGCATCTTGTGGTTATTGTAGTGCAGGCTACATTTTTGGAGATGATTTTTGGTAAAATATTAGGTAGTCCTTTTTTTAAAATCATATATTAGGTAGTCTTTTTATAGCAATATTTTAGTGATTTATTGCTTAGTCTTTTTATTTTATTTATTTATTTTTCTAACAACTTGTTTTAAAGATAGTATTTTTGTTATTAACATCACTCTCTATGTTCCATTTGAAGTCTTCGTTTGAAAAATCGTTGGTCACCACTTGTTCACTTTTTTATTGAATATGACAAAATTGCTATGAGCAAACCTTCTTTGAAATTTCAAATCAATTAATAAGATATTGTCTATTTTAGACATACACTTTATTTTTTATTTCATTTAAAATATTCAATAAAGATGATTATCATCATTTATATATTCATAATTTTTCTCTCATTTAATTTATGTGAGACGACTTTGTTTTATTCTAATAATTATGTATACATTAGGTTATGTAACTAATTACTTTTTTAATCTTAAATATTAAAATGTTAGAGACTATGTTGAATTCTTTTTTTAAATGCCACGGATAAAAATATCATCTTAAAATATATGGACCAAATAAAAACTATCGGCTAAATTAATGAATTAAAAATATCTTTTTCTATTTAATTTAACAATAATTGAAAGTACCAATTTGAATTGGTGACTTTTAAATCATAAAATGTTTTTTTACTTAAAATAAAATATCAAAAAATATTATCGAATAGATCAACATTGTTTGATTGTAAACTAGTTCAACACCATGGTTAGGAGTTCGAGCTTGAGAATCGGTATTTATCCCGCTCGATATGTACAAAAAAAAATCAAAAAATATTTTAAGATTCAAGAAATTAAGTTTGGTCATTGAATTAACGCTTTAACATTTAAATCTCTATTTCAAAAAAAAACATTTAAATCTCAATTCGGTAAAGTGTTAAATAAAAGAACTATCTATGATTATTAAACTAAATGCTTTAACCTTTAAAGTTTTAGTTTGCTATGAACTTTCCAGAAATATATCTTTTTGTTGTCCATCAACTTAGAAATTAAATAATGTAATCTTCAATTTTTTAGATTTATTAATTTTAGTCTTTGAATTACATGATAGGTTATTACAGTCTTTAAGTTTAATCATTTTTTAGTTACAAAAGTTGATTTTATTTAACACTTCTTTTTTATAATTAAGAATCAACTTAGGATATGCAATTCTAGAAAACCAAGACTCATGAGACAATAAATAATTTTAAACTTATTTATAGTTTTAAACTTCAAATTATATTTTGGAGATTCTAATTCTCTATAAATGAAGTTATCCTTTTAAAAACTTATTTAACACTTATAAAATAATAAATTACAAAGAATTAATTTAAAGACGAAGAACTCAAATAGATTCTCAAATGCTAAATAAGATATTTAGAAAGTTGTAAGTATTAAAATGAAATATAAAATAAAAAAATAAGCCATAGAAGATAAGATTTTTTTAAAAAACTTTTTTTTTTTGAAAAAATAATAACAAAAACAATCAAGAGCACAATTGACTTATCAAATGTGTAATTCTATTTGACAAAGAAAACAAAAACAAACCCTATCAAAACAAGAATCTTCTTTTTTCTCTCTCTCTCTCTTCTTTTTATAAAACGCACTATTGACCAACTTGTAATTCTTTTTCCCCCTTTTTTGTTTTTTTTTTCATTTAGTGGCCGAGTAAAAAAATTGAAATTCCACTACAAATTGCAATTTTATTATAAAGAATTAAATTATATGAGTTTTTTAAGAAACTATAATTTTAACACGGCCTTGGTGATGATAATTTTTTAAATAATAAATTATGTATATGTGTTTAATAAAATATGTTAGTTGAGTGTAATAAATAGTAAGTAAGTATATATATATATAATTATAAATTGTTTCTTATATTTTTTCATTAAATTTAAATCATTAAATAATAATTTCAATCTAATATTGAACTTTATAACCATTTTTTAGGTTAGTTAAAGGCCAAGATACTTTGATTTTTTACGTTTTCGATTTATTAAAATTCATATTTATGTTAAAAAACAGTTAATATTTTATTTTAACCTTAAAAAATAATAGGTGTTATTATTTAAAAAAACTTAATAAAATTTATCACATTAAAATTAAATTTTATCTTTGAATTTTAAAAATTGATACTCTTTAGTTTTTTCTCAATTTATCTATTCATAGACCAATTACTCTTGAATTATAAAATTTATAAAAGTTATATCATTATTATAATTATAAATATAAATAAACTAAATATATTTATTAGTATACATCTATGAACTTACCTTTAATTTTATCATTCTTTAAAAAAAAAATCCACATCTTCAAGTCAACAATTAAGCAACAAAAATTCTCTACAAAAATTATTGCAACAAAAGAGAAGTTAGATGAAAGTTAAGGTAAATAATCTAACAAAGATAAGATAACTAAATTTTTTATTATAAAACGAAAAGAAACTAAGAAAGGTAACCTCAAGCAAAGAGAAAGTTTCAAATGTATTTGTAAATATATATATATATATATATATATATATATATATATATATATATATATATATATATATATATATATATATATATATATATATATATAGTAGGAAATCAATGTTATCAAACTTTTGAAATGAAGAATTCATGCACTTTAAGCTCAGATGATAATAGACAACAATTATGCAAAAAAAGATCCCTACAAAAATTATTGCAACAAAAGAAAAATTATATAAAAATTGAGGTAAATAATCCAACAAAAAAAAGATAACTTATTATAAAACAAAAAACAAATAATGGTAAATTCAAGCAAAGAGATAGTGTTATTGTAAACAAATGTAGAGAACTATTTATAGTAGGGGTGAACATGGGTTGGGTTGAGTTGGGTTGGGTTGGGTTAGAGAGGTTTTCAACCCAACCCAAAATTTCGGGTTGGTCATTTTTCCAACCCAACCCAACCCAATTAAAGAGACAACTCAACCCAACCCAACACTTATATTTTTGGTTTGGGCTGGATAGGGTCATTGGGTTCAATATTAAATCATAATTATAAATATCTTTTATCAAATTAGTCATACATTATATATATATATAAAAAAAATATATAATCTTCAATCAAGGTAATGAAATGAATATAAATATACAATCATAGTTCATATAGAGTATTCCAATTATAAAGCATAAAAAACAACAAAAATAGATAACATAATTCGACTTCTATAAAACAAATATATAATTAAAACCAACAAAGAGTTTTACATAATTTGACTATATATTTATCATGATATATAAATTATAAAGATTTGAAAATATATATCGCATATATAATTAAATACGCATATATAATTATGTTATAGTAAAAATATATATATTTTTAAACTAAATAACAATTTCGGGTTGGTCAGGTTGAGTTGGTTAATTTTAGATCGCAACCCAACCCATAAATATTTCATGATTTTGAACCCAACCCAACCCAAAAATATATTTAATCTAACTCAACTCATCAATTTGGGTTGGGTTGGTTCGGGTTGTTGGGGTTTCGGGTTGTTTGAACACTCCTAATTTATAGGATTGGAAAAATTCAATTTATTATTTTAATTATAATATAAAATGTCAAATAAAATCTATGAAATTTGGTAAATATATCAATGAAAATTTAAATGATATTATAAATATCTTCGTTTGATTGTTGAAATCTCTTATCTTCTAACTTAGTCATAAAATCTATGAAATTTGATAAAAATATTTTATTACAAATGAAAATCTGAATGATATTGTAAATATCTTCTACATTATTTGTATTTAATTTTTTTTTATATTCCAATAGATGATATGTTTGTAATTTAGAGTATGACTTAAGGGGTAAAATCGTCCAAAAATAATTTTACCCTTAAGCCATAGTTTAAGATAGCATGATATGATATGTTAGGTCAAATTGAAAAAGTATTTATAATTCTAAGCAAAAAAAATAACAATTATAATCAAACATACGATATAATTAATACATAATACTATATTAATATATAATACAGTACTAATTAATACATAATATTTTATTAATAGTACAAAATACTATATTAATACTCTAAATTATACCATAAGTATTAACTATTTTTTATGTTTAATTATAGATACAAATATTTTTAAAATTTGACTAAATTTCCAAGTATTTTGTAAAATTAGACTTTACCATAATTTTCCTAAATTATAATCTTAAATTAATTAATTTTCTATCAATTTTCTTCTAAATTAAATATAGTAAAAATAAATAATTTACTTTGAGAAAAAGTTAAAATACATACAAGTTAATCCGCAAACATAAGGAAACCTGAAACTCGAGGCTTAATATCTTTTTTCTTTGAAGAAAAAGAATATCGAGGCTTAATATCTTCTACCTTATCAATAACTTTAAAATTTTAAAATTATATTGAAGAGAGACATAAATAATTAAAAAACAAATAGTACAACAACCATTGTAATTATTGAATAATAATTCTTCTCAAAAAAAAAAAAATATTGAATAATAAAGTTTAGAATGGAATTAAATAACAAGTCAAAAAATTATCCATTACAAAATTTATAGAAAGAACCCAACTAAGACAAAGTCCATGTAAACACCACAATGGCAACAAGAACCCCATAAACAAAAACCCACTTTCCTTTAATCTTACGCCATCAAATTACCAAATTGTTCATAAAGATTCTTCTTTTCTCTCTTTCTTCTAATCCATCTTGCTCTCTCTCAAAATCCCAATTAATGGATCCACCAATTTTCTAGAGAGAGAGTGTGTATGTGAGGAGAGAGAAATTTGGGGCACTGGTTTGCTTCTCCTTCTTGCAGTTTGTCAGATTAGGGTTTTTTTAATATCATTTTTCCACAGACAAATCTTATTCCCTTCACATGAGGTGAATATTTTCATGGTATGGAACCTTCATACATTTGTTTTCCCCATGTTTTCTTTATAATTTATTTATTGTTTGTTTCCATTTCTTCATTCTCCAACCCTTAATCTCATAGTTTGTGTGATTTTTTGTTTGGTGCTGATAGATGGGGCTTGATGGATTGTTTAGTTGTTTAGTGGGTCGATCTTATATTCCACAGAAAATACAAGAACTGTTTGTTTTTATTTACATTTTCTTCGATTCGTACATGTTCCTCTTTTTAGTATTCGGTTTCTGGAATTTCATGACCTCGATGTGGAAATTTTACGAATCTTGATCCTTTTGGGTTGATTCTACGATGGGTATTCTGTCACTTTTTGATCTAGAATATAGACTGAAAACAAATTTCCAAGTGATGTAGATCGTTTTTCTGTGATTTTAGAGGCGATTTGTGCTTCAATTTGCAGATTACGGGAAAATTGGCTCAGAATTTGGAGTCATTGATCAGCGGTGGATATGAGCTTATATTTGTTCTTCACGTGATTCTTTTGAGTAATTAAGAAGTGGGAAGGACGGTGTTAAATTCATTTGCTGGTGGGGTCTCTTTCATTTGCTGCCATTTTAATTCTAACCCATCTGGGATTTGTGGGTCGTTTGAAAAATTTGAAGAATGGAGCATCATGAGATTTTTGGTGGTGGGTCCTCCTATGGTATAGTTGAGGAAGATGATGTCGAAGATTTTCAGAGTTGTTGCGAAGATCATGAGGTGTGGATAGAGACTGAGGATGCAGTGGAAGAAGAGTCTGAAGAGGATGAGGAAGAGGTGGATTTTGATGAGTTTTCTGTGAAAATGTTCTTTAAGGGCGTTTCGATATCAGAGATTGGTGACCCTGCTTCTGGTCTTTCTGGTATTGGGGTGTTCATGGAGAAATCAGGAAAAGTTCCTTTTATTCAGGTCCAAAAGAAGCTTGATTTTTATGTTGACGAGTTAGTTGCTGATTATTTAGCTCTAATGGATGGTCTGGTGGAGGCCATGCAGAATGACATCCGCTCTATTCGAGCTTTCACCGACTCCGATCTGTTGTATAATCAGGTTATTACTTTTCCTGCCTGCCTAAACTTATCTTGTTTTGGTTTATGATCATTATCAATTTTAGTTCTATTTGAAAGCTGAGCATGACCCTTTTTGAAAGTTCGTTGCTAATTTTGAACTTCATCTTTGGGGTTCATTTGCATTGTTTTTCAAAAGAAGAATGGAGAATTGTTCTCACTACTACTCTTGGTAATGCGGTTTTTCTCGAAATTCTAGGCTAGGATTTTTAACATTTGACTAGTTGTATTTTATTTTCTTCATAAGAATTGAACTTCATTGATGAAATGAATTTCGTAGAGGGAGGTGAGGGGATTGATTGTTACCTTTTCAAGTACGAGCCAGGGGCTGATAGGTTAGTTACATGTTTCACAGCCATTAATTTAAGTGTTGTGATTTTATGATCGGCATGGTAGAGGAAGTTGGGGAACCAAAAGGTTGTTGGTTCAATCCATGGTAGGCTCTTACCTAGGAATTAATTTTCTAAGGGTTCCCTTGACAGGCAAAGTCAGACGCTCACTCCTATGAGAATAGTCAAGTTCCACGTTAGCGGGCTGGGACTCTCACACATAAAATAAAAAGATTGTATGATGGTGAGAGGCATCAAGTGTAGAGATGCATAAACTCTTTCAGTTTTCTAGCCATGCAATTACATGTTTCTTACATGTCTAAGATAATGTGAATGTTTGACAGATAACAAACGAAAAGGAGCCTGAAATTCCGCTTCTTGTAGCGCTGAAAGAAAGGATTCTAGAACATGCTAGCACTTTTGAAGCCTTTTCCCTGAACCTTTCTTCAAGTACTGATCTTGAGCAGCCATTTCATCTTGCAAAAGTGGCCATTGGGGTTGTTTCTTGTCCGCAAAAGGGTGATAAATCAGTTGAAAATTGTTCTATTTGTTGTGAGAATAAACCATCTGCTATGATGGTTGCATTGAAGTGTTGTCACAAGTTCTGCTCTCATTGCATGAAGACTAATGTTGAAGAAAAATTAGAAACGTCTCAAGTTCCCATCAGATGCCCTCAGTTGAGATGCAAATATAACATCACAAGCAATGAGTTTAAATCTTTTCTTCCCCTGACTTTGTATGAATCATTGGAGAATACCTTAGCCGAAGCGAATATCCACTCGGATAGAATTTACTGCCCTTTTCCGAGTTGCTCTGTGCTGTTAGACCCCAGCGAATGTTTGTCGGCTAGGGCAAGTTCATCAAGTCAATCAGATAACAGTTGTATTGAGTGTCCAGTTTGTCAAAGATTTATCTGTGTTGAATGTCGTGTTCCTTGGCACTCATCAATGAGCTGTGAAGAGTTTCAGGACATCCCTTTAGAGGAAAGAGACACTGAAGGTATTACCTTACATCGTCTTGCACGGAACAAAAGATGGAGGCGTTGTCAGCAGTGCCATTCTATGATCGAATTGACTCAAGGTTGCCATCATATGACATGCTGGTAAGGCCATTTCCACCAAATTTCTCATTATTTACGTTAACATGTTGGTTTATGAATTATTTTGTAAGCGCCTGCATCATCATGAATATATATCATAAGTTAAGTGAGATATTAAATGCACTTTATATTCTTATGTGGATAATCAAAACTAAAGGCATGGACAACTTAAGCACACCTCGACTATTATCATGTGACATACCGTCTGACCCACAACATTTGGATATCAAGAAAACCTGTAGGAAATTAATGTATAGGTAGTCACCACAATGGATTGAACCTGATCTCGCCTCTTAGTTTTCGGAGGCCTTCTTCCCTTCCCATTTTGATGTCTTTGCTTTCTTCCAAAGATCTTTTATTGTTTTACAATTCTCATGGTCATTTACTTAGGAATCATAAATCCACTGTACACTTACATGTTGGAACTTATTTTTCTAGTCTACAAAATTCAAACACAAACTACATAAACTCAAATTTCTCACCTCAAAGCTACCAAGCGCACGTTTATGTAAATTGCGAGGCAAAAGTTCCTGCTGAGTTTTATGTCAATTCCCTGCACACATACCAGGAAAAATCTTAATTTGGGTGCATAAAGTATATTTTTTTTAATCTCCATGACTAACCGTGCATCTGGACCCATTTTCGCGGGCTACAATATTCTATTGTCAAGAAAACCCGTTGCAAATTCATTCTCAAGTAGATGGTTACTATGATTAACTCATATCTTCTTAGCTCTCCCAGGGCCCCTCAACTATTAAGTCAACCAACCATGATAGTTAAAGAATGTATCATATCTGCTTTATTGTTCAATATGATGAACATGAGTGATGTATACATCACAAATAGGTAGGTCTTACTTATTTGAAGTAATGGAATGTCGGGAAAACACATAATGGTAAACATGTTAAAATGTCAGTTTCCTCCATGTATTGTACACTCTGAGCTGTCATGCAATGATTACAGCCTTTCTAGGGATTTCTCTAGAGATTGAACACCTCAATCAATTAATGTCTGTTTGAAATTGTATTAAAAAAATGTGCACCTAACTCATCTAATTCTTAGCAACCCATGATTTCCTGACAAAAAAATGTGCACCTAACTCATCTAATTCAATGGAGAATCAAGTGATAAATCATCACCCCAGACCTTTGAGAACCAAGTGATAAATCATGGATTTATATTATGTTCTAAGGTATTTTTTGTTTAAAGAAGCGCTCTTTAAATGAAATGATGAAGTGATAAAACATATTTATCAAAGCATAACTCATAAGGAGAATTTGCCTACCTACTTCATACCACCCGACCCTACAACATTTGGATGTAAAAAAAAAGTCGTAAAAAGTTATTTCCCAAGGTGGCCGGTATGGATTGAACTCATAACCTCTTGGATCTCCAAGGCCTTCTTTGATCACTAGGCCAACCTACATCTTCATTTGGATTCTTTTTAGTTAATAATACCACATATGCTATATGTTTTCAGGTGTGGGCATGAATTTTGCTATTCTTGTGGTGTGGAGTACGAAGACGGGCAACAGACCTGCCATTGCGCCTTTTGGGACAACGAACATGCTGAGGACTTGGTCACCCACTCCATCCAAGAATCGGAGCAGTGGGCATGGGAGACTTTTAATTCCCTCCCCATGATAAGGGATGCCTACTCAGAGCAAGAGAGGTCACAATTAGCACTAATCCAACGATTCCTTGCTGGGGGATTCAGTCTGAGCGACCACCAAACCCATCAATCTCCACCACGATGTACAGATTCTTATGTCGACACGATGAAGGACCTACACCAGCTTCCATGGCTCGAGAGGTTCGTTTCTGTGATAAGCGATAACTACTATGAAGATTATGTACAATGACATCAATTCTTAGGTGTCTTACTGAAGTTGAACAATAAGAGGTAAAAAGAGTTTCTCGCTCTAGTTTCCTCCCTCGTTCACACCGCGCAGCTTGGTGTTTCAATCCTTAGTTACGCTCTCTTAATCTATTAAATCATACTGGGAATTATGATGTGACCCATCAAAGGTCCTCCTTGCATTAGAGATTAGAATGAAGGAATCTTATGCAAGAATGTCAGCTTTCTTTCTTTCTTTTTTTCAAAGAAATGTTTGAGAAAAAAAATGACAAAGAAATAGAGAACAGTTGAATGATGCCAGTCAATGAAAATGAAAATTATGTCTTCATTTTGTTGTATGGTCTGCCATTTTACCTGCTTTCACCATTTTTATGATCTGTCATGTAACTTTCTGATTGTAGAGGTGGGGTTTTTTTTGTCATTTTGTACATGGTCCCAATTTGATTTCTTACATGATTGTGTGCTCTGCTGAAGTGACAGAGTATATAGTAGTAATGCATTTGGATGCTGTATTGTTCTTAGCTTGCAGGTTGAATTCAGTTGGGACAGTTTTGGACTCGTCAGGAGTCTCTTTTACCATCCTCTATTTGGATTATTTTTCTTTCTTTCTTTCTTTTTTTTTTTACTTTTGTTTCATTTAAGAGGATTTAAACTTTTGACTTCTCAATTTAAAAATATGTTTTGATATATTGAGCTAGGTTTATATTAACAAGTTAAAATTCCTCCAACTCAAAATTAAAAACCGACTAGATATGTTATGATACTTGCACGTACACATGTGATATATAAGAGTGTTTGGAGCAAAGAGAATATAAATGCTTATGAGGGAATTCTTCTCTCTTCTTTGTACTACGAAGAATCATTCTTAACGATATTTCATTTTTTTTGTACTCACTATTTTATTTTTTCTATAATTGTTTTCCTTATTCTAAATTCAAATAATGATTCTCTTTAATAAGTTTTTTTTCCTATATTCTTTTAGCAATTCTCATCTTTTCTGTAATTACTTTTTTTTTTTTGAAGGTTATAAAAAAAATGATATTGAATCTTAGCAGTGAAAATTAAGTTGTTTCAACTTTTGTAGTATGAAGATTAAATTATCTTCTAATTTGATTTTAGAAGAAGACTCGAAAGGATGATGCTACCCCGATCACATTAGAAGAGGTCACATTAAAAGCGGTAGGCTTCAATGTGTATCTTTGAACCAATTTCCTTTTAAACCCTTTATAATAGACAAGACCTTTCTTCATAAATTTACTTTCAAATAACATTTACGCCCATCCAAAGGCCCGAATCTGGGAGACAACAAGAGAATCCGCTGCCAGAACTCTTTAACAAGTACCATTATTATTATCCTTGTGGATCCACAGTAAAAGTTCAACTTTTTATACATGGTAATAAATCAAATTGTAAACTTAATGATGTGATGATTCTCAAGAATGAAATAGATATCAATCAAATTATCAAAATGGCTTAACAAAACAATAAACTGTGTACAAAAACAAAAACTATACCACTATTCTCCATCTTTTATCATCCCCTGTTCTTGCTTTTGATGTACAAAATGTCCTCAAATTCACAGCATCTATCTGTTATCCATCAAGAATATAAGAAAGAATGAATCTTGACGAAGTAAACAGCTTCAATCTCGGGTAATCGAGTAAGCAGCTATCGACAAGATGTATCATTGGAGCCATAGCTAATTTTCTGTAGGCTTAACTCAGACATATTAGCTATCCATTTCTGAGGGCCATTTGAATCTCCTATTATGTTATAGGCATAAGAAGGCCACCTTACATCTTTACCGCATAGGTTCACAATCCCCGATTTCATCAGCTTTTGTGTTCTATCTAGAACTACAAGACTCGAAAATGTAGAGAAACTATTTCCTACAAACACGTTGGCCCTTGAGCAAACTTCATAGTCGATAGCTGATTGTATGAGGTAAGGATACTTCTTGTAGATTTTATCAATGCTCAATTTCTTCTTTTCAAAAGGTAGCAAGCCTTCTTTCCAACCTTTCAATATAGAAGAATCGTTAAGTAAACTATCTGCAATGGCAAGATAAACGACCATCGGCGTTTTCAATCCGGAAATGTTCCCTACCCTATTCATTATCTCCTCCTTGCTACTACATATTTGGTTTATCTTAGATCTCTGCTCTAACTTCTTACAGTGAATCATCCAGTCTATCTCTATTCTCATGTGGACTGCAACATATGGAACTGGTTGCAGCAACTTTTTAGATTTAACACTAGTAGCATCGGAGTCGAATTTGCTTCTTACTTCTGACCCTACTTCTCTAATCTTTGAAATCACTTTATCGGCTTCTTTCCCTATCTCGCCAACCAAAGCCAAGCACTCGAAAACCTTTGCATAGTCCTTTACAGGCCAGTGATCATGCCATAGAAATGGATTCTTACCGACTATTCTAATCACCTCTGATTGATCAAATGGTTCCTTTCTGTACTCCTTTAATTGCTCCAAATCCCTCTCAACTGTCCACCTCCTTCCACTTCCTTTCGGTAGCTCGATCGCTTTTGTTTGATTCAAAACATCCATATAACGACCCAATCGAACAAACCCGTTACAGCGAGAATTGAACTCTTCAAATTGAAAGATCTTTTCAAAAGAAATTGGCTCCAAACGCTCAACTTCTTTATAGAAGAGGGAGGCACTCAAACTAGGCATCAAAAGAGTTCGGTTGAGCATTCTTGCAGTCAGACAAGCTCTAGCAAATGCTATCTTTTGGTTGTTTAAACCCCAAACAATCTGAGGAACCTCCAAAAACTTGTCGATGCGAATTCCAAAACCGGATCCAACCAATGGAAATAGATTCCGAACGACTACTAAGCCATTCTCTTCAATCCGACCAAAACTCGAAAACGACGGAAAGACAATAGCTCTTACAATCAGTAGAACAAGTAATATGCCAATACATGTACAGATTCTAGAATTGAGAAAGCGAAGCCAATATATAGAGCGTTTACCATTCAATGAAACTTCCATTTAGAATTTCAATCTATAAGTACCCTGCAAAAAAATCAAACGAAGACCACACCCTTTCCCTACTCCAGCACAAACAAATCAATGCTGGAGAAATCATACCGACCCTCAAATCAATTCAATCGCTTCCCCATCTAGTTTCTGAATCAAAACTGTCACATAAGAAATCTAGAGAACCCCATTTCGAATCATTTAAGGCAAAATCAATGGTACGAATCCACAGGGGAAGATCTTCGATCAACAGGTACATGAATGGAAAGGAACAACAAGATTGATGCACCCAGAATATCCACAATCCAAAAGCAATCACATAAAAGAAAAACACCCACAAGAACAAATCATCAAAACGCGTTGACCAAACAAAGAAACAAGGAGCAATCAAGATCTTAATCGATAATGGGGACAAAACGATTATCAGGGTATGAAAGATTTGCCAGTATTCCACAGAAAGAGAGTTCAAAAAGCCAAATCAAACAGGGAAACGATAGGAAAACAGATCTTACCATTGAAGAAATCGAAAACCCAGAATCAAAAGCAATGGAAGAAAGGGAAATGGGGTTCACATGCAATGCAAGAAAGTGAAATTGCTTGATGGAAAAGCGAAAGGAAGAGCAATAAATGAAAGGGTTGGCGGCTGGGAGAAGGAACAATAAAGGGTTGAAATGAAACAATCAAATCAGGCAAAGAGAAAGCAGAAAGGACAGATTTTGGGGAAGGGGATTGTGGAGCCCAAATGTGGCAGAGCAGAGCTGTGAGGTAAGGGCATATGCCATTTTGCCTTATTCTTCCTCAATTTATTGCCCATCATCTTTATCCATCTACACTTTTTTGTTTTTGTTTCGAATAATATCATTTTGGTTTCGGTAATTTTGAAGGCCCAATACCTCAATCTTTATCGTTAAGGATCCAAGTCATACTTATTTATGTTTATGATTACATATTTTTCTTTTTCTTTTGAGTTTAGAAAAATGTGGATAAAGAAGAATTTTGTTTGTGGCCATAAATGTAAGCAAGTATGGTTTGGATTCTTATTGATAAGGACCCAAGCATTACTCATTTTGAAGTCCATTTTCATTTTGAAATTGATTCGGTTCATACTTGTCTATTTTCAAAATCATTTCATCTTTTATTGTTAGATTTTGAATTTTATGTTTGTTTTTCATTTTACTTGAAAGAGTATTTGAATCTTTGATCAAATTTCAAAATTTAAAACAAGTTTTTTATAATTTACTTTTTAAAAATTTTAACTTTTAATTTAATTTTTAAAATATAAATAAAATGCAGATATTAAAGAAGAAAAAATTCGGTAACTTAATTTTTCAAAGTAAAAATCTTCTTTGAAAATGTTCTCTAGTAGCCTCTTTTTCTATAATTATTTTAGAACACATTATTATATTATTAGAATTGAAATTTTTTTTATTATAATAAATTTCAAACTTACAAAAAAAGAATAAGGACTAAAATAGTAGTTTAATTTATTTTATTTTTAAAGATAAAAAGGAAAAAAGAAAGTGATATCAAAATGGAAAAGTGTAACGATGTTGTGGAGCCATGAGGTTCGAAGGCTCTCTATAACCAACAAAACCATAAAACCTTCTCATTTGTATCCCATCCACAAGTTTCTTTGTTTATTGAGAATATTTGAATTCGACCAAAAAAAATATTACAAATAAGTGAGTCAAACATAATTTTTTATAATAAAAATCGTAACTATAGTGTTGGATTAGATTATCATTAATTCTTTTTTTATATTGGAACCAGAATAAATATATATATATATATATATATATATATATATATATATATATATATATATATATATATATATATATATTTCTCTCAGTATTTCAAAAATAAAGAAACAAAAATAGACAGTTGGATTTTTTTTTATATTGTATAAACTAAAAAGAACAAAAGATTTTTAAAAAGTTAATTAAAATAATATTAAATAAAAAAACTTCTATTTTAAATCCTAATGAACAAAAATATTGATATTTTACCTTTAAATTTCAATTACACCCGATTAAAATCTGAAATTATTACTTTCTCAAAGCAAAAAAAAATCTGAAATTATTAAAGATTAGAATATTTAATATTGAATATTTTATATAAATATTAAATATTTATGGTAAACTCAAATAAGTGTGATATTTTTATTTTTATTTTCCTTTTGTAAAACGTATTGGGCAAATATAAAAGACATTTAAACCAAGAGTGTAATTTGATGAAATTGAATGCATGTAAACATTGATGTGTTCGTAGCCTCATAGGTAAAAAAATGATACTGCAGTGACAGTCAATTATTATTATTAAAAAAATTGGTTTGTTGTCAATTAGTATTACCTGAGTGTAAACTCTAAAGAGTATAATTCCCCAAAAGAATAATGTAAATGAATTATTTAGTCAAACTATGAAGAATGCAAGTAGAAAACTTTGTGACTATTTACCTTTGGGCTCTATTTTTGGAGTTTCTGCAACAACCAAAAGTGGCTGGAATTAGACTACTTTAGAAAACCTCAACCAGCTCATCGTCATCAATGGCAGAATGAATATGCCCAAGGCATTTCATGAAGCAGTCCTATACATCCTAGCACGCCTACTCGGGCAAGTAATCGTGCACCACGAAATCGTTGTAAAGGAGGTTCCCTTCTTTAGAGTAGTGAAGAAGAAAATAGCAGTCTTCACAAAAGTAGCACGGGTTTTCCTGTGCCCATTTATCATCGAGAGTCACCTTTTTAGCCCGGTAGATGTTACAGACACCGCATTTCTGAACTCGGGTCCTAAGTTGAAATGTAACGATTGGATAAGCAGCACGATCGTGTACGTCCTCAGGATGGATCAACCTCATGTCTCTAATCACTATGGTATGCTTGCATTCTCCCTATAAAACGAGGATTCCTTCAAAGTCGATGCAGTTTTTTGTTTATGAACAAGAAACAGTATATTTCATTTATTAATGAGATATATAAAGCTCTCCTAAAGAAAAATTATTCAATGCAACCGCCACATGACAAGTGCCCCATCTAAACCTTTGAATGTGTGGATAAACAGTAACTTTTTGTTTTTCTGTATAAAACCATCAACTACATTGCAGCCACCTCAAACAATTTCCCATGCAGGAAGTATACAGAAAGAAAATTACACAAGTGCTTTAAAAAGCCCAAGGTGCACTAAAGCACAATAGGTCTCTGAGGCCGGAGGCGCACCAAAAGGCGTGGGCTTTTTTACATAAGGCAAACTATAACTATATAAAAAAACACAAAAAAAATTAAATGAAGTTTTAACCAAGAATAATATATAAAACATACATTACATTTAACTATTAAGCTTAATTTCATGGATAGAAATGAAGTTTAACTAACAATCTATACAAAATATACATAAGATTCAACTATTAACCTTTCATTTTAAGGGAATGTTGTGTTTTGTGAGTTGAAAAATTAAGTTATTTAAGGTATTGAAATGTCTTGAATCAGTTATGTCGCGCTTCGAATGACTAGTACAGGGGTCTAAAAGTCCACAAGGCGCGCGCCTTTTGGCGCCCGGGGCTTCATGTAAGGCGCCAAAAGGCGCGCGTCTAATTGACCGCGCCTCGCCTTTTCCAGGCGAGGCACTAGGGGTGCGCCTAGGCGCACGCCATTTAAAACACTGAATTACACAACTCTCTTGAGGAGGACCCAGAACATCAAGTGACTGGTTTATTTTGAAATGAGAGTCGGACACAAGATGACGTAAGCTAGCCAACATGAACATAACTCATCTGGCATAACTAGCAATGGCATGATGGCTTGTGACCAAACCATCATGGAGTAGTCTAGTGGTCAAGAGGATCTTGGAGAACTAAGACTGAATTCAATCTTTGATAGACACTTACCTAGAAATTAATTCCGTACGGACTTCCTTGATATCTAAATGTTGTAGGGTCAAATAGTATATCCCGTAAAAATAGTCTAGGTGCATGTAAGCTGGCCCCAACGCTCACGGATATAAAAAATATATTAAAAAAAAAGTGACTTATGACCCTGAAGTCATAAGTTTAAATTCTCCCACCCTATTGTTGAATTAAAATAATAATAATAATAATGCAAGCTTTGAAGAGCTGAGGTCAAGGCCTAAGGGTCAGGTCAGTACATAGTAAATCATCAATGCAAAATGAACATGAAAAACAAAATCATACCTGATGACAGTACAGATACCCAACCCCGAGCCTAAATTTCAGATCACAAAATCGAACCCTGTTCATGCTGACTGATCTAAAGTGAGGAACATGTGAAACTGATACTCCGCCGACAACCGAGTTTTTCTGTTGTGATTCACCAGTTACGATGCATTCCCATTTCTTACGAGCTTCATCCTCTGAGTTTTTAAGCCAATCAAATATAGGTTTGCTATAATCTATTGAGGAAGGATCCCTCAAATCATTGCAGAATACATCCTGGATATAAACAAAACTGAATCAGTTTATTTTAAATCAAATTTGGGAAATACAGGGTTCATTGAAATCCTTACTTCTATGAGGAAATATCCTGATGAATCTTGCTGCCCAGCCTTTTCCATTAGCTTATCCGTCGAGCAATAAATCTTGTCCTTTAGTTCTGCTAATGTTTGTCGTCCAAGGACCAAAAATTCTTGTGTCTGTAAAGAAGAATGAAACCAGAAGGTCAAAAACACAAGTCCCTATCAATAACCAGGAAAAAAAAATTACCCTACACAAATAAGAAAAACTGCACATAGGTGCACTGCAAGAAAGTACCTTAACTAGATTTTTTTTTATTCGTGGGCATTCAAGCTTATGTACACCTTGATTATTCTCACAGGGCAACTGTTTGACCCTACTACGTTCGGTTGTCAAGGTAACTTGTGTGAAATCAATTTCTAAGCAAGTGACCATCATGAATTGAACTTATTCCCAACTACATTCAGTTGTCAAGGTAACTTGTGTGAAATCAATTTATAAGCATATGATCACCAATTGAACTCATTCCCTACTACATTCAATTGTCAAGATAACTTGTATAACACAATGTCTAAGCAAGTGGCTGCCATGAAGTGAACTCATTCCTCTAAGCATTTTATGATTATCAATGCCCTTGTTCTTTTTTGTATATTTATTTGTTTTTTCAACCATTCTCACGGAATATATTGCCAGACCTTGTAACATTTGGATGTCCAGGTAACTCGTAGGAAATTAATTCCTCGGTAGAGGGCCATAATGAATTGAACCTACAATTTTCCGGTTTCTTAAGACCTTTTTTACCACTAGACTATCGACGGTGGTTCCAACACCTTTATTTTTTACCACTAGGTCAGTAAATGAAACAAAAATTTGCTACCTAGAAATAGTAAAGATGTGATCACTGTTTCTTAATCATTATTTGACTAGATCTTCGTCAACAATTATTTATTTCTACCAAACCATTATATAAACTGTTAATGAAAGAAGAAACATACCTTTACCATCTTGCGAGATTTATGGTAAACCTCAACAAAAAGTACCGTTGTTGGATGCTGCAGAGCTTCGTGTTTCCCTCTGCTCAGTGACTTCTTCTAAAAGATCATTAATTCAAATCAGTGGAGAGAGATACACAAAAAGAAATGCATGATCAAACAAGAATCACATGCAGAAATATACTCACGATCACTTTCTATTTTAATACAATAAAGATCGGCTCCAATCAATTTCTCACTATTTTCACACAAGAATATACTCACGATCACCCTACAAAGTCCTCTCTAGGTACCACGACACTCATTTTTCTTTTTCTTTTTTTTTATGACACCGGGAAATCGTAACTTTGCTCCCTATACTTGGGCACTCGTGCCCGTACGAAGACCGTTCCACGAAACTCATTATCAGAACTCTCTAGCACCTTAGAGGTTCCATTCCATCTCAAATTGCTTGGCTGAGTCTTCTGGATGATTCAAACTCCACATAGAACCTAACAGATCAACTAGAAAGCTAATACTTTCTTACGGGCATTTTCACACTTGTTTGAGTTGCTTGCCCAAAAGAGGCTTCCCAGTCGACTATTTCCATTTTAAAAAAAAAACTACAATCACAAATACGGTAAGATTAATAAGGGCAACTCCATCTTCACTATTTAATGAAGAACTAAGCCTACTAATGACTACATCACCATTGTTTGGAAGTGAAATAATATCAAACAACCTCTGGCCAGGTAGACAAAGACTCCAAAATTACCATTTACAGATATAAACAGACATATGTCACTCAAGCAGGCAATCGATGAATCTTCAAGCTTTAATTAATGATTAATCTTATTATTGGTCTAGTCAGTAGAAAGACAAAAGGTAATGATGATGATAATTAGGATAATAATAACAGAGAGAAACCCTACTTGAGGACCCTTTGCAGAAGGATTCGTAGACCTCAAGGACTTCAACCTTTCTTTGTTTTCTGATGATGAACAGGCAATTTCCTTCTTCCACCTGCCAAAAAGAATTCTAAACATAAGAATCATAATCCCCTGACATATTATAAACAACACATATCATGAAAGGGATCTTTTTAAATAATTGTACAAACTTGAAAGCATGCAATTTCACTGCAGCTCTGTCTGCTTCCTGCTTTTGTTTAATTTTTAAAATTTCAGCCACCCTTGCCAGAGAATTACCCTGAAATTATATTAGCGTAATTAGAAATCCCATTTAACAGAAATTCTTACAGAAATTGATAGAGAAAAGGTATTAAAAATAATAATTAAGCACAAGATTACAATTATTTTGAATAACCGACATGCTTGAATGTGAAAAAGCCAATAAGAGAACGGGGCTCAATAATCCAGTAACAACACAGTAACAAAAAAAAAACCACGAAAGGAGAGTGAAAACAACTTAAACACAACTGAGAGCAAAATGTGAATTCAAAGTATATGTGACCATTTATTCATTTTTCTAAGACCTTGGTCATCCAAGCCAGTTTTTGCACACCTGGTCTAACCTTAACATTAGGAGTCAAGATAACCCATAAGCATTTAATGTCCTGAACTGTCTTTTTAACACTTGCAGAATATTTTGCCATCATAAAATGATTAAATTATAACACACAAGATGAGCAGCCCACCTCAATATTAGAAACATCCTCCTTTTTTCGCTTCCGTGCAGCCGTCTTATTTGTATTTCTGTTGGCATTTGATGCAGGGACAATCTCCAGATTGTGAGCATGAACTTTCTCTTCATCTGCTCTAAGAATACCATTTTTCCCCAAAAGAATTAATGAACTTTTTTACCAAAAACAGTATGAAGGAAAATGGACAATTTAGAAAATAGAATACTAAAATAGTAAAAACTTGCATATAACTCAAGCTTATGTGCAAGTCTAATCTTAGGTACAAAGCCTTCCCTCTTATAAATGAGTTATCTCTAAAGAAAGAAGCTTCAGTGAATGAAATATGGGACTCAGAACTACATTTTTGGGATATGAGGCCAAGAAGGAATTTAGAGGATGAAGAAATAGAAGATATGGCGCTGTTATGCAGTGCATTGATTCGATCTTTTTCCAGCTGGGTGAGTTTTGAAATTGGAACCACATGGGTCTTTCACCACGAAGTCACAATTGCAGGACATCTCTCTACACAATGTTGATCAGCCTACTACTATATACGAATTCATTTGGAAGGCCTAGTATACAAAGAAGATTAAATTTCACCTGTAGCCTGTAGGAGCTATTACCATCCATGACAAGCTACATAGATGGTTGCCGCACGGCCACTTGGTTCTATCCTTACAATGGAGCACTATTTGCAAAGAAAGCTTGGAGTCTCAACCTCATTTATTGATTTATTGCACTTTGGCAAAAAGAAAGAATACTGTTTGAAGCTTTTAATTGGCACATAGCCCTCCCATCGGCACACTCATTCTTTACACAAGCATGCTTGGTGGGCACCTTTTCTAGAAGGAAAAGAAGATTTTAGGGAAAAACTTTATCAGGGCTTTTTGTTGGAGCATTCGGAAAGAACGTACTAGAAGAATCTTTTAAGATAAGGAATCAACATTTCGCCTTTTTTTTATACTATAGTTAACTTGATCGTTACATGGTGTGAACTCTTGCTTATTTTCCATTGTTATATTTTTATCACTCTCCAATCTAATTGGAGTGGTCTCTTGTAATATCTCCTACGAGGGCTACTTTATTTTGTAACTTCATAAATCAATGAAATTGTTTCTTATCTATTATATAAATATGCCCAAGTCTAAATGAACCTATAGTTAATTAACTTTTTCTATAAAAATAAATATATTTATTCATTAATAAAAAAGAATATATTTAACAATATTGTTTAACTATTTTGAAGAAAGGTTTCTAAACAATAACAATTTTAGACCTGTTCATATGAATTGAATTCTACCCTTTTTTAGCTTATCAACAATCGGGAGTAAGGATTCACACTCATGACTTCTTGGTCATAGGCATACACTAAAGCGGGTTGGGCTATTGATCTTGTTGGCCATATGAATTCTACCCTATAAAAAGTAATTTGCAAGGAAGCTTGCTTCTAGAACCTTGGTAGCTGTCTTTTGACATTTTGGTCCTACAATACCATATAGGATGCCACAACAAGTAAAGATGGTTCCTCTTTGTAGATAAGAACACCAACATACTAATATTTTCAGCTTTGCATCATTTAACTTCATAAACCAAATTTGATTCTTCTTTTATCAGCTTCTTTGGTCCCTTTTACTGATTTACAATGACTACCTTCCACAAAAACTATACGAAGGTTTTATGGGCATTGTAATGTTGTATCTGTTTAGACTTATATCAGTTTATTGAAATAGAAAATAACAACTAAAATCAAATACCTCGCCTCTCCTGCATTCATAATTTCTTCTGGAAGTTTTGGCTGGTTTTTAGCACTCTCATCACTCTGCATCATCAGTACAGCAGATGAAAAATTAACGCAAGTGTTCTCTTTTAATAGCAATTTACTAGATGAGACGAAGACGAGACACTCAGTTCACGAACCTGAGATGATTCCTCCAAAGCCATATTCAATAACTGTTCTTCAGTATACACCATAAGCTCATCGACCCTGCAGAACAGAAATTGCAAGTTAACTAATCCAACCGTGACAAAACAAACCAGAGCACATTAATAAGAGTGAAAAACATGCATACGAAATATGTTCATCACATAGTTGAGATGAATCCAAGTGTAACTGTGCCTCCAGACTCTGCTAAAAACAAGTTAAGGATTAGAAACAGAAACAAAGGGGTCAAAACATGAGAAAGATGGAAATGAATATACAGAACCTGAAGTTCCTGAAGAAGAGAAGACTCAAAGTGAGGGACCCTGGTGAGAGGACCAACCAAATTGGATGCATATAGAGGCCCCCCCAAGGGAATTGAGAGGCCATTGCCATTGCCATTGCCATTGAGAGTCAACTCCTCCGAGGCGCCCGCCGCGCTTCTTGCCTCCATGGCTCTCCTCCTTCCAAATACTTAAGCAGTTTCTTGACCCGGAATGGTTGATTAGATGCTCGTTCGAAATGATCCCCAAATGGCAGCCTCGTTCGTAGAAACTTACTGTCTTCAAGTATGCTCTAGGTCTCAGGTTCGAAACCCAATTGTAAAATATTTTGCTGTCTCTTGAGTCGAGGCTTTGGGACGAGCACAAGCAAGATTATCAAAAACAGAGAATATGGGGTTCCACAAAATCAATTGATAACGAGGAGAGTAACTCATATCCCTTGTATATGTGTTGAAGAATCCTCACCTACCAATTGCACCACAAGTTAGTATCTCCAACAAAAATGCACGATTCGAAACGAATCGTGAAGAAATCGATTCACATCGTAATTTCGCCCGAATCGGACGTTTTCAGAGTTAAAAAGAAACGATTCACCTGCGTATCGGAACGATTCAAAAAAAAAATCATACCTTTTTTACTATCTAAGAGTCATCGAAGATGAATAGCACAGAAAATAGGTTTGCATACAGAGAGAAAGCGATGAAGAGACTGAAAAAGAGATGCGTGAGAAAGGGGCGGCTGTGCTGAGAAGTTACGGCTTTTTGTTTACCTTTTCCTATTCAAAATGTCTATTCCTATTCAATCTACGAAATTACAAATTTAATGGAGAGGATGTTAATTTTTTTAATATATTGCTATTCATATTTTATGAAAATTTTCAATAGAACGTATAACTAAACATTTATATATGTGATTTCAAAAAAAACCATTTTATATATATATTTAAATCAATTATATCTTGTTTTTTACCAATTATATCTCTATATTTTAAAGTTAGGTGAATTGATTGTCTATATTTATATGTATATAAATATAAAAATTAATAATTATTTTATAAATTTGGAACTTATGATACAAGATACATTAAATTTGAATTTCGATATATGTTCCGTTTCACGATTTGATCAATTGTGGATGATAAAGTTGGAGGAGCTAATAGTGATAAAAGATCATCAACAAGTGGGTTCAGGTTTATTGGTTTCTCAATATAAAACTGAATCGAACCGGTCAAACTCAGTTTTCTATAATTGCAAACCAATAGATCCAATATGCTTCTTAAAAACCGATATGAATCAATGGATCGGTTCGGTTTAGTCGTTTTTTTTTTATTTCACCCATATTTATTATTTTTTGGAAGCCAAAACATTGACGAATGATTAAATTTAAACAAAATCTTAATTTTTTTGGAATTGGTTATTGGAAAGCTTTGTAGAAAATAATAATAATAATAATTAAAATAGAAGTGATTTATATCTTAATTTTATCAAAATCAATTAATAATGTCAATAATTGCAGCAATTTTTCTATACATTTTCAACGTAAACATTAAAAGAAAATAAAAGAAGTGATGGTAAAAAACAAACTATTAAATTATATTGTCAATTATTATAATGTGGATAAAAAATAGTGGCATGTTTTATTTCCCATATCCCATACAATACAATGTTTAAAGAATTTTTTTTACATAGAGCTATTATTTTGCTAAAAACTATTTATAAAAATATATTTTATAATCATATTTTCATTTATATATAATTCATTCTATCATTATACGTCAAATGTTTCAATGAAATAATGAGATTAAAAGTATATATATATATTTCGAACTTAATTAAGACTTTTTTATTTTTTAAAAAAAGAAAAATTATGTAAAAATATGTAATTTTTTTGTTTCATTTAAAAAAAATTATAATTATTTTTTTTTATAAAATTATCAACAACCAAATATTAGATATGTCAAGATATTAATGTTGTGATTTTTTAAAATATATATAGAAGCATGATGTTTAACTAAGACAAAAAGAATTAACTTCATCCTCTAAAACAATTATAATCAAATAATCAGTTTTTAGTTAAATTAAATGCTCATTTATACATAAAAAAGTGATATATGATAAAATTTTCTATATTATTTTTTTAGTTTTTATTACATAATTCAATATTTTCTAAATTATTTTGAATGAAATATGAATAAATATCTCGAAAAATTAGGAAACGGGTTGGAACTTAAAGTAATAATTGTGCATAATTTGGCATGTAGATTTAATTAATTTACAAAAGTAATTATTTATCTTTTATACAAATAGATTATTGAATGGACATATTGGGATGAAAATTTTTATTTCTCCCCCTAAAAAAATAGAATTAATCATTTAATTAAATGTTATAGGGTCAGGCGGTAGGTGTAGTAACATTAGTCGAGGTGCTCGAAGGCCTTCACCCAGACAGTCACGAATATATAAAAAAATGACTTAAATTAAAATATTCGCAGACATTTTTTTAATTAAATTTAAATTGTAGACAATTCTTACCATTTTTTTTCATGTTTCCTATTAAAATAAGATTTTTTATTAACTTAATTACTAATTTTATAAGTATGATGACTTATATTTTTATTTAATATTATCTTTAATGTTTAATCTGTACTTAATTTAAAGTTATTTTCATGTTTTTTAAGTATGTTATCTATATTTTTATTTTTTTAGACTATTATATTTATATTTAAATATTAGTTTTAAATTATTCGTGATACGTTGCCATACATAATACATCAAAATGAGATTTCGATACTCGTTACATTTTGCGAGCTAGCAGCACAAGTATGTGCAAGTATGAACCATTATGGAGTGGCTCAATTGGTCATAGAGGGTATTGGGGTGCATAAGGTAATGGGTTCAATCCATGGCGACCACCTACCTAAGAATTAATTTCCTACGGGTTTCTTTGGCAAAAAAAACAAAAAGTATTGTGCAAGTATTTAGTGGGGCAAATTTCCGATTATATTTTAAAAAAAATGCTGTGTTTGAATGAGATGTGCACCAATTACGCTACTTCGAGGATGAGTTATCCCCGGTAGAGAAGGGGTGATTGGGTTCAAAGCCCTAAATTGAAAATATAGGTTAAATCATCCTCAATTTGATATAAATAAAACAGATTCTTTCCTTTCGTTCTAAACTATTCCATTTCCAGTTACCGAACCCTTGATGAAAAGTCGATTTACCCTTTTGAATGCTAACGCAGAAAATATAAGAACACAACTTTTTTGCGAGGAAGAATTGGTCGTGAATTAAAAGAACTAGAAAACGAAAGAAGAAGAAGAAAATAATGGTTACTGCAGATTGATACTTGAAACTACGATTTGTAAGGACGAAAGATAGACGATGACCAGTAGTTGTAGTCAAGAATAGATGACGGCGGCAATGGAGCTCCAACGGCACGACGGTGTAGGACAGAGCGCGGAGCGGCGGCGAATTTGATTGGAAAGAAGAGGGAAAGGGAAAAAAAAAGTGGACGACGCGGTGGTGTGACGGCGGCGCGACAATCTGATAGCGGCCGAATTCCGATACTCTAATGGATTAGGAATTTACAAAATGTTTTTTTTTTAATAAATTTCAATTTCAATTTTTTTTTTGCACTATTGAAAAATTAAATATATAGGTATCAAACCTAGCCTAATTTATTTAAGTGAAAATTACATTTTTGTTTCTATGTTTGAGACTTAGTTTTAGTTTGATCTATGTTTCAAAAATAAACAATTTAACATTGTTCACTTCTAGTCCATACATTTAGAGCCTAATTTTATTTTCATTCTTAAATTTCAAAATTAAATATTATTTTATCAAAATGTTTTTATTAATTTTTTTAAATCAAGTATATAATTGCCCAAAAGCAACTAAATGATTTATTTTCTTTTACCATAATTTTCTTTTTAATGATGATTCTCATGACAAATCGATAATCAATAGGTTAAATGACAATCAACACATGCGTTTTTCATTGCATTATTTATTTATTTTTATTTTTAATTTAGCAAATTGTATGTATTTACTATTTAGGGAAAACTATATATTTTTACTCTTTAATTTTAGGATCTAATTTATATCAAACACATATGTGTTTCAAAATTGAATAATTTCACTCATGATACTTTTGATAAAATTTAATAATACTCAATTTTAATTATCGAGATTACAAAATCCATATTTTAGGTAACGTTGATTATATTAGTTTTAAATTCTAATAGACTCCAAATTTTGGGAAAAATTATTGAAATGTTATGGATAAAAGTATTCAATTTTGAAACATAGAAATTGAAAGTGAATATTATAAAAATGTCAAGAATAAAAATATTCATTTCTAAAATATAAGGATGAACCCTAAACTAAGCCTCAAACTTAGGACCAGAAACTAAATTTTTTTTATTTTTTGAAAAGACTACTTTTTCTAGAGTTGTGTTCTCATTAGATTTAAAAAAAAAACTAGAATAAAATAGAGAATGGAAAACTCTTATTAGATTATACATATTTGCCATAAACACATTCATATTCGTTAAAAAAATATGTGTTTAAATTTTTCTTTCTTGGAAATTTTAAAGAAAAAAAAAATGGGTAGCACATATTTTATGTGCAACAATATTAGCCACTAATTTTGCCCACATTTAATTTGTTAATTTCTGAACATATGATTACTTTTTTATTTTAAGCCGACATCTAAAACTAAATTATAATCATACCCTCCCTCCTATACTTTCGGCGGGATGATGTTTGACGAACTATTATATATATATATATATATATATTCAAACTCAATATTATTATCATTATTTTTTTTATATATATAATTCAAACTCAATTCAAAGTATATGGATCATAATGAAATTCTAACCCAGATTTTTTTAAAAATCAAATAGAGTTTCAAACTAAATTAAACAAATAAACCTTGAAAATAATGTTGAATTTGTAATTTAAGTTGCTTTTTATTATTGTAGAAACAATTTTAGTAAATTCAAAGTTACAAGTAAATTGTTGCTTTCAAATTAGATGGCTCAAATGGTGATTGAATTGACACAGGTAGTTGAAGGTTTTAAAAGTGTGCTCTCTTCAAAATCCAAAGTTTGAAACTCATTTGTGACATTGATATGTAAACACTTCTTATGTCTTCATTCCATTGATGTTTTCCCGTGCATGACCTAAGAACGAACAAGAATAGTTATCACAGGTACAATAGAGCAAAATTCCAATTTTTCGATTTAAAATATATATATATATATATATATATTATTGCATTTTCAATTAGGTACTAAAAGACATCTTGATTGTGAGATTTCGATCTAGAATGTATCCATATCTAGCCATAGGTTATGAAAAATTAAGAGGTGATTTGTGTTGTTTCTAGTTCAAATTAGAGAAAAATATCACAAACACTACATAAAATAATACTTAAAGTCAAATATTAATTTTCAGAATCCAAACAATAATCCAATGATTTTACAACCATCAACAAAATCAATATGTCACCATTAATAAGTTTGTTTACACCATAATATTGCCACGTTAGAAAATATGTCTAGCAAGAACAAATTCATCCAAAATGTTTATAGATATAAAATAAATAGACTAAAATGAATTTTTCTTTTTTAGAAAACTCATATAAGAAATAATTAAATTTAAAAATAATTATAAATATAATCATTTTAATTTTTTTAATAAATATAATTATTGATATTAATGAATATTATCATCTATTTATTATAAAGTGTATTAATAAATAAAAATATATGAATAACTATAAATTTAAATATTTTAAAATTTATATATCTATTTATAATTATTCGATGAAAATAGTTCATTTAACCTACCATTCTCATAAACATGAAAATGGTAATTTGAAAAAAAAAATGATTACGTGGGAAAGAAAAACCTGAAAAGAAAGAAAATGCAAGGAAAGGATCGAAAAGAAAAAAGCATTTAAAATTAATTTTCAATAAAAGAGGGATATTATTATTTTCGCTTCGGAGAGAGGTAATCTGTGTTTTTTGTTTTCGTTTTTCCTAACCCTTTTTCTCCCGTCAACGCCTCTTCTTCCACAATTCTCTTCGATCTTTGCCTCTCGATTGCTGTTTCCGGCCATGGCAACCAGCGGAAACAAGAACATTAATGCCAAATTAGTGAGTTTTTTCTCCCCTTTTCGCTTCTCTGTTTTTCTCTCAAGATTTTGACGCCGAATCTCCATGTGGGTCTTTTTTATTTGATTTTTCCTCAATTGGGTTTTGATTCTTGTAGCTATGTTACTCTTGCCTATTCGATTTGGTATTTATCGGCTCAATCCCCTTTTGTTTCATCGATTTCTGTGTCAATTCTGATCTGGGGTTTTAGTTTTGTTCGCGATGAACTTCAATTCTTTCTGGTCTGATCTGGGGTTTTATTTTTGAAATTTCTGTTTGTATTTCTTCTATATATTAGTTCGTTATAATGATCGTTGGGATTATCGCTTTTCAATTTATAATTCGATTGTGATCTCAAATGGAACTTCTCTGTATTTTATATAGCAAAAGTTCGGTGGTGTTGTGACTATTGCCCTAGTGTCGGCAATCAATTTTTTTTTTCTTTCGAGGTTTTACATTTTCTTCCTCACTTTGTTCAACTTTTGGAATTAAATCGTAGTGTTTTTTCAAGTAGCCCTTTTGGGTGATTTATCCTATAATAGAAATTAGTATTTCTGTCCTTGCATGATGTACATAGTAACTGAAGGTTATGAGTTTAAATCTGCCATAAATATTGTTGAATTTTTTTAAAAAGGTAACTCCTATATTGTAATTGTAACTTGATTATATTAGTCTTCTTTTTTTGGGATAAGAAACCATGATGATACTTGTCTTCTTATATGGGTTTTATTGCTGTTTATTTTTTTATTCAACAACATTTGGATGGAGGATTCGAACCTGTAACCATATGCCACTAGAGTTATGCTCTTGTTGGCATGGGTTTTATTGTTGTTACTCCAAGATAAAAATAGTGTATTGATGCCATTGTACTCTGCTGGATTTTTTTTTATTCTGAACAACTTGATTGTAGCTTATTGTTTCCATACCTGCCATTATTTTCATTCCCCCATTGTCTCACTTCTCTTGCAAATGTACTTGGGAGTTTGTTTGTTGAAAAAGGAAATGGCTTATAGGCTATGTTCAGCTACAATTGTTTTTCAATTACCCTTAATTAATCCATTTTTTTTACTATTTTTTTTGTGTTCAGGTGCTTCTTGGCGATGTTGGTGCTGGAAAGTCAAGTCTAGTGTTACGTTTTGTTAAAGGGCAATTTGTAGAGTTTCAGGTTTGTAATACTAAATCATTTGGCTTTGGCCATTGAACTTTCCGTAATGGGTTTTCCACCTTATTTCTTCTTTTTAATCGTTCAATTATGTAGGAATCAACAATTGGTGCTGCCTTTTTCTCTCAAACATTGGCTGTAAATGATGCAACTGTGAAATTCGAAATCTGGGATACAGCCGGGCAGGAGAGATACCACAGTTTGGCTCCAATGTATTATAGGGGTGCAGCTGCTGCTATTATTGTTTTTGATATTACCAATCAAGTAAGTGGCATTTGAAAACTCTAGCTGTAATACATTTAATTTTGGAACGGAAAATTTTCTAGTGCGTGGGCATTACTTTTCTAAATTTATTGCATAAAAAAGTATTGCATAACTCATCAACCATTATCTGAAATATGTCTGCAGTGAAAGAAGTATGGTTATATGTTGGCTAATATATATTTTTTGATATCCGTTACTGTCCGAGTCAGCTTGCGCGCATCTCGACTAATGTCATGGGACATACCGCCTGACCCTACAATATTTGGATGTCAAGGAAACCCTAAGTAGATGACCACCATGGATTGAACTCATCACCTTAAGCACCTCTTTGACCACAGTTATATGTTGGTTAATTGAGTACCGACCATCTTGTTATTAGAAAAGGTAATTGCTAAAATATCTTAGGGAGATCACCAAGAGTTATTCGACTTTAGGTAAGGAACCTGCAAGAGAATTGGTGGTTTTTTTTGGATAGGAAACAAGAAAATTTTCATTGATCAAATGAAAATTACATAGGGCTATATCTAGCATACAAAAGAGGAATATCTGAAAGGCAAAACTTCCACAGATCTAGCCTGTGGTGTAGACGATGAAGAGGTTGAAAGAAAACACAAAATCAACTGTACTTAGAGCAACCTGAGCAGAAGCGTCGCTCGATGGAAGAAAGATGAAGAGAGAAGGGGTGGGGAGCGATCGCCAAAAGGAAGCGGTGGAGGTTCTCTCCAACGCTAAAGAGGGTTTCAAGGATTTTGGGTTTCCTAGTTGAGAGAGACAATGATGTATTGACTTGATCGGTTAGGACCAAATTAGTCCAATTTTTGCTTCTCCTTAAAGATTCCAAAAATCTCTAACGCCCCTTAGAAGTAGAAAAAGGAAGGAAAATGGTCCTAATTGGTGGGGTTTACGGAAGTTATTAAGAGGTTAAGGGTTAAATAAATGGGATGATTTTTCTTTTCTATGACTCGAGAACTTGGAACTTTGCTCCTCTAAACCCGGGAGCATCACTGCTCGTTTTTAGACTGTGGCATTGGGAATAAATGAGATACTATATGCATGCATATGTATGTCCGTATGCATTTGTGTGTGTGATGTATATGTATAGATTTGGTGGTAAGGAGTTAGGATAAATGACTTTTTAGAGTTCTTACCCTTCTGAATATTGGCATGCTCCAAACATATCAGGCTTCACCAGGGATTATTCATTTCTTACATATTACTGTAATGTAATTGAATCAGAACTTTGTTCATTTTCCTATTTAACTCTGTTGGGTATTCTCTCTTTGGTGGCAGGCTTCATTTGATCGGGCAAAAAAATGGGTTCAAGAACTTCAGGCACAAGGTAATAGTCTTTGTTCTTGTTACTTTTGGAAGGGCATCTGGATTTAACATTCTGTTAACATTTAATAAGTTAAATTATTGTGTACACTTGCCTATCATAATTTTTTCTTTTTACCAATTTGATCACGTCCCTTGCTCCAGGCAATCCAAATATGGTCATGGCATTAGCTGGGAACAAATCAGATTTGTTGGATTCTAGGAAGGTTTCTGCGGAGGCAAGTCCCGAGCCCAGTTTTATTTATTTCTATGGTGTTTACTTATTTTACATACAAAAATATTTTGTTCGATAGCGAATATGATCCTCAGTGGGAACTTTGTGATTGTTCTTGGAACTGTCCACCATGTGTTTGTACAAAGTTGGTACAATTAGTTTAAGTGTTGCTTATGCAATTGTATATTCTACAGGATGCCCAAACATATGCGCAAGAGAATGGCCTTTTTTTCATGGAAACCTCTGCAAAAAGTGCTACTAATGTCAATGATATCTTCTATGAAATAGGTAACTAAGTGACTTATGCGTTAAATTGAACCCCCTCCTAAACCAAGTGAATTCTGTTCTAAGCTGAAACAAGGTTAGTCTTAGTTGCTTAGGATATTTTGTATCATGGTTATGGAGCCCGATTTCTTAAATTTGTATTTGGACAAAAATGAATGAGTTATAAGTCACATTTGTTTTCTGTGCAGTTGTGATTTCTAAATGCTAGTTAGTATAGGCTTATTCAGTCTGTACCCATAGTTTGGTGTAGTTAATTTAATTACCAAAAGAATCGACTTATAGAAGTATTATAGACGTTGCACAAAATTATGGAAGTATTCGATTCGCTCCTGCCCCCGCCCCCAACCACATGACACACAAAAAGTGAAAAAATGAGGAAAAACTAATGTTGATTTTTTCGATTCCTTCTCTTCGAATGCAGCAAAGAGATTACCGCGAGTGCAACCAGTACAGAATGCACCAGGGATGGTTCTGGACAAACCCGCCGAAAGGGTAGCGAGCACGTCATGTTGCTCGTAGATCTTCATCATTCTCTGTTCTAAGCTGTGCCAGCCGCATGTCCTTCACTCGTATGGACCATTTCAAAAAAAAAAAAAAAGAGAGAAAAAGAAAAGACAGGAAGAGTGGTTGTCAATGCTGGATTTATTATGCTATGTAAATTGACTGTTGTTTTTAGATGATATTTGCCTCTTTTGCAGCCACCAGTAAAGTGGTAGACTACTTTGTGTTTATATATGATATTGAGCTTGCTTCACCTGCACAGTTATGCATACTCCAAATGAGAAGAGAGGTTGTGTGAATGTGAGTTGTAGTTTAACTCATTTCCCTTGTTTCCATTTCTATTAGTTACTAGAAATCAAACCTATTAGTATTATCTTTGATTTGTTCTATAGGTTGTATAATTGTGTGTATGAATTCTAAAAGAACTACCAACTTTGTTCCTTCTTGCAAGCTTTCAACTTTTGGTGTGCCTATAATATCATTTTCTTTCTTTCTTTATTTTTTTCATCCCAACAAAGTTTTGGACTTAAAATGTAAGTAACGACATGGTTGCTTCGGATTTGGAGTATACTTTGGAATTGTGGCAAAAAACTTTGATTTGTCTAAAACGAGTTGATTTGACTTACTATTGTTGTTGAATGGGGTTGCTGGTTAAGTTATGGAAATTGACATACCTGGATGGATTGTTTGAAAGGTTGAAACAACCAATGAATATATGTACTATAGAGTTTTGTATCGTATTTGAATTCGATTGATTATATTAATTAAGGTAAAATATAAATTTAGTCTCAAGAAAGTTAGAATTTAATTTTTATGATTTGAAAAGTTAAAGTTTAGTTTCGGTGATTTTAAACTATAAAGACTGAAATTTAGTTTACTTCATATCATAGAGACTAAACTTTAGTTTCTACGAACCATGAAAACTAAATTTTAACTTTATTTCAATCATTGATACTAGATTTATATTTTATCCTATTAATTAAATACTAGGAAGGTAGATTATTAATTTGGTTTCTGGCTGAAAGTTAAAATTTAATCGTTATAATATCAAAATTTAGATTTTAGTTCCTTACATTTTGAAGAAAGTTAAGATTTTAAAAATTATAGGAATTTATCGCTTAATAAAACCTAAAAAGTAGTAAAGTTTATTTATTTATTTTATATATTTATTATTTGTCAATAATCATGCTATGAGTTAAGTGATTGATTGAATATTTTTTTTTACATGTACATAATAATTACTTACATGTATTTAATTCGCCAACAATTACAAACAATAAGAATTAATTTTTAGTTTTTATCCTACCATGCTATGAGTTAAAATTTAATCGTTATAATATCAAAATTTATAAATTTTAATTTTTAAAATTATATGAATTAAATTTTGGCTTTGTTCGATCCGTAAATACTAAATTTTAGATTTAAAATTAAAGGGACTAAATTCAAACTTTCATCCAACCAAAGGGACAAAATGTATAATTTAACCTAAATACTATATATTATAAATATAATTAAAGGGAACTGATTTAATAAAAGGGATTATTCTCACGAGTTCAATAAACTATAGCATCAGAAATCCATTTCCCCTTTTGCAAGTGGATGGCCACATTGAAACCTCATTTGCTTTTCATAATTTTATAATTTCAACCTTCACAGATTCTATAGAGAAAAAAACAATCAACCAAACATCATTCTTTCACCAAATAAAAAAAAACATCACTGAAATTTATCTTAACTTGATTAACTGACTTCAAAAGACATAAAGTTGCCAAAAAAAAACATTATAATATTAATGATTGAAACCAAAATGGATTTGACCCTTGATGACAGCATAGAAACCAAAACCAAAACTTCTCAAATTCAGCTCTCATTTCCCTCTAAAGTTTTTTATGGAGTCCTTTGAGAGGCAGCAGCAGAAGCACAATCCATTGGTTGAAACCCTAACCTTTCATTCTCCAAGTCATAAACAACCTCCAAATTCTGCTGTTGAAAGCTTCCAAATATCCCCGCCGGCCCATCTCCGCCATTCTCGACATCACTATCGCCGTCACCGCCGCCATCCATGCTTTGAAACAACAAGCATTTCACCACAGTGGAGTTACTTGGAGCAGCCATGGCATAAAAGTTGTTCCCTTGAGGCAAAACAACACTAACATTGTTCAAGAAATGGAATGTTATAGAAGGAAGTTGATCAAAGTCATCACCACCAAACAAGGTGTTGTTTTTACAAGGAACTCTGTAACAAAGATCAAATCCAGTGTTCATTTCAACTTGTTTGGCTCTAGGATAGCTTATCACTGTCTCAAGATTAGAAATCAATTGTGAATACAATGGTTCAGGCAAATGAGTATAAGTAGTGCCAGAATCAATCAACATTCCCCCATTACCCTTTGTATCAATCTCTCTCAATTTGAAATTAGAAACCCCAAATCTAGAATAATTGTTCCCATTCCCAATTGTAATTGACTCAAGCCCAATATAGTAATAATTGGGGTAAATTGGACTTTTCAACAAAGGGGTGAATTGCAAATTATGGTCTTTTGAAGAAATAGCAAGGTTCCCAAGAATCAAAGGACTTGAAAAATTAGGGTTATTAGAGAATTTAAAGGGCAAAAAGCAATGAGAAAAGCCCTTATGAGAAAACCCTAATTGAGAAGGAAGAGAAAGTAAACCTCTCCCAAAGCCAGCAATGCCAATTGGCTCTCTATAAGTAGCACCAACACATCCAAAACAAAACCTAGGGATTTGCTTAGTGGAATTTTGGGAATTAAAATTTCCATGGATAGAAATGGAATCTCTTGTTAGGGTTCCAATCACAACCCCACTTGCACCATAAGTGTAAGCAAAAGAAGGGCAAGGTCTAGGGCAGGTGCTCTTAACAAGGGTAGCAAGGGAACAGCCAGCAATTGTACAAGGATCAAAAGGGTTATCTGAGCTATGAATATCCATACAAAAGGAGCTTCCACAAGTGTCTCTAATTGAGGTTGAAGAATGAGTAGGCAAAAAAGTTGCTAACTTTGGACCTAAAACATTGTTTTGATACTCCTCACAATCTTGGCAATCAAAGGAGAGGTTCCCACAAGGCACCCATGTAAGGTCACTTCCAGTGTCCATATAGACTTGGACAACTTGTGGGGGTGCCCCTAATGTTAGGGACATCAAATAACCATCCCTAATTTCCCTCAATGGCTCTACCACATTATCATTAATTTCCATTGGCTTGATTAATGATTTCTTCCTTGAAATGGAATTTTGGTAGCCTTTTTTGGGGGTGAGAAGGGAGGTTCTAGAATGAAGAAGACCAAGAACTAGAGAATGATTGTTTGTTGGGATTTTGCTTTTATGGTTTGCTGCTAGGGTTTGTCCCAAGTTTATACATGAGACATACACAAGAAGGAGGAAAAAGCTCAAGACTTTGGCTGCAATGGAGTTTGGTGTTGAGGACATTTTCATTGCTGTTTGTGAAGTAAGCAATTGAGATGAGGTCATTTGGAAGTGGGAAGCTTATTATATATAATATACACATAATTTATAGGAGGAATATGGGAAAGAACAATAATAGTATTTATGGTATTGAAAAATTTGTTTGGTTGATATAGTTAAATTTGCGCCAACTCAACAATTTAAACTTTTGAATTGATCGGTGATTTAACCACATTTCAACATGATATAAATGCAATCGAATAGGTTAGTGGCACGTTGATTATCTTGACTAGTGATAATCCATTTCAACTTCACCGTCATGAGTTTGAATCTTTTCTATGTAGGGTTTTGTGGTCCCCCTTCCAGTTTCAAAAAAAAAAAAAATACAAATAAATGTAAGAGGTAGTGTGTTCAAACCCTTGCTAAGTCATTTCCTTCCAATTAAAATATAATTGGAAGAAACCAAAACAAGGTCGCTTGTAGTCGAAAGGCAAGCAAATTGTTGCTCGCCTCTTTAGTTATTTGAAAGTATATATAAACTATTTATTGATTTAGGAGTTCTTGAATTTGTATTGTTGTCCTACATTTTTAGAATTGAAATATTTTATAGGTAGCAACAAATAAAATTTTGTGCTCCTTTTCTCTTTTGGCTTCGACCCTGTTTGTAGTTTTGTATCATTAAATGTATGAGAAAGTAATTATACCATATATTTTGAAGTTGTATGAAATAGGTTATTTTAAAGCATACAAAATTTGAAATGTCCATTGATTTAATTAACCAAAGAAATTCAAGTAATTTATTGTTGTTTAAAGATGAGATAAGAGGTGGGAAAAACAAGGCTAAATAGGGATGTTTTGGCCGTTCTTGTGGAATTTTACTTGTCAATTAATTATTGTGGATAATTTAAATAATACATTTTTATGCATTTGTTGAAATAAAGATAAGAATAATTTCCATTGTATTCATCAATATAATTAAGGAGATTTTGCATGTATATAAAAAAATAGCAAAATATTTCCATCTATAGCACAAAATCCAAAATAATTTCATTTGTAGCAGAAAATTCAAATTGATTTCTATCACTTGTCGAGTTCTATTAGTGATAGAATTCAATCAATGATAGACTCATTCTATCACTGCTTAAGTTTTGTATCAGTGATAGATATCTAAATTGAGTTCTATCACTAGGTGAGTGATAGACTATCATTAGGTGAGTGATAGAAATAAATATGTTATAGATGAATTATTTTAAAAATTATGCTACAAATATAATACAAGAGGTAGAATATGCTGCTGATGGTAAATTCTCTATAATTAATGTATGTCAGGTAATGTATTCATCGATTCATATTCTCCGATCCCACTCTATTTACAAAACATTTAAAAGCTTTGTGTGTATGGGGCATACAAAGATGAAATTACTATGAGTGATCTTAATTTAAATTTAGCGTTAAGGTGGAATAATCATAATTTTAAAGAGTTTAAGCCCCGTTTGATAACTATTTTATTTTTTGTTTATGAAATTTAAGCTTATTTCTATTCAAATTTCTTACCATGTCCGTCTTTCTTATCATGTATCTATTTTTCCTTAAGAAAGTTGGAGAATATTAATCAAATTTTAAAAACATAAACAAGTTTTTAGAAACTATTTTTTTTTGTTTACAAATTTTTGTTTTGTTTATTAATATATAAGTAAGATGTAGATATCCAAATAAGGAAAAATGTATAGTAAGGTAGTTGTTGTAGGACTTAAATTTCATAAACAAAAAATGAAAAACAAAATGGTTATCAAACGGGACCTTAGATTTTTACACCAAAAGATTACGTTAGCAATCATATTTTCCTATAATTGATCTAGCAGCTAATGTCTTTGAAAATTTTGGAATTTCATCTGATCCATATGTATAACCTCTATGTACATTCTTTTCAAAAAAATAAAAAATAAAATAAAATAAAACAAAACTCTATTTACATTTTTATAAAAGAAAATTTTTGTTTTTTTTAATCTTTTTTATTGGAACTAATTTTTTTTTTTTGTAAAAATATTTATATAAATGATTATTCTTCTTTAATATAATTAACTATCTAAGTTTATTAATAGATATTTTCTCATGAAAAATGAACAATTTTCAAATATATTTATAAAAATATAAAAGGAAAAATTTTCTGCAAAAAAACATTTTATGACTAGGACGAGAATGGAGAATTCATTCCCGAGCTCACCTCGTGCGTACATCTCTACTCATACATTGAGAACAATTTCAAAATCTAATGAAAACAACAATAGGGTTGGTAAAAAGAAAAAAAAAAACCCCATTTACAAACTGAGTAGATAACTCATTTTAGGGATGAAAAAGGGCTAATGATAAGAGATTAAAATATATGTGTGTGCATGCTCATGCTTTCACATTTTGATTGAACTGATCTCACCATACTTTCTTTGTATTTCAAAGGGAATAATTTACAAGAAATAATGACAAAAAGAAAAGAGCATATTGGCAGGTGCTCAAACTTAAGAAGAAGCTGATCAGTTTTTAAATGGGGGATTATTCTTCCACATTTGATTAATTAACCACTAAATCCCAAGGGAATATTATTATGTGCATATGCCTTTACATATACTAATTAATCTCCAAAAAAAAGTGTATATGTTGATATATTTGGAAATACCTTTGATTTTCACCCAATGTATTTCCCCATTGAGATATTCTTACTTTTAGAGTTTTTGTTTATTTTTTTTTTATCATACCCACTATTTTTCATTTGCCTTTATAACCACTTTAGTTTACATGAGATGCGAATTATATATATTTTTTAAAAGAATATATGAATTATAACTTAAAGATATATATAAAGTATGATTTAATTATGATAATCAACAAAAATATAACTGAATTGATATGATGTATAATTTTGTAATTAAAAAAAATTGTAGATTCAAATCTTAATTAAAAAAAAAAATGATAGAACATTGGAGGAGTTAGAAAAAGGGACTGGAGTGATAACCTTTTTGCTTTCATAAGCCAGCTATGCTCTAATAAAATTCTTACAAATTAAATTGAAGTTAATAATTTTTAGTTGGAAACATCCAAAAACACATTTCCTTTTTAGTTATAAATCTCATTCTCTTCCTTACATAATAGTATAATATTTTTAGTTAAAAAAACAATGGAAAATAAAGAATTTTTGAATTCCATTCTTAATATAATATACTTTTATATCAGTTGAGTTATACTTTTCATGTTAATTTTAATTTATATAAATTGAGTTGCTTTTGTTAATTAACTTTAAAATGATATATAATATAGTAGGATAACCACTACTTATAACATAATTTAATATCAAGAAAGATTCTCATGTGAAGCTATGATTAGTGAAAAAGTAAACCAATACAAAAATGGATTATCTTATGGCCACCCATTATTCCTTTTTAACAACTCAATTTCCATTCTTTTAAGTTAAATTCTATACAAAAATGGATTATCTTATGGCCACCCATTATACAAAATTTTCCATATTTTCTCTTCACAGTGTACTTTTTGTTTCATAATCAACTCAATTTCCATTCTTTTAAGTTAAATTCTAATTCACTTTAAATACATTTCTTTATCGTTATGCAATAAATATATCACCCCAAAAAAGTACCATCATTTTTGTGGTTTCCTTCCTACTTTTATCAAAAAAAAAAATATGGGACTTTTCATGAGTAGCAAATAAAGAAAAAAAATTCTTACTATATCAAAATTTTAGAAAAAATTAAAATATAGCAAATGTTGATTCAATTAAATTAAATTAATAGACACAAAATTGATAAGTTTTAGTTAATTAAAATGGATCATTTCAGCGGATTAAATTTGTAATTATGAAATATTTTTAAAATTTACGATAATTAAAATATGAACGTATTTATTATCTATGTTAAAGGTATATATTTTAGAGTATATTGGTCAATTGAACCCTAATAATAATAATAATAATAAATAAAAGATATTCAACTTTAACTTGGTTTTATCTCAAACTTTAAATCTATAAAATCATTCGAGATGCATATCACAAATATCTCTAGCCAGCTAAATAAATTTTTTTAAAAAAATTTATACGATGAGATAGTTTTATTAAATTTTAAGAGGTGAATTTAACTAATGTGATAGTATGTTTTAATCAAAAGAATACTAAGTTCAAATCCAACATAATAATGTTCCAAAAAAAAAAAAAATCCAACATAATAATATTGCGAAACTAAAAAAATAAAAATAAAATACTTCAATTGATTCATTATCAATATCCATAATTGCAAAATTTTAAAAATTCTATTGCCGTATCAAGTTTTTTTTTTTTTTTTTTTTTTTTTTTTTTAATTTTCAAGTTTTTTTTTTAGTACATATTGGGGGAGGGGAAATTATTCTTCATATTTATTATTTCCAATTCATGACATTGTAAAACATTAACTCGTGACAACCATTAGTTTTTTGTTTTTAAAATTTGTCATTCTTTTCTCACCATTTCTTTAGTTTACAATTTTTTTTTAAGAAAAAAGGACTTGGAAGTTTAGCGACATTAAGAAAAAGTTTTTTAATATTTTTTTTTTAAACACCCTTTTCTTTCTAGTTTTTTGGAACTTAATTGACTTGAGATTTTGAAAACATTAATAACCATAGAGAAAGCTAAAATAATATTTACAGTCGAAGCTAAAATAATATTTTAAAGTTTATTTTTTAAAAAATAAATAATTATTAGTTTGTAATAAAATTCTCAATAATTTGGTAATGCAATTGTGGTTGTATGAAGAGCTTTGTAATCAATTAAAGTATATTGATTCTTTTGTGTTCATCTTTCTTATACTCTTTTATTGTTCTTTCAGTTTATTATTATTTTTTAAATATATTTTTTAGTTCAATGATTTATTGTACTAAAATAAATATAGTTGTTTATACACTCCATAAATTATAGCAAAGCATTACTAAGTGATTAATGTTGGATCCTAATTTAGGCAGGTTGTGTCACCACCACGTAATTCAAAATGCAAATCTGACTGCTTCCAAATGGAAGCCACTAATCACAATTAGTAATCTTAATTAAGTTTAAAATACATTTTTAAAAAAGAGATAGCAAAAAAGAAAAAGAAAAAAGAACAGAAGCTATATTGGGACAACGGGTACCAAGTTGTATTTGTTCTTTAACTCATTCTTTTATAACATGAGAAACCCTTTTTAGTTTGATTAATATCTTATTAGATTAAATAAGTGTAGTTTATGTACTAAACTTGAGTTGTTTTCTTTGGTTATTTAATTAAATACACTTTTGTGAGGTTTTAGTGGTAGTTATACTACTTTAGTTCTTTTTGTCTAGGTTAAAATATAGGACGCTTTGTACTTCGAAAGGTTTTTTGTTTTAATATCACTTAGTATCCAAACCAGTTTACACACGCTTCAACTAAAACGTATAATCCTACGACGTTTGGTTGTAAAAATAATTAGTAAATAAGTGACTACTATAGTTAAGGATAGATTGAATCCTAGTTATTTCGTGTATTTTCACATTGCTATAGGATTTTATCAGTATTAGATTTAAAGCCAGCCATTAAATTAGCTTCTTAACTATAGGCTAGGTTCCTGTGGAGAGAGATCCTTCTAATATGTCCTAATATCCATATGATCTTTAGACTTTGATGAACTCTTTACCAATATTTCAATTTCAAATCATATTATGAATATATTAGAGGATGAGAAAAAAGTAAACAAAATACTCATGGTAAAAAGTGTGATTTTTTGGGTTTAATCAATAATAGAAAAATGTATGAAGGAAAAAAAAATGTTTAAGTTGAATGCTCAACAATCATCATGGGTTGACAGGTTAGATGCTTATGAAAATAATCATAAGTAGAATATGGAGGGGCAAGAGGAGCAAGGTATAATATGTTTAAATCACAAAAGGTAATCCTTAGGGGGTGTTTATTTGTCGGATTTAAGAAAGATTTAGATTGATAATTTATTAATTCTCCCTTAAAAAATTACATAAAATTATTTTTATAGCTACTCAAAATAATTTATCATTTTTACTATTCAAAATAACTCTTCATTTCCAACCACTAATTTCTAATCATTTATTTACAAACCACTCATTTCAAATCAATCAAAATAACTCATTTTTAATTATTATTTTTTTAACTACTCAAAATAAACTATTCATTTTAAATTTACATCTAAACAAAATTTTCACTCTAACTACTCTACAAAAAAAAAACACACACACACACACATCCAAACGAGTTTTTACTTACAACTCTCAATTTTTAGATACCCAAAACAACTCTTCATCGAGAGGATATAAATCAACCAAAGCATAATAGAAAACGAGGTTATATAAAAGCAAATATGGGCTAATGGGAATGAAAACGTTAACTCTTTGTTTTATTGTATGGGTTTAGTTTTATACATTTGCAAGTGCCAAACGACTAACCCTACTTTATTTGATTGTCAAGATAACTTCATAACCTCTTTGAATATGTGTAGATAGAGCCCTTATCTTTAATGTATATTTGATCATTAGGCCAACTATCTTTGGTCTTAAAGCAAAATATTTAACAGAGATGCTATAGCATCAAGAGATGGAAGATAGAACAGTCATAGAATTGGTGTTTAACCCCTTGATTGTTGTATAACTAAACTATCTATGAGAATCTTTAACCAGTCCAAAAAAAAGCAGAAGACATCTAAACAGTAGGTAAGTCCAACACAATTGAAGATATCAAACAAATTACTAGACAGATTCCAATGTTGGAGAAAAGAAACAATGACAGAAAGGGAAGAACAAAGACGAGAACCGAAATCATAACTATAACCGAAGACAAAAAATTGCTGTAGTATCTCACATTTCTTCCATACAATGTATGCATTCATTCTTGGAAAGAAAAAAAGAAAAGAAAGAGAACTTTACAGAAAGAAATGAATTGGTTGGTACATAAATCTGATAAGAAGAAAAGGACACTAAATGCCAACAAATTTTAAATTATTTTGAACCATTTACAAATTCATTTTTCTCCCCAACCCATGTGTAGATGTAAAGAAAAGAGCAATAGAGTGAAGAGTAAGAGACATTAACCAGAAAAATATGCTCCTCATTGCCTACTTGATATAGTTTTCATTAACCCCTTGAGGATCTTCCCAAACCACATCAAGTTCATCAAGCCTAGCACTGTTGGTACTCCAAATACTAAAATATATCCAATTACATGCATCTTAATTACCTGCAGAACAAGGTTATTCAGTGAGATGGCATGTAAAATATTTACTTCTATGCTGCCAGTTTGTTGAAATTCTTGACTATCATAATATCTTTAAGTGGTCCATATTTTCCCAAAAGCTGGCATAAGATAATACATATCCTGATGGAGTAGGAAATTAGAAAACTAGCATACAAGGACGATTTTTCTTTTTTAATATCTGTATTCATGCTAGCTTACACGTGCGTCGATTATTCTAACAAAACAAACTGCTTGACACTACAATATTTAAATGTCAAAATAACCCATAAGAAATTAATTCTTAGGTTTTATGCTATGACATGGACCCACAAAACTTTACCTTTCAAAAGATTATAGACTTACTACTCTTTCATCTCATTGGAAAGGTTATATGTAATTTTTTTATTTTCCTTCTAACTTTTCATCTCATCGATGAAAGTTTTTGTTTCTTATAAAAAAAAAAGAAAAAAAATTCTTAGGTAGGTGACTACATAGATTGAATCCATGACCTCTTATATCATAGGTTATCCTCAAGACTTTATTTGACGATGGTTTAGCTCGAGGTAGGGAAGCAGAAGATGTTGAATTGAAATAGTAAGAATTCTTTTCAATACTTTGGACTTCACAACTATATTTGCAGTATCCAGACTTCGATGACCAAAAAATAACATGAATTGAAGCAAGATTAAACATGTGCCATTTTGAGAGTGGGAGCAAAATGAAACATCTAGTACTTGTATCATTGTATGCCAATTTTGTTCAATACCAAAAAAGGGAAGAAAGAAAAAACTGGAAGAACTTCGTATATCTTTGCTTTAAGAACATCTTAACCAAATTAACAAAGCCACAAGCACTGAAAAAATCCTGTTGACTAGTACAAAATTTATGGAAATACAAATACATATGTGGTGAAGAAAAGTACCTGATCATAGTGTAGGTAAACATGATAGAATGTGTAACCAAACAGCAGTATGCGAGCAACCTGTTTTAAACACCCATCAGCAAGCATGTAAACATTATTCCAAATACAAGAAAATCTAATCATAATAAGAAATTTAAGATAGTACTACATGCGTGGTAGTTCATGTTCACTTCGGTTAAACCCGATCCTTAGCGTGCTTTCAAGTTACAGACAGTCGTGTTTATGTCACTTTTTGAAAGAAAAAAAAACTGGAAACAGGATGAGTTTCAGACAACTCAGTACTCACCAGCCATGCAAAAAATATTACAATGCCATTAATCAGATATGCCCAGGACCTCTTCATACCAGCAGTGTCAAGGTACCTTCACAAATATTAAAGAATTAAGAGGCAGATCTTATAAAATAAAAAATCAATACCTTAATGAAAACCTACCATCTCATATTAATCTCAGGTGTGGTAATCTCCGAAATGAGGACCATATACGTATAGAGTTGCCCTTCTCCAGAAAAAACAGAATATGCTACTGCTAGTCCAGAAAGAGAGTGGTGGACAACCTATAATCAAAGTTTCCTAATTACGCACTAGTCTTATCGAATTTGAAGGTCTATCAGCAGAGAAGGTACTTACATACTCCATCCCGCCTAAAGAAGGATACAGCCAAACGATCAATCCAAGATCAGCCAAGAAGTATCCAACTGAAATCTGGAAAAAGTAAAGGATTAAAATATTGGTTAAGAATTACAAAAAAGAAAAAAGAAAGAAAGAAGAACAAGGCAAGCAGAATAGAGGCTCAAATGCCTCACAAAGTCTGCCAAGCAGTCCCAGATAGTTCAGAAGGTCTAACATAGACATTATTCTCAAATCAAAAACAGAAAATAAAAAATTGCTTGTCAGTTTGAAGTCAACTGATTCATGTTTACGAAAGGGTATCGAAGCAGGAATACTTATAAAGAAGGCCAATCGGTGCAATACAATCTTGGGTTATAAAATAAACTTGGATGTAAATAAGTAAAAGAACCTTGAAGGTCAATGACGTTAAGAAGATTAAATTTGGAGATGCATATGCAAGACCTCAGTTTCAGATATCAAAGCTCGAGACAGACTCATTTTGGAGACAAAATAATACTCTGGGAGGACACTTTGCCAGACAATGATCCTCCCAGAATAGTAAAACGATTCTCCTTTCAATTTTCCAGACTTTAAAGCTCTCAAGGTGACTATGGTAAAGTAATGCTGGAGTGAAAGCCTCAACTTTTAGAGTGTGTTTGGAGCACCGGTTTGGTTATAATAGACGGAAGGTTATGATAAACGGTGGGTTATTATAAAGGGTGTTTGAGGGACAAGTTATTATAACAAGGATTAATAAACGGTGTTTGATGGACTGGTTATATAACAAAAAGTAATATATGCAAGATTTAGATAAACGGGCATGCAGGTTTAGGTAACCACCGTTTATAATAAACGGTGGGGCAAACATCGGTTGGGTTGTTATAACCAACCCGACCGGTTACATAAATGGAGGCCTCAAACACACCCTTAGTTGTTGGGGTTTCAGGAGGAATTTTGATGTGAAAATTTTGAAGCGTGGTTGGGTGATAGGAAATCTCCTAAAAAATTCATGAGGTTGCTCTCTCACATATCAAAGATTCTAGGGTGTAGCTAGCAGGTAAATAAGAGAAGCTGTCCCTCTCTTCTCAATAAGATAATCTTTTGATTTTGGAGTACAAGTTTCCTAGGAAGCTTAAAGTATTTTGTGGTCTTTGTTCCACAGTGATGATTTAGAAATTACTTACTAGTTACTATATTGGTAATTTCTAGAAACTTGTAATACAAAATAGTTGTTAGCTAGTTAATAGCATAATAAATACCTTAGTTACTGCCGATTTATCTTTGATTGTAAACAAATTCAGCAATAAGGCCTTGCTACTATCAGTGTTTTCAAGGCCATCGCCTTTCCTCGCCTATGGCCATCGCCTTGCACATAGGCAGGTATTGCGCCTCTAATATAGCTAAGGCGAGCTCCTTCAATCAGGCCCTCGCCTTTCCTCGCCATTTTGCGCCTTGCATCGCCTTCGCATCAGGCCAAGGCGTGCGCCTTGTTAAAGTTTTATTTATTTACCAATATCCTAACTTAATATCCATAAAAAGAACCTAGAATTAGTTTATGAAGAAGTCCAACAACTATACGAAGTATTTATTAAGGATACTGAATTTGTTTAATTGCTATTTCAAATATATGTGTTTGTTTATTCGAGTTATTTGACGTAGAATATTTGTTTTTTTATACTTTCAATTAACTTCAATTTATTTTATACAAATAATAATTTAATATTATGGTATATCTTATAATAACATAATTTTTGTGATTTATTATATTTTTATTTTTTAGTATTTTTCCATATGAATTTGAAATTTTATGGGAATACACATATGTTTTATTATCAATTTATAAATGCGCTTCTCTTCACTCGGGCCTCGCCTTTTTATCGTCTCTCGCTTTGAGGCGATCAAGGAGAATATCGCCTTGCATTGCGCCTTGCGCTTTGAAAACACTGGCTACTATACAAGTTCTATTCTATAGGTCCTTGAGTTCTTAGGAGGAATAAGAGCTATAAGTGAATAGGAAAACATTGAGGATAATTATAAGTGAGGGAGCAGGCCTCTTGAAAGTCTAGAGCTAGAACCATTTATGAGTAAAACATGTTAAAGCCTAATTTGTTCTAAGAAATTATACCTATCAACCCTGGCATTAGATCCAATGGCAAAGAGTAAAAGCATGGAAGAAAGAGTAGAATCAGAGGAGAAGAAATTAGATTTTGTAGCGTCAAAATTCCAGCTATAGAAATGCATGACAACATCGCCTAGTCCAGCCTAACTACTGCAACCAATTTCTCTACCTGAGAGTATGTGAACAACATTACCATAGATTTCCTTTTAAGATTACACAAAGTATGATGGACATGACCAACCTCTATCTGTCCAAATATGGCCATTTATTGTTGGATACCACAAGTTCCTTTATTCAACTAATGATAATGCAGATAAGGTATTTTTTAGTCAATTTTTGTCATAACTTTTTTTTTTTTTTTTACTAAAACAGCGTTGAGGGAAAGTCCAATATTGTCCTCATATCATATCATTGGCCAACGCGTTATAAATCGTTTTTTTTGCAACATGATTGCATAGCCATGCTATTGCTATTTATTGAATGGAATAGGCCGACTTTTGGTCATACCACCTTTCAATTCCCTGGAAAACTAACGCTCTTCTTGACTGTACCTGATTGGCCGCCTCCACCTTTTTTACATCACTGCAAACCACCCTTGTTTCATCCATTAATGAGTTCTTAGTTATGGGGAATGACGTTTTGGATGATAATATGCCTCACAATACATAAAAGGAAATGTTATTGGCCAACGCAGGGGGTTAAGTAATATTAGGACTTAGTCTCCTGAACATATGACCTTGTTTTTTTAAGCAACCCCAAGAAGAAGTTGGGGCCACGACACTTTGGCACTTTTCCTAATTGTTCACTATTTACATGTTGCTTATCAACTTCAAATATCTAAAACATCTATTCGTTCATCCATTATTTTTTGTTTCCCAACTCCAAGTAGCTATTGTATAGTACAACAAGTCTCCAAGACCTTGCCAAACAACCCAAGTCAAAACTTCAAATAGCTTATCCAGCTTGCGATAGTCTCGGGAAGATGGCATTTTCTTTGGCTACTCCAGGAAAAACTGAAATTCACATCCATTTGAAGAACCAATGAATGCTTGAAGTCTACATAGGAACATAAAAGAATATAGGCTCAATTTCTTCAATTTTACCTTGTCCTTGAGCTCGAGGTGAGGTATGGTAATGGGTATTGATAGGCTTTCCAAACCACTTGTGTGTGGCTAGGTGTCCCAGTCATGCTTGTCCAGTGCATGTTGCACATGGCCGCATGCCCGCTTAGACCCCTTTTTATCATGCTTTCATAGTATAGGATTTACTTCAATGTTGTTGTCATTTACTTGTACTTTTGTTAGCGTATGTCTCCTCGCCATTTTTACGTGCAAGCATGCCGCATAAAAAATGGCTCAAAATGTACTATAGGGGATTAGGGGGTATCACTTCTTGAAACTTCCTTCCTACCAAGTTATATGAGCAACGTGATATAGTTGATATGGTCCTTATTGTATTGTTGTATAATCTTTCAAAGAAAAAAACATTTCTAAAACCTTCTTTCTCCCTTTTTCGAAAACCGTTTTCCCAAGGGAGGCTGCTCCCAGTTGTGCCACCCGCTTTGCATTTTCGTTTGGTTGACTTGCTAGCCGGGTTTGAGCAAGTGCCTCACGATCGCTTCGCGAGGGCTACAAAGTTGGATCACGACACTAGGCAAACAAGTGCTATAATTAGTTAGTTACACTAACACCAGAAGTCATGGGTGGTCAAAATGGTCTGGGCTTAACTACTAGATATAGAGGGAAATAGGAAATAACAAATAAGAAGGGCGGCTGACATTCATTTAAACGCTAAAAGAAAGCTTACCCCCAATACGAAAGTAGACAGCGTTGAACTTTGAAAGGTAACAAGGCCAGCATGATGCTGGTCAGAGAAGAGATCTGACCAGAAAACGAAGTACAATGACATAATTGAGATATAGATTGCATGAATAGTAGACATGCCGCTGTAAATTTTAGTTTGAATATCAGTAATGACCACAACAGTCCAATAAATAGATTATGGAGGCAATGGATAATTAAAGAAATAGACTCACCGGTTATTCCACTCGACTCGTTGGATTTTTGTAAGACCCAGATAACTCTTGAAGTAAGAATTGCTAACTAATTGAGTAAGATCATAGACCTGCAGAAGGAAAATAAGAAATTGGAAAATGGTAAGGAAATGTGTCTTAATTTAAGAGAAGCATTGAATATGGGTAGCAATTTTTCCTTATAATATTCAGCATGAGGTAAAAGATGCTACATACCAATTTACAAGTAAGCATGCCTCCGAGGACAGAGGTGTATGGCGTAAAATAGTCTGCTAACAAGTAGTTCTTTACCAATGCATCAGCTTGACTTTGGTAAGATTTAATAGCCATTACATTCTTCAAAGACATTGTCATGGTTGTGTTTGACTATATAACATTCAGCGATTGCTGTACTTTAGCCACACTCCATCTTGTTATCCCTTCTTGACCAAATATGAAGTAGTAGTAAGAAAGAAATATAAAAATAGTGATATATATTTTAAAAAAATAATTAAAAAAAAAAAATCTGTGCACAGGCAACCAGTGTCCACAAGCAATTAACTCACAAAAATAATTGGACTCAAGGCACCAAGAAGAGAACAATAGCATGACAAATCCAAAAATCTATGCATTCTTTCTCAACTTCCCGTTCCCACAAAAGAGCAGAAGAATCATTTAGCTGAAGTTGTTCCATAGGAGAATTTGGAAGGCCCGAAATGATTGCATCTTCGCAAATCATCATCATCAGAAGGATAGTTTTAATGAATCAGCAATTTTCCTAGTTATCATGGACATCCATTATCGTTTTTCTAGTATCTCTCATTGGAGAAGCTTTTTGTTACTGATAGGACCTTTTTACAACTTTTCATATATCAATGAAAGTCTTTGTTTCCTATCAAAAAGAAAAAATTTCCATAGTTTTTCTTCTTAGGATCAAATAAAGCCATCAGAGTAGATTTATCCTATAAAATATTTAACTACACAACTCTTAGGGTAGAAAACTCCAATTTGAGACATCATGCCCCCATTTGATAACCATTTGGTTTTTGAAATTTAAGTTTATGTTTACTCATATTCCCTTTCAATGTGCTCCAGGTATGTAACTTTCTTTATCTTTAAGAAATTATGTGAATGCTAGCCAAATTTCAAAAACAAAAACAAATTTTTGGAAGCTACTTTTTTGTTTCCAAATTTTGGTTTGGTTTCTACAAATATAGGTAAGATGTAGATATCCATGTAGAAAAATATGCTAGGGTAGTTACTGTAGACTTAAATTTCAAACACTAAAAACTAAAAATGAAATGGTTATCAAACGGGGCCTAAACTATGCAATGTCAAAAATGTCATCCTAAAATCTACACCTCCGATGAAAATCCTATCGTTTTATTTACTGTATATACCAAAAAGACCTTTTGAGGCACTGTACACACTACTCTTGCTTTACCCTTCAACCACCAGCCAGAGCATTTCAAGGAACCAACCAGTTATATCTTTCGACAAGCACCGAACAAACACTTCGTTTCTTCCCAAAATATCAACAAAAAAATTTATATATAAAAACTTATTAATGAAATTCAAGCAAGGCAGATTGCCTACAACAAATGAAAATACCATGTGGACAGAGCAGCCTTCAAAACAGATAAACAAAAAAAGAACTCAGTCCAATCATGACCAGATGAACAATTTTGACAAACAACACAACCCATTAATCATTTCCATACATGTTTCTCAAAGCAGTAACTTTCACTGTATTTCAAATCAATCTTCAACTCTCATGATCATCCACAAGACCTACACTAATTTCCTTTAACAACACTCCCAACTCAAATCACCAAAAAATGAGAACCATCAAACTAGAGAAAAGGAACAAAAAAAAAAAAATGCACATCCAACAACACATTGAAGATCAAATGTTTCAGTAAGACAGATTACTGGAACAGAACAAAACAAGACTGTTGAATTAAGACAAACTACATGAAGGGTATTATTCAGAACAAGCTCACAAACGCTACAAAGGCTAATAATCAGGTAAGCTCAAAGATCAGATGATAAAACTAACAGCAACCACACAAATTCACGAGTAAAGGAAGGAATCTAAAAAATACCCATCAAAATAAAGGATGTAAACGCAAATGGGTAACCCAGAAATGAGAAGAAAAGTGCCAAATCAAAGCCAAAACAATCAAAAGAAAGAAGCAATCCCTCAAAAAATGAAACCCCCAAATCACGAGAAGATGCAGAAAAAAAGGAAAATCCAACAACTAACCGTGAAGTTCAATCAATGAGAAGCCAACTGCGACAATGTAATGGGGATTAAGAGAAATTAGGAACGATTAAGAGGAAATTATGAAATGGGTAATGCGAATTGGAAGTGGGTTTTTGCTAATCAGCAATGGATTTGAGTGTCCAGAGATGGGATCGTCGTGTTCTTGTGGATTGGATGAATTGTGATTCTATCCAAGAAATTTGATAACTTCGCGCCTTAGCCGATGATTATTATTATTATTTTCTTTATTTATTACTTCAATATGTGAATTTATATATAAAAATTAGTCGGTGTAGAATTTTATATAAATTATACTGCAGTCTTAGTTGCGTTCCATCAATAACGCTGTGAAAGAATCTTTCATTAATTTCGTTGCTTATTAATATATATATATATATACAACGTGAACGTGAATTTCCATATATGTATTGATATAATAACATGGCTCTTGTATAACGTTTCCATTTTAATATTATTTTTAACGCTGTCTTATTTTTTGGTACAGTTTTATGATGGTTTATTTCATTTGATTTTCTTATTCGGAGTAATTGTATCAATTTACGTGCATTCCAAAATTTTTAATCAATATAATATTTGATTGTAGGGTAAATTATAAACTTCATCTTCAAGAAAATTAAATTTTTGTTTTTGTGGTTTAAGAATTTGTAAATTAATTTTTATGGTTTTTCCTCAATTAAATGAGAATCAAATATTATTTTGAGATTTTTTTATTTAAAAAAACTATTTTTGAGGATCGAATATATATATATATATATGATGTTAAGTGATTGTCACCAAATAATGAAATCAACACATCACTATCTTTTTGTCTTGAACCTACGACATTTAGTTGCTACTTTAGATTTTTTTAGGCTCCAAAATCTTTAGATCATTGAGACAATCGAGGATGATTGTCGTTTGATTTTTTAATCAATTCTTTTATTTGATATGAAATCATATATATTATTCAATAGCAATGTGTTTTAATTACTTTGGCTTTTTTCTAGGTTTTTTTTTAAACAACGGTAATCGCGCCTATTTCTAAGCTAGACACGAGGAGTCATCGAAAGAATAAGAAATTTACTATCAGTAGCACATTCTACCTCTTGTATTATATTTATGACAAAAATTTTAAAATAATTTTTATATAGCACATAATTTTGTATCATTGATAAAACTCAACTAGTAATAGAATATAATTTTTTATGAGTGATAGAATGAGTTTACCACTAATTAAATTCTATCACTGATGAAACTCAATAGAACTCAATTAAGATTTTTTTTTGCTACAAATAAATTAGTTTTTATTTTGTGCAATAAATGAAAATATTTTGTCATTTTTTGTTATACATGCAAAAATTCCAAAAAATAATGTCACATATGAATCTTGAACTTGGGATCTGGATGATTTTTTGGTTATAAAAAATTCTTTTCGTTAATTATTTATTTAAGTATTAAGAAAATATAAGTATATAGAGAGAGTAAAATTAAAAGTTATCATGTTGATTTATTTTAAAAAATAAAAGTAAATAATGAATATATTAAAATTTAAAAAGAAAGAAAAAAAAAAAAAATATATATATATATATATATAATAACTCGATTACTCAATATATGATTTAATTAAGTTATTCTAGTACGTAAAGTTGGATAGTTTTTTTTTTTTTTGAAATCCATAAAGTTGGATAGTTGGTGGATTTAGGAGTGCAACATAAAATTGAACCGAACCAATTCAATGGTTTTTTAGCTCAAAGTTGGACATATTGATTTTTAATTTGAAAAAACTAAAAATATTGGATCGAATCCTATCTTTGTTTAAAAAACCAATAAAATCAAACCAAATCGAAATGTATATTGCCAATAAGTCATATAAAGTCATTTTTTTTCCATTATTTAGAAGAAATTAAAAAAAAATATATATTTAGTACAAGTTAGGGGAAGACAAATTACAAATGAATTAACTCCAAAGTAGATAATCAATCGCGTCATTAATTTATTTAATAATAATTCTTTTTTAGAAGAATAATAAAATAATATTTTAACTTAATGGAAAGTATGAATTTGAAGTTTCACTTCATTGAAAGATATTAATTTCAAGATGTTTCATTTTTTTCATACGGAAATAGGATGTTCGGACATTTTCAACCGGTGATAATAAAATATTGTTGAATAATTACGTTACGTAGAATGTCATTTTCTTAAAGTTTGGTACTGATTACATTTTTTCTTCAATAATTTATAACTTCAAATCCTCTCTTACAGTTGACTCTTACATTTAAAGGCTTGGAAAATACATTAAATAAGCTCCATAATTAATAATCTAGATAATGAATACATGGATAACTTTAATTTATAGACTTAGATCTATGGATGAACCCACATAAATATACATTAATTTATTGACTTTCAACTATTTCCTTTTTTAGTCCTTAACAAATAAATATACAAAACTATTAGTAGGAAGGTTAATTAAATTATAAATGTAGCCATTCTCAAAATATATATATATAAATGTGCCTCTAAATTTTTAATTGAATATGGCTCTGTTTTTTAAGTTAAAAAAATTCCAATAATTACAATGAAAAAAAAAAAATAAGAGAACGAGAAAGTGGAAACAAGAGAGAAAAAGTATACAAAAGAAAAACTTTTATTCTATTCTTTCGATTGAGAATCATAAACCAACCATTAATTAATTTAATGGACATACTTATCGAATGAGATGGTGGCACGATTGGTTATGTTAATTCATTTCTACTCCACATTCGATTCCTGGCATCGGTATTGTATCCTCTTCTCCCAATTTGTACTCAAAAAACAAAAAAAAACTTAATGGACATACTTTTTTTTATTTTATTACTATTTTTTTTATCAATTGTCTTCAAGAAGTATTAGATTTTTTTTTTTTTTTTTGAGAAACAATTACTAGATTATAGTCATAACAAATACGACAAAATAACATATTGTATAATAATATTAAGAAAGAAGATTAATAACACTTCATTAAAATTTTAATCAAGCACATGTTTGTATTCATATTTAACGATTATATATTTAAATTCGAATTATGCTTTTAATCCATCCTTGTTTATTAACCTAATACGTTAAAATTTTAACTTCAAAGGGTAAATTATACAATTTGGTCCAACCATAATTATAAATGATTTGTGCCCAAAAAAAAAAGTACACAATAACATTATAATTGGATAACCAATAAGTTAGTGTTGGAATATCACTATTATTGTTGAATTAAAAAAGAGATATTGAATGAATTGGTAGCACATTGATTGATGCTAATCAATTTTAATTTCATTGTCTTGAATTCATCTATACACGGTTAAGGGAATTTGCACTGTATAACAATTTTTTTTACCACAGTTTATAATTATAGTAAATTTTTAAAAATAATTCCTTCAAATTCTGCCATTTTTTTTATAAAAAAATTTATTTACCTTTTTTATAGAAGACTTTGATAAAATGTATCATTCTTTAGTGATGAGAGTCTATCAATTTTATCAGTAATTTATTCTATCAGTCCTTATATATAAAATCTGATGAATTTTATAAATTTACTTTATTTATTAGTAATTGATTCTATCAGCCTCTATCAATAGAATCTATCTATGGAAGTCTATCAATTTACATTTTTTGCTATATATGCAAATATTTTTATTATTATGCTATTCATGAAATATTTTAACCATTTTGTAATATACATGCAAAAGCCCCTAGGATTTAGGGGCTTTTGCATGTATATTACAAAATGGATAAAATATTACATGAATAGCACAATAATGAAAATATTTGCACATATAGCAAAAATTGTAAATTGATAGACTTCATATTGATAGATTCTATCGATAAAGGGTGATAGAATCAACATCAGATTCTATCAAGAGTCTATCAATAAAAGCTGATAGAATCAATCACTGATAAAATTGATAGACTTTCATCACTAGAGAATGATAGATTCTATCAAAGTCTTCTATAAAAAAGGTAAATAATTTTTTTTTTAAAAAGGGCATAATTTACTATAAAAGAATTATTTTAAAAAATGTGCTATAATTGTAAACTGTGGTAAAAAAGTTGCTATACAACGCAAATTCTCTAGGATTTATTGGTTTTTGTATCTCAATTTATACTAAAAATAATTAATAATAAAAAAGTTCAAATTTTATTTAAATTAATTAATTATATATATATAAATGGTTTGGGCGAATGCAGGATTTATTTTTTCAATTTTGTGTCTCTTTTTTTATTCAAATTTATTTTCTCTAGGTAAAAACAACAATTTCCAACCGAATGAATTGGTTGGGTAGAAATCAGTATTTGACTGTCATATTATTTGAAAGCTATTGTGTTTATAGGGGTTATTGGTCTCTCTCCTCCAATTTGTACTTAAAAAAAATTCCATAAAAAACATAATATTTTTATAGTGTTTTGCTTCATATTTTATCATGGTTCTTTCATCAAATCTCAATACTAATATATTTTGGTTTTTTTTTTTTTAAAAAGATTTTTCTTAGTATTTATATATTTTTTTATATTGGGTTTTTCATTAAAAAAAAACAATTGGCTTTCTATAATATCAAACCAATTGATTTAATATTATTTTTAAAAACAATTTAACCAATCCATTAAATTAATTTGGTTCGATTCAATTTGGTTAGTTTTTGCCTTTTGCTTTCATCCTTATTTACCCTATAATTTTTCATGCTATTTAATTTTGATTATATTATGTTAATAATAATTATTAAGTTAATTTCAAAAAAATTAAAAAAATTTATCAACCAACTTTAAATAATATAGACACCCAAATTAAGTAATTATCACAAAACTTAGAAAGAAATTACTAACATAGCTAAATATTGATTTTCATAATAAAAAATTTATGATCATATTAGAAAAAAAAAGGCTTTAAATATAGGTTCCCCTTAAACCCTTGTGGCGTTAGGGTTTTATCGCACCAGCAACGAAGAACAGAAATTACAGGCGAAAGGCTAATCATTTGGGAATTGGAAAGCTTCTCTCGATTCTCATTCACGTTTGAAGCTTCAATCTGCCTCCATTCTCTTCCTTTGGTTCTGCAATAATCCCCAAAAGCCTGAAAGTTTTCAAGGTACGTCAACGATTCACTTCCCAATTTGTTTTTTTTCTGAATTTCCGAGCCATTCTTCAATGGATATGATCCCAAATCTCAAATTCTAGATTGGCCTTGATAATTTGTTAAGCTAGGAATGGTCTTTGCAGCTATTTGTTTTACTGTTGTTGTCGGCGTTTGTTAAGCCATCGGCATCTTGCCATGCCAATTCTTCGAAATCACCAACGGATATCGAAGTTTTCTACCATGATTGTACGGCTCAATCACTTGCTTCCCTTTTCCCCTGTTGAAACAATCTCTGCTCGAACTCATAATCCGTCATTTTTTAGTTTTAAGCCTCGATTGTTTTGCAATTGTTCTGCAATTGAATTGGCGCAGTCGTCCACTGGTCGAATGTCTCGAATTGCTAGAACAGAGGCTCAAGATGCGTTATTTGATTATCTGCATTGTACAAGGAGCCTTTGCTTTACTGATGCTGAACATATAAGCAAGAATTCTCCTCATTTCCTTCAGAATTTGTTCTCGAAACTCGATTGCGATAAAGATGTGGCTCGGTCTCTCACCAAGTATCTTAGATACAAGCCTATCAATGAATTCGAGCCATTCTTTGAAAGTTTGGGACTGCCCCCATCTGATCTCCCCATGATTCTTCCACGACGTTTGATGTTTTTGAGTGATGATGAATTATTGCTAGAAAACTTCCATGTTTTATGCAATTATGGTATCCCGCGTATTAAGATGGGTAAAATGTACAAGGAAGCAAAGAAAATCTTTGCTTATGATTATGGCCAATTAGCCTCAAAACTTAGAGATTATGAGAATTTAGGTATTGGAAAAGCCACAGTTATTAAGCTTGTTAGTTGCTGCCCTTCACTTTTGGTTGGTCAGACAAGCATGGTGTTTTTTAAGGTTATTGAGAAGCTAAGTAGATTAGGTTTTGAAAAAGATTGGATTGGAGGATATGTATCTTGTAACAGTACTTATAATTGGAATAGATTGCTTGACACAATGGACTTTCTCGCTAAAGTAGGTTATACAGAGATACAGATTCATGATTTGGTTAAATCAAATCCCTCATTGCTGCTTGAAGATCATGGGAAGAAAGTGTTCGTATTATTCGGTGGATTGGTTAAGCTGGGTGTCAAGACTGACAAAGCTAATTCTATGTTTAAACAAAATCCTGAAATTTTATCAGGGAAGTATGTTACGAACATTCTGGGAGCAATCGATTTTCTCATGGATCTTAGGATGGGAACAGAGGATATTGCGAGTATAGTATCTCAACACATTCTGCTACTTGGTTCATGTACTCTGAAAGCGACGAAAACAGTTTGTACAGAATTAAAAGTTGGCAAACGGAGTTTATGTCAGATCATAAGAGACAACCCGTCGAAGTTGTTTACGTCGGCTTCCAAATCAAAGCTAAAAAATAGCGAACAGGCTTCTAGCCCAAATCCAGCAAATCATTTGGAGAAGACTACATTTCTGCTGAAGTTGGGATACACTGAAAACTCAGATGAGATGGCAAAAGCATTGAAACAGTTTCGAGGTCGTGGAGATCAACTACAGGAGAGATTCGATTGCCTGGTAAATGCTGGTTTGGACTGTAATGTGCTGGCAAACATAATCAGAAAAGCTCCCATAGTTTTAAACCAGAGCAAAGAAGTAATCCAAGAAAAGATAGATTATTTAAGAAACTGTTTAGGTTACCCTTTGGATACAATAGTGGCATTCCCAGCTTATTTATGTTACAACATGGAGAGAATCAACTCAAGATTTTCTATGTATAGGTGGTCAATGGATAAGGGTGTTGCAAAGCCCAACTTATCATTGAGCAGTGTCTTAGCTTGTTCAGAGACAAGATTTGTAAAATATTTTGTGGATGTTCATCCTGAAGGCCCCTCTATGTGGGGAAGTTTTAAAAAACATGGTATTCATAATCATAGTTAAACCTTGCCTTCTAATTTTAGTTCTTCTATCTTTTTGGCCACAAAATAGCATTTTACAGAGGTTGATAATTCTTCCAATATACAGATTTTTTGCAGTTCCACTTGTGTGTAATCTGGTTCGTTGCTTATTCTTTTTATTTATTGTAACATTCTTTGCTTTTTAAAGTGGTTTGTTTTGCAGAGACTCACTTTTTCTTAGAAAGAATTTGAGGTAGGAATTTGAACTTCCAACTTCAAAATAATAATAATAAATCTCTTAAGAATGAGAATGGGGAATATGAGAAAAATAATTATCTGCGTTTGATGTGAAGATAATGATTATGGGAAAACTGTTAGTTGTATTTGTAAGGAATGACTATAATGGATCCTTACCTATGTTTGAGATGCATAGAATGATTGTGGAGAAACTCAAGCGTGGGTATAATCATTTTCGTTTTTATTTTTGAAAGCTCGCCTGGACAATGGATATCAAGAAGATATATATATATTTGTTTGTTTTTGAGTATGATATTTGAACATCTTCACCTCTATAGAGAAGTATCCAATTGGGTTTTCATCCCATTTTCAATGTCTATGATTTATAATTTTTTTTTTTTTTTGAGTACAAAGTGGGGGAAGAGGACCAACAAACACTACAAAGAAGGCACGACTACTCTAAAATATTATGAGAGTCAAAGGCTCGAACTCGTGACCGTAGAGTTGAAATGGATTAACACCAAATAAAATAACTAACTGTGTCACTGATCCTCGGTTATGATTTATGAATCTTCATCAGCTGTTTGTCATGCTTCTATTTATTACATTTATATAGTAAAGCACGTAAGTTGTAATTAAATCAATTATCACTTCTATGTACCGTCCAACTTGTTCGATTTTATAACATTTACCTTTTATATTCTCAACAAATCTTAAGATATGATCCTACTATTTTTCAGCAAACTTGACAAAATAGATGTGTGGATGAACTTTGTGATGGACTTGCAACTTAATTCGTAGATTAAGGGCATGTTTGGGTAGGGTGAGTTGGGAAGGGAAGAGAAGGGAAGGGAAGTGAGAGTAAGTTTATGTTTGGTGGGATGAGATGGGAAGAGAAGAGATTAATTTTTTTTATTTGATTTATTTATAAAAGTAGATATTTAGTAGTTTTTTAATATAATAATAATTAAATATATCATTTATATTTATTGATTAAATATATTTTAAAATTTATTCATTTAATTTACTATTTAAAGTTTAGTAGATCATACAAACTATCAAATAAATAATTTAAATAGTCAGACTTCATATTTAAAAAAATAATAATTAAAATAATTTGATGTAAATAAATTATATATAAAAAAATAAATCAAAACTTAATTAATTTAGTTATATAAATATACTTTTATAAATAAATCAAATAAAAAATATATGTGTATATCATTTATACAAATATATGGGGAAAATAATTATATATTAATTTAATCTAAAATCATTATATCTCAATCTAAATAAGTTATTCAAATATGTATTTAATTTTCTTTTTAAAATAACGTAAACGTTTTTTTTTTAATTTTGATATATTTTACAAATATGTCTTTTAAATAAAAGTGGGATTTTAAGCTTTATTTCATTTCATTTATGAGTGAAATAAATTTAAAATTTAGTAAATTTCAATCATTAAATTAACAAAAAAAATAAAAATAATGTAAAGCAATTTAAATGATTAAATTTAACAATTAAAAAAAACTGTCAACTAATATTTATAAAAATATTAATATATAAATATCTACAAATATTATTTTAATGATAATTTAAAAAAAACATGACATGTTAAAAATAAATAGATACAAATAAATTAAATTTAATATGTATATGTGATCAAATAAGTTAAATGGATGAGTTGGTTAAACATATGCGATTCTTAACTTAAATAAAGAAATGATTTCAAAAAAATAAAATTTAAATAAAGAAATAAATATAAAAGAAGGTTCAAATTCAAATGACCATTTACTACATTTAAATAAATATTTTGAAAAAAATAAAGTAAAATAAAATATTTATGTGATGATTAAAAAAAAAAATATATAAGTACAAATATAAAAAAATTGGAATTAAATACTTAAAAAAAAAGAATTAAAATATAAGTATAACACAAAAGATATTTAACAAAAAAAAAATTAAAATGCAAAATAACATAAGAAAATCGCAGTAATTAAATTTTTTTCGCAGTAATTAAATTTTTTTTTTTTTTAAAAAAAGGTCACACATGTCGCGTGGATTAGGCTGAGATAAAATGACCCAACGGGCCAAACATTGGGAAGGGAAGGGATATATCCCTTCCCTTCCCAACCCAGTTTAGCCCACCAAACATGTCCTAAAATGATTATGAACAAGCTTTAAAAAAATGATTATGAACATAAAATTGAAAGGTTTTAATCATACTCATTAGTTTGACAAGAATGCATATAAGGATAACTTTTTTTTTCTTCCTTTGTGATCTTGGTCCAAAGTTGTTGTCTTCAAAGTATTTGCATAAATTAGGTCTCATTCGACATTTGACTTTTAAGGTCTTCGTGTGATTTTGGGATAAATATAATTGTTGTGTTTGGTAGAATTGATTATACGACAATTTGAACTAAACCACTATTTCAATTGTTACTTTTGTAAAATCTGATAAACAGTAGCTTTTGAAAATAGATTCTCACCTCATTATAGAACAAAGCTATTCTTACTTAAATTTTTGACAATGTATTCACCTTTCCTACGATGTACCCATTTTTTCTTAATAAAGTATGTAAATGCTAACTAACTTTAAAAAACAAAACCAAGTTAATAAAAACTTTTTTTTTCCAAATTTTGGTTTGGTTTCTACAAATATAGATGAGATGTAAATATCCAAATAAGAAAAAATATATGGTAAAATAGTTGTTTTAGGCTTAAATTTTAAAAACAAAAATAAAAAATAAAATAGTTATCAAAATAAGCTTTAATATTCAGGTTGTAAAACACATCAATTTCCACATCCTAGCAAACTGAAAGCATTTGCTAGCTACATTAAAATATTTGAGGTACAAGCTTACGAATCTAACAAAAAATAATAATTAGTAAGAAAGGAAACATCCTTGCCTCCCCTAGTTAACTCATTATACAAAGAGAGCAAAACTTCCAAAGTCTAACATTAAGATTACACTTCTTTTCTCAGGCAAAAAGCCTTTAACTTTCATTTTATTGTACATAAAAAACACTATGGTTTTACTGTCTCCTGACCTTGTTGGGGTAGGCACCATCCTTCACCGATGTCGATGACGACGATGGAGACAACCCAGATAGGCTGAGCTTCACGGCCTTGTCTTTATCAAATGCCTTCTGAACATCGTTTTTAAGCTCCTTGAAACGCTTCCGCTTAATCCGTTTCTCCTCGACAGTGCCTTTCTCAAGGTAAATTAGATCAGGAAGGTCATCTTCCATGAACTTATCCAATGCTTCCGAGCAGTTTGGAAAGTATCGCCTACCCGTTTCCACTGCCACCAAGAAAGTTACTTAACATGAGTTTGGTAGTTGCAACAACATTTGATCAAGTTCAGTAAAGCAACAACAAAATCCACACTTTTTAGATGAAGATCAGAGTTTATGAGTAAAATATCCAATCGATAAAAGACGTGGATAACAATGAAAAGCTCTTCGTTGGGCGTTGGCTTTTTTTGGTATGCTCGTGTTTTCTTTCATTTTTCATTTTTTTTTTAAATGAAAGCTCGATTTGTTACCAAAAAAAAAAAGTGGATAGCAAGAAAGAAATAGGTTGATTTGTTTTTCATCACTGATCATCCACTAGAAAAAACTAAAAGTGTGCAAAAAATGAATGATGCAACTTTTTCATAACAATTAAAAACTATGAAAATAATTATAAATTAAAGAAAATCTAACTTGAGGGGGTGGAAAATAGAACATGGCATCAATTTGATACACAAGATATATCTTTGTAAACACACTATATCATCCCTCAATAAAATGGAATTTTGACTTTCAAAATTATGCAGAACAAACAGCCTCAACCTCACCAATGCTAGCAGGGATAATCTTATGCAGTTTGATAACCATTTTTTGTTTTTGAAATTTAAACTTGTTTTCACAATTTCCCCTAAGGAAGTATTTGAATCCTAACTAAATTTTAAAAACCAAAACAAGTTTTTAGAAGTTATTTTATTTATTTATTTGAATTTTAGTTTGGTTTTTAAAACATTGGTTAAATGCAAAAATATTAAAGTAAGAAAAATCATAGGTTTGAATAATTGTTGAAGGCTTAATTTTCAAAAATCAAATACCAAAAATAAAATGGTTATCAAATGGAGGCCTTAGTTATCAAGTTGTCTTAAAAGTAAGCATACTACCATCACCAAAAGTGTAGCAATTGGATAAGTAAAGCAAATATTAAAAAAAACACACACACACACACACAATTAGGCCCCCAACAAGAGGGAAAAAGAGGTCCACCAAACAAATAAAATAAAAAGGTGAGGAAGAGAGGTAGCAATAACCTGTTTTCATAAGGGCCTGCATTCTGGAAACAAATCTTTTGTTCTGTACACTTGGACTTTCATTTAAATCAACTTCCCTCAAATCCTTATTTGAACCTTTGGGGATAGGAAGACCGGAAAACTCAGAAGTTGTGTCAACATTTGCAATGTCCATAGCTACCTTGGCCTCGAATGGGAAGAGTAATCGTGCAAACGCAACTGCATTAGAACATGACAAAATGAGTACACGATATCAATTTGTAAGTGCAACATAATTGTCCAAAATGATTAGCAAACATCAAAGGATCCTATGTAAAACATTACCCCTATTTTCCAGATAAATCAACTTCATGTGCACATCATCAGCCATTGCAAGGGAATGAATGGACGAATCTGAAGTTGGATTTCTCCACATTTCTCTCTCCAAAATGTCGATGCACAAACGGTCTTTGTTTGCTACCTGCCCCTGTTCTGTTTTAGCATTATAATCCTTTGGCCGTGTTAACCTTTGACAGATATTTGCAGCAGTCCGACCATCAAGGGTCAGATCCAATGCCCAAGCTCCCTCGTTAAGGAGGGGTATTATCACCGATGGATCCTTACGCATTGCAGCAACGTGGAGGACTGTATAACCCCGTGAATTTCGAAGGTTCACATCAGCCATCTTTAGACTAAGAACCTCAGACAAAGTCTTGGGATCACAGTACGCTGCAGCGTAATGTAGGGCATTGGCTTCATCTAGTGTTACATCTGATTCAGATAAAAGAAGTTTCATGAGTTCGACATCGTCTGAATCCAATGCCTGGCATATCTTCTTGATTCTCTTATCACGAGGACTGTCGGGTACAAGGTTATGCTCATCGCCACTCTGAGACTTGAGCCGAACCAATTTAATGCTTTTAGCAACCTCACAGGGAAGTCCTTTCTCGAGAGAAACACAATCAAGATCTGATCCAGCTATTCTGTCAATGCATTGAGTGACAAGATGATTCAATTGGCAATGGAAAGCTACCTCTACGATTTGGAGGACGTTTTCCACTACAGCCTTCACAACATAGTTAAGCAGGTGTCGCTGCATGTATGGTAGAGAGTATTAGATGACAATAGTTTATTTATGTGTATTAACATATATGTAATGCAGTTTTGATAACACATATGTATATACATATATAACCTTAAGTTCTTACGGATAATAAGACAATGTGAATTGTGAATAGATACAGTAACATCAAAGCATGCAGATTAGGAACTGAAAATTATTATCTAACCGTCATTAACATCAGTTTCACATGGAAAAAAAGATACAAAAATATAATAGAGATAGGACTGGCATGTATATTATGTTGTATTCGGTGTTGCAGAAAATACTCGTTGTATTACGCATTAGAGAGTCACATATATAGGTATACAAGCGAATCCCAACTAAAGAATGTACAATTACAACAAAAGGCAAATACACACACCAATATATATTACAACACATATCACAGATGGAAGACAGTAAATAAGGAGCAGTATAATAATAATTAAGGTATTATGATTGCAATGGTGGATTCTTTTGATGACCTACTCTTGACCACGACTCCCATGGCATTAGTCATCACTCAAAAGAGAAGAATGAAACTGTATTAATTAGTTTAGTTGCAGCACCAAAAAAACTCAGCATATGTTGTGGAAAAGTATAAAGAATTTTCAGCTGATATGGTGGAAAAAAGCAAAGAAGGATGGAAGCCAGTAGTCAAAAGTCAACTAAAATCTGAATGCACAAAAAAGAAACTAGGTCTCAAAGCATCAACCATTTGAGAAAAGAAAGATGCTCTCAGACCTTGCCTGTGTCCTCTACATCTATTTCTAAAAGTAAAACAAACTTCTCTAATGATGCTATAGCCACAAAAGTAATAACACTGACAAAGATGCATCATGTATAATTCACACTCCAGCATTCAAATAAAAATTGGCATTCAAACTTCCTGCCTGTGTCCTCTACATCTATTCTAGGATTTTTATTTACCTTTTTAGCTTTAAAACCTAAAGATCATAAGGGCAGTATTCACATAATCATTGTAAAATTCAAATGATAAATACATCAGTTTATAAATCTACCCAACTAATAAAACTAAGTATGAAAGGTAGCATTTGCATCCAAAGAAATTTGGAAGCCAAGTCATGTAATCATCTCAATTTTAATAACCCGTATAAAAACCATGAAAGATCACATCAATACGAGGAACTATCAGCCCAAACAGAGTTAGTCAAATAATATAACACTAAATCAACCTCTACTGATAACTGACCTGAAACAATGAAACCAGCTCCGGTATTTGAAATATAAAAGATGCATAAGTCAATTGCACTGCAAAATCAATAGCAGGTCCACAAGCATCATGGACACATGAATTGTCAACACAAGTAGACACATTTGCAGGAGATGGCTTCAACTTTCCAGTATATAAGTAACTCAACAATATCAAGAACGCTTCATATCCAACCTTGCCATAAGGCAACAACTCAGTCATAACATACTGCGGTTTACCGTCTTTCATCGGCGGCTTTTCATCTTTTCGAAAAAGATCGTGAAAGAACTTACTCCTAGCACCCAAAATACATCGGTGAATACCAACTGGAACACCCTCAACTATAATATCCGCATCAGTATAATCACAACCATCATCAATCAAAAGCTGTGCCAAATTAGAGCTAAGCTTATTTAAACTGATCACTTCAAGACTAGGAACTGGCTCAGAGCCAGATGAGGGGGACATGTTACAACTGTGTGATCCATTTGTATATGAAGATGAAGTGAAGCTCAAAGATGATGATGGTTCATGTGAATCAGCCATCAAACTAGATAGGAAGAACAAAATACCAGAACTCTAACCCTGTAACAAGTCAATTCTCAATGGCTGGCAGTTCTAAGACAATTCCAGGTACAAAAAAGAAAACCCTAAAAATTGAGCCTCTATTCTAAAAAGAGCAAGAAGAACAATATGATGCTAAATCGCACAGATAAAGCTAGAGTGAAATTAAGCAACAAACAAAGCAGGATCACAGCAGCAACATGTTGAGCAGTAACTTCAAAACAGGACAACAACTAGCTGATCATACAGTATTCATTCGAGCTACATGAACAGAACAAAGAAACAAGAAAACCCCCTTCAAAAGAGGCTCCTATTGAAGTAATTCAAAACAACACGCTACGAATTGGGTATTCAAGAAATCCCAAATCACAACAAATTCAGCATCAAACTAAGCCTAAAATTCCCAAACGATGAGCTGGGTATCCACCAAAATTCCAAAGCAGACATGGGTCAAAGAGAGAGAGAAGAAAAAAAAAAAAGGACCATGGAATCTTTATGTACAAGAAATTCCCACTTCGAAAAATGAATCCATCAAACAAACGGAGACAGACCCAAAAATTCGAAGAACTTTCCGAGTTAAAATTGGGAACAGCCGAATCGAACCAACAAGTGGGAGCAAGCAGAACTTCGTTCGTCGTTTTCAGAACCCAAAAAAGCTTGAGAAAAAACACAGAGAGCAGTAATGGAAATTGAAGATACAGAAAGGGGAAAGAGGATTTGTTGGGGATAATTGGAAAAGGGTAAAGGGCACAACAAAGAGAATCGAATGCTGTTTTGGGTTAGAGAAAATGAAGTCGTTGCAATGACGAAAGGAATGGCGTCAATCCTCGAAGCTGTGCTGCAATTGCGTCCACAATGGCGTCACTCCATTACCCAATAATACCCAAAATAATAAAAAAAAACTCTCTTTCTTGAATTCAACAATGCAATATCACTTTTGGCCCATGAGTAGACATTAGGGAAAAATATGTTTTTATTCTTTAGATTTTGTAGGCTAATTTTAATTTGGTTTTGTTTTAAAATTGAAGTTGATATTTCAACCACGGAAGTTCAGTGACGCAGTTGTTATCTTATTTGGTATTAATCTATTTCAATTCTACGATTATGAGTTTGAGCCTCAAAATCGGTATTTGACTCTCATATTATTTGAGAGTAGTTGTGTCTTTTATGTAGGGTTTGTTAGTCCTTCTTCTCCCACTTTGTACTAAAAAAAGAGTAAGTATAACTTGGTTTTTTACTAGTATTGACTCAAGTGTTACTCTTTTAATAATATTTAGTTTTAATCTTTGAGGAGATGCTTGGATGATGTTATGGATGGAGAGTTATTTTGAGAGTTAAAAATTAAGAGTTGTATTAAAAAAACTCATTTAAATGTAGTTTTTTGTTATAGACAAGTTAGAAACACTAACTTATTTGGATGTGAGTTTAAAATGAATAATTATTTTAAGTATTTAAAAATAAAATAATTAAAAATAAGTTATTTTAAGAGATTAAAAATTGATGATTAGAAATAAAGAATTATTTTGAATAACTACAAAAATTCATTTGGATGTAATTTTATTTAGAAGTAGTTAGTAAATATTTATTTTAAATATTTCCTAAATTCGACAAACAAACACCCATGAAACAACACTAACAAAAAATTATAAAATTTAATATATTGATAAAATGGTTATTTTTAGTTTTAGTTAGCATGAATTTAAGGGCTAAATTAGCTTGGAGAAATTCTCCTTTTGGGCATTATGTGATCCCAAAAACTCTTCATGATGGGGCTGATTTCTTATTTTGGTTCTATAGCAAACTTCCTTCAAGCCTCTTTGAGGAGTTTCTGGTGATGTGTTGGGGAAGGTGGATGGATAGAAATCACCATTATTGGAGCTTTCAGGAGGGGAAAATATTGAGGATGGTGGGGGAAGAGGTGGGGTTTGGATGGGAAGCTTGTAAATCTTTTTATGCAGATTTTTCTCTTGCAGGAAATATCCTCAATTTGGCAAATCAACATAGCAAGGGAGAATTTGGATTGAAATCCTCCAGTGGAGCCTTTTTACAAAATAAATACTGATGCGACTACCAATATTAAGAGATTAGAAGTGGCTATGGTGCTATTGCGCGGAATGCGGGTGGGGAGGTTATGTATGCTATTTCACAACCGATGGAATGGGTAGTGGATGCGAAACTGGCTGAAGCTTTAGCGATTCGTAATAGTGTGGAATTAGCTTTTGATTTGAGTTTCTAATTTATTGAGGTGGAGTCCGATGCTCAAAGAGTTATTGGAATGTTAAATGGGAAATTTGTTTGCAGAACTGAGGTGGGGCAAATTGTGGAGGAAACTAGAGTTCTTGCTCGTCGTTTTAAGTCGGTTAAATTTTCTTGGTGTCGACGTCAAGCAAATAAAATAGCACATTCTCTTGCAATTTTGGCAGCCCATGGAGAGAATGCGAAGTGGTGGATGGAGGAGTATCCTCCTTGTGTGCTGGATCTGTATCGCTCTGAATTGGGGTTGGTTACGAATCGCGTTGCGGGTGTTGCCTACCCAGATTTTCTTTAATTTCAGATTCCTGTTCTTGTAAAAAAAAAACATGAATTTAATTTTAAAAATTAAATAAGCATAATAATAAACTAACAAAATACACCCGAACTAAAAAATAAGAAAGTATATTATTGAACCGACAAGAGTAAAAAGGTTTAATTTTTAAATGTATAGAACAAATGGACTTAAAAAGTAATTTTCCGTATATATACATTACTGATGCGTTCTTGTTTGCTCTCTCACATTTGAGTAGGTAAAGATGAAGACCAGTCAAATTAGCTTTACTCCTTTCATTTTGTTTTTACAATGTAATTTTCAATTGAAAATTCCCCAAACATAGCTTAGAGATGATTTTAAACATTTTTGAAGTTAAAAGTTTGTTCCTGTATGTAGGATTTGTTTTATTGCTAGTTTAATTAGGATGTATTTTAGTGTACTTTTCAAGTATTTAAATAATTGTTTTGTATGATTTAAGCATTTGAAGAAAGTTAGTGTCAAAACCCGTAATCATAGTGTTGAATTGGATTACTACAAAACGATGAAATTATTATACCATCAAACCTTTCGAACAATGTCTTAATGCTTTTAAAGTGTCATGTGTGTTACTAGTCTTTTAAACGAAAATACTTAATGTCTGGTACCCATTTAAATTTCCATAAAATTTTCAAATAAGTCTTAAAGTCACTTCATCAAAAGCAAACACATGCACATCCACTTTTATTGCTATAACGGTTAGAAAGTCATTGTTTTCTGCAACCGAGATAAAAGTTAATCCAAATCTCGAATTGCAACTTGAACATAACAATGAACACCAATGACAACGAAGTTTTTGGTTCTTATATACCCTCATTCTTCCTAACTCAAATTGTATGGTTTACTTAATGGAATAGTAGACATAGGGAACTAAAAAGTCTAATGTTGAGAATACAAACAAAGTGGTGTGGTAATCCTACATTGGTTAAATAAGGGGTAGATCGTGAGTTTATAAGGGAATACAACACATCTTCATTAATATGAAGTCTTTTGGGAGATGCAAAGAACAATACAGAAACGTAAAACTCTCTTTAAGTTATGGGTAATAATGTGTCTTAATAATCTTATCGATTCTCTACTATTAAGGGGTGTGAGTGGTTGTGGACCTTGTCGAGGCTATCTTTTCGTCGTGCATTTTTACTTTTTTTTTTTTTTTTTTAATTAGGGGTAACGTTGAGAAATTCAATTAGGGTTCTACATATACTTCTCTTTTTTTTTCAATTTTTTTTTGGACTTAGAAAACAATCATCAAAGCTAAGAAAGAAATTCAAAGTTCACAATCTCAAAACATCACATTGAAAACGAGGATGGATGAGTTAGAGATTTTACTCAATATTTTTTTCTTATTGTAGTTTTTTAGTTACATCGTAGGAGTTTAGGTTTTGTCTATAACATTAAGTTTGAAATGGAGAATTTTAAAAATAAAATAGAGGAAAAAATTGGAAAGTAATAAAAAGATGGATAAACTATTTTTATTTTTATACATCAATATGAGAAAGGAGATTCCAACATGTAATTTCATGGTTACTAAATTATACAGAATATAGTTAGAGTTCTGCTTTTGTTGGCAATAAATAAACTATTTGATATATGTCTAAATAAAAGATTTTAAAATTTGTATTAAAATTATAAACCTTGTTGAAAGGTTTGGGTTCAACGATAGAAGAAAAACCGATCCCATGTTTTTATTTAACTATAATTTGAGGAAGGGAGATGACAAATCCTAGATATTATTGTTCTCAAAGTCAAATATAGATTTTGAAGATTAAACGTGTGATCAAGAACTAAATTTCCACTGAATAATGAAACAATAAGATTACACTGACCTATTCAATAATTAATCTAATGCTTTAAACTTTGAAAAAAAACAAATTAAATATTTTTGGACGGTATTTTGTCCTTAGTTTGTTTGTTTTTTTCTTTAAATAAATTAATCAAATAAAAGAAAAAAAGAGTGATCTATCATCCTAGTTTGCTATATTTTTATTAGGTGTCATAGATTTTGTCTTTGTTTATATAAAATAGTTGTAGTGGAAAATTTATCTTTCAAAACATCTCCATATTATATTTAAGTTTTAATTATTATATATCATTTATAATCTATCAGAGTGTTTTTTATATTGGTATCATAATGTATATTACTAAGGCTAAAATCTACCGAACTAAAAAAAAAAAAAGTTATACCGTCGTCACTTATTTTGTAGTACCATCTGAATTGGTGGCATATGGATTATAATAGGTTATAATTTATTTTGATTTCAAGGTCACGAATTTTGATCTTGAAAATTGTTATTTTGCTCTTGTATTATTTAAGAGTAATTATGTTTAGGTAAAGTTTGTTGTCCCTTTCCTATTTTATACTAAAAAAACACTTATTATACAATTTTTTTAAAAGAGTAATTTTTAAATAATATTTTGGTCCAAACCATAATTACCATATAATCTTAGGGTTTGTTTGGGCCACCGTTATGTAAATGGCCGTGTTGGTTATAATAACTCAACTGATGTTTGCCCCACCGTTTATTACACCGTTTATTAAACCTTCTGTCTATTATAACTAAACGGGTGCTCCAAACACACCCGGGTGCGTTTGGAGCACCAATTTGGTTATTATAGACGGAAGGTTATAAAAAACGGTGGGTATTATAAATGGTGTTTGAGGGGCTGGTTATGTGACAAAAAGTAATACATGTAAGATGTAGATAAATGACACGCATGTTTAGGTAACAGAGCAAACATCGGTTGAGTTATCATAACCAACTCGGCCGTTTACATAAACGGAGGCCCAAACACACCCTAATGACATCAAATGTACTTCAAATAGGTGACAGTTCAAATTTTCATTCTCTATACACATATATATATATATATATATATAATTTAATAATTAAAATATTATGATCGTATGAGTCAATAACACGATTTATTATATGTTTAGTGTTAACACCAAACTTGACAACTAATCACGACACCGACTGATTCATATAAGACAGTTATTATATATGATTTATTTTTAAATTGAAGTATCAAATTCTCATGTGTATATAGAGATAAGGCGTGACACGTGTTATTTGTTGACCTTTCAGACCATAGGAATAAAGCGAATAAGTAAATAATAATAATAATAGGGCTAAGAATGGACAAGAAAAAAGAAAAGGATAAAGATTAGGAAACTTCGTGGTTCTATTCAATAAAGAGGAAAAATAAAAAGAAAATAAAAAAAAGGGAAACTTCGCGGTCGCGGTGGTGGGGATGGGCGCGTGCAGTTCACGTGCACGTGATATTGAATTTTCGGAAATTACGTGCTTCATTTTTTTTTCCGTTCATTTTTATGTGGAAGAATTTATGACTTCTGCGTTGTGTCGGTTTACTATTCTCTTTATAAATTTCACCTAATCTCTTTATCGAGTACCAAATTTCTCGTCGATTGATCTTTCTTGTGTGATTTCGATACTAAATAATACATTTTTTTTTATAGATTTATAATGATTTTTTTTAGGGGAGATGTATTCTTGCAATATATTTGAACTCTTTTTAAAGTTTTTTTAATATATGTGATGTGCTGGCTTGAGTTCATTATTATTATTTAATTTTATAACTACAATATTTAAAATTAAAAAATTCATGTCAACGTGCGTAGTTAGCTCAACGGCATTAGTGTATGTCAAATTGACAAGAGGATTTGGATTCAAGTCTCCTACTTATTGTAATCTCAAAATAAAAAAATTAAAAAAATTGTAATTAATTAATTTTTAAGTAAATGATGATGGTAGATTAAATTTATAATATTTTAGTTCACGATATCCTAATATAAGATATTTTTATAGTTTTTTTTATTAGTGCGAGGTGGATGAGGCGACTCAACAAGTTAGTAAATTTGTTTTAAAGAAAATATGTGTTGAAGGAAAAGTTTTAGAATAAATATAAATTAATCTATATAATTTATTTCAAAAAAATTAAAATTTAGTCTCCAAAATTTTAAAATTAAAAAGTTTTTTTTTCAATAATAAGTTAAATTGGAAAAATATTTATAATATTAGTTTTTTTTATAGAATAAATAGCATTCATAGTTATACTCTATAAATAGGGTATAATTAATACATAATACTATATTAATATATAATATTGTACTAAAAATATATAATATTATATTAATAATATATAATATTGTATTAATATTCTAAATTATATTGTATAATAAATATTAATTATACCGTATTTAATTATGGATACAAAAGAAATTCAAATTTATCTAGATTTTCCATTATTTTATGAAGTTGGACTCTCCCACAATTTCCCAAATTAAAATTTGATCATAAAAAAGCTATAAATTATAAGCTGATTTGACAGGGAAAAAAATTAAATTATTTATATATAAACAGTTGTAACCGTGCTTAATTTATCGTCCGCAATTATAAAGATATATAGTATAAATAACTTTTATAAACATTATTAAACATATTTCGAATAATACTGACTTTAACTTTAAACATATTTTACACCCAAGTACTCGAGATGTTTGTCTTTTGACTTTAAAATATTCATTCAACTTTGTTTTATTTTTATTTTTAAAAAGAATCTATTGTACTTGTTTTTGTATTATTTTAGGAGCCTACCTTGCAAGTGATGGGTATGATTATAATCTAAAAAACTTTCTATAAATAAATTTTATGATTTGGAGTTGAAGTATCACCATCCGAGACACCATAAATGGAGAATGTTTACAAATTATTGTCACATGCAAATTTGGAATTTGGAAATTTTCCCTTTAACTTCACTCATTACAAAAAAAAAAAGAAAAAAAAAAGTGAAATAGCTCACTTAGAAAGAGTTAATAAAAGAACATATTTTATGTTAAGAAAATAATAATAATAAAAGAACATATTTTAATGAAAAACAAATAGTAATAATCCACCAAGAGTTGGGCCGGACTTCTATTTTGAACATTTGAACCTGGCCGATGTGGTAAACTATGACTATTAAGTTATTGTCAACGGTCAACGAAAGCAGCTGAACTATGCATTTTCATGATTAAAAAATTATAAATTTAAATTTACTCTCCTCAACGAGCTTAAAAAAGTATTGAGTTATTATTTTGCTTCATTTAGTATTTGTTATTCCATTTTCGTGGTTTGAATATTCTAAAAAAATGTTGTTACTAATAATAAAATGTAGTTAAAATTAGGGTTAAGAAGATATGTCAGGTTAGAAAATTGTGAATGTTAATTCTTATTTAATAATAACTATCACAGTCAAAATTGCTCTGGATTTAGTTATATTTACTCGATAACGATTCTTTTTGTTAATTAACAATTTTGCCTTTAAAATTCAAACGATTAGTATGAAGAGGAAGAGGATATGTTCAACCATGGACATAAGAGTTTATTGTCTGCTCTTTCGACATCGATGACGAGATTTATCCCAAGTCTAGCAAAAGCAAGTCTTGTCACGGTTTCGTGGTTGAGAAGATACTTGTTTGTTGTAAGAGATGAGAAGTTATGTATGATGATACCCTCGATTCTAGTACCGCCCTTGATAAAATACTTGAAATACGACGAAGATGTCGAGGACCGAGTGCTTGCATCATATTCATTGCTTAATCTCAACAAGTATACCGGTAAGAGTTCTTTCCCTCTACATTTTCAGTCAAGTACAACACCTAAAAAACTTATTGTTCTTTCTTTCCTTGGATAAACTTTGTGTATAGAATGCATACATATCTTTTGATTGTTGGATGAAGACGCTCTAGATTGTCTTCAAAACCTTTCTCTAACGACTTGGACAGCAGAAGAACTCGTGTTGATCGCCAAGAGAGGATCGGCGCATCTGCATACTGAGTGAGAGAATTCACACACTCAAACAAACACAAGAATATAATTCAGGTTTGTCCATTTTTATCTGGTTGAGGTTATTTCTTTTTCATCAAGATGATTGTATATCTACATTTCCTTTTCTTTTTACTTCGGTTTATTCGATGCTTTTACGTGCAATGTCTAGGTACGCTTACGAACTACAATCTGTTTATAGTAGGAAAGTGTAATGCCAAAGCCATTGTTAATGTGAAAAAAACAGAAAATTATTGAAATGTGAAGCTTAAGTGTTGTTTTTAACTGGGATTGTTTTGTTTTGGAGTAAGCCAACCATTAGCAAATGTTGCTTTCAATATTTGGTGGGGAGTTTCAATCAGAGGGTGAGGATGCATTATATGGGAATGGCAAGTGAAAGTGGGGTGGGGGGGGCAATGGCTTGTTGGATGCTCACACAAAAAAACAATATTTTCTTTTTGAAGTTTTTTTTTGTTCTTGTTCTTGTACCTATTAAAGCTCTTATGGCCACAAGTGTTTGCCTCTTGGGTAATTACATGCACATGCTTTATGAAAATTAAAAACTTTCAAACAATCTGAACACTTTTAATTGTTTTTGTTGAATCGGGTTAAATCACTAATCAATTCCAAAGTTTAATGAGTTAGAACCTAACATTTCAAAGTGCTAATTCATGTTAAATTATCATTCAAATCCAAAAGTTTAGGTTGATGAATAGGAATAGATGTAATTATATTAACCAATTGTTTTCGAATCGGAATGATCTTAAAAGTGAAAGTGCATTTGCATTGTTTTTTATTTTGAGAAAAAAGTTTGTGATGTGGATGAAGTCATGAGGATCTTCACCAAGTTGAAGTATATGATTATAAAGACTAGGGAGAGTTGAGACAAAAACTTGAATTCCCACTATACACTAAGAAACAAAATAAAACCCCCACTATTCACTAAGAAAAAATAAAACCCACAACATTTTGTTCAATGCAAGCACCTAGAAGAGAACTTCCAAATCAACAAGATTAACCATGTGATATTTGATGAGAAAAAAATCATTAAAATGAGACTGAATTGTCCATCTTTAATATGCTAATAGATATATTTTCCAATCAATTATGTTTTAGATTTATTTATGTTTTTTTTAATGAAATATCACAAAGAGTCAAAGACCCAAATAAAAAGTAGGATGGAATTGCTAGACTGAAAGCCATTTATGTAAGGATAATTAAAAAAAAAAATGGAGACTGAGGTAAAGAAAATATAATTTAATAAGATTCGAAAGATCCACCTCTCATCTATTCACTTCATAAATTTTTTAAGATAACATTTTTTTCATTCACTTTTTTTTTTATATATTTTAAAATTGAATATTTTACTTTTTTATATTTTAATAATATTAACTTTTAGTGGAGGTGTGTTTTTAATTTGATTTTTAAAAAAATTAAATTTAAATGAAAATTAAAATAATCATTTTAATGATATCTTGAAATTTTAAAATTAGTCTAATTATCATTTTAGAATATTATTTTATGCTAAAAAATTAAAAATGAGTACTATTAAAATGTCAAGAATAACAATATTTAATTTTAACGTTAAAAAATAACATTCAATTTTAAAATATATAAAAAAAATTGAAACTAGACTCTAAACTACTTAAAAAAAAAAAATCCCATATATTATTGGGTTTCTCTCATTCCAAAAGTAAATCTAAATTAGAACAAATTCCTTTTTATATTGGGAATTTGCACTGTATAGTAATTTTGTTTACCTCAATTTACAATTATAACAACTTTTTAAAAATAATAATTCGTTTATAGCAAATTCTGCATTTTTTTAAAAAAAATCTCTATATACATTTTTTATCGAAGACTTTGATAGAATCTATCATTTTTTGGTGATGGAAGTCTATCAATTTTATAAGTAATTGATTCTATGCCCTTATTGATAGAATCTAATGGAAGTCTATCGATTTACTTTATTTATTAGTAGTTGATTCTATCAGGCTCTGTTGATAGAATTTATTAATATAAAAGTCTATCAATTTATATTTTTTTGCTATGTGTGCAAATATTTTCATTATTGTGTTATTTATATAATATTTTAACCATTTTGTAATATACATGCTTTTTTTGTTTTTGTTTTTTTGAGATGAAGTAAATTGGCGCCATGTATAACTGTTATATATTTTTTATAAACATTCATAACTGAACTTTTATTTATTTATTATTATCTTTTTTGGTTAAGCAGACCTATCAAATACTAGTGAACTTTTTTTTTTTTTTTTGAGTATATATTGGGAGAGGGAACAAATACCCATTTTCGGGCTCAAACTTGTAACGTTGTGTTGAATTAGTTTACAACCAAACAATAAAACCATTGCATCACTCACCCACCATTCGGTAAATACTCGTGAACTAAACTCACTTGACAATTACATTTTCAATTTTCAATACATGACATTGTTTTTAGTAAGTAAAGTAAAGATGAAAAAACATTTAAGCATAGAAGTTGTATCTATATATTAAATAAATAATATTATGAGGATTTTTTTTAGTAATAAAAATAATAAATTATATAGATGACAAAATTTTAGAAAAGTTTTAAATATAATTAAAACTAATTTGATCAAAGGTAAATTAATAATCAACAAAATTGATAAAGTTGATATTAAGTGAAATTGATAAATTCTATTCATAAAAAATTGTTAGCCTAGGCGAAATTTAAAATTTATAGACTTCAATTAAATTAAATATTTCATATTCAATTATAATAAATATTTAAATATTTTAAAATATTTATTATAATTAAATATGAGTGGTAAAATTTAGTAGGGAACCATTTTACTAGTATTATTATTGAGAAAATTGCCTTCTTAATTTTTCAATTTGAAATATAGTTTCAATTTAGAACTTAGATTTCAAAACTAAAACCTTTCATCTTATTCATTTTTAATTCAAATGTAAACTTTTTAGTTTAGTTTTATTCATGTCTTTTTTTTTTGAAAAAAAGAAAATTAAATTCTCCTGTCCTCGAAAGTAAACTCCCAGTCCACAAAGCTACGTCCTCAACTCTAGTCAATATTACGGCCAAATTAATAAAATTATTACTTTAATCAATATTAAATAACTAATGGTTTAATTTCAAAAAAAAAAAAAAACAAAAGTAATGATTTTGAACAAACATTATTAAATGTCAAAATTAAAAGAGTATATTACAAAATGGCTAAAATATTCCAATAATAGCACAATAATGAAAATATTTGCACACATAAAAAAATATAAATAGATAGATGATAGAATCAATTACTAATAAATAAAGTAAATTGATAGATTTCCATTAGATTCTATATCAATAAGGGTTGATAGAATCAATTATTGATAAAATTGATAGACTTTCACTCCAGAGAATGACAGATTCTATTAAATTTGTCGATCAATACTGGTAAATAGAGATTTTTTTTTAAAAATAGACAGAATTTGCTATAAACGAATTATTTTTAAAAAATTGCTATAATTATAAAATAAGATAAAAAAATTGTTACAGGAGGCAAATTTTTAAATTAAAAAAAAAAAAAAGTTTTGCATTTTTATATTGTTTAGAAAAAAGGCGGTTACATTGTGAAAGATACGCGAAGCGGTGGCGGTTGCAGAGAAGGGCGGTATAGGAAAACCCAACGCTTCCGCCATTAGTGTAAGCTCCGTAACACTCCTTCGTGTTGTCCAAGCTAATCAAATTCTGTTTACAAGGAATAAACCTTGAGCTTCTGCACAAGGCAAACCCTTCCTTCCGCTCCAAGTAACCTTCTGCTTCTCCTTCTTCTACTTCTTTTCCCCCCTCGTGCCCTAATTCATTTCCCTATCTGGTCCTCAAAATTTCTAGCCACTTCCATCGCTTCCGGATTCTACCACTATGAGCAGAGATGGCTGTTTCATGACCCAGCTGGTCGACAGAAACGGCGATTTCAACGCCACTGCTGCGGACGATTTTGTCCGAAAGGTCAATCTGGCTCACTGTGGCCTTTCCTATGCTGTGGTCGCTATCATGGGGCCTCAGAGTAGTGGTATGTGCCCCCTCCATAATATAATACCGCCAGTTTTCATTTTTGTTGTTGTTGTTAGATGGTGATTTTGTAGGAAATTGATTTTTAGATAGGCGTGAACCATGAATTGAACCTATAACTTCGTAAAAAATATATGATTTGACCACTTCGTCAATCCATGAGAGTAGGTAAAGTTGAGGATGAGGAGGTGATGCTCTTCTCATATAATTATATACTGGTACATTTTTAAGTGGTGAAACACAATGCTGATGTTTGAGGAATAAGAATAATGTTGCATCAACTATAATGCTCAAGTTCATAGTATATGAATGAACCGTGACCATATCTGAATGAGAGGGATTATGAGGATATGTTAGCCACGGTTAAGAAATTCTTAAAATAATTGATTGTTTCTACCTATACCTACGAGGCGTACTCTGCTTTTCGATGCCTCGACTCGATTGTAGGATCTTCAAAGTTAAGCATGCTTGGCTTGGACCAATTTGATGTGAAAAATTTATTAGGGAGAATGTGACTGAGGACAAAACATGGTGAAAGAATCTGTATTAGTCTATAGAGACACTCTTCACCTGTAGAAACAGTCAATAAAAGCAGGTAACATTGTCGTGCTCATGTCATAGGGGATGCAAGAGAACGACAAAGATCAAATCCTAGTCCGAATACTAGGCCTGAGGCATTCCATCAACTTCAGCCGGGATTTTTTTTAATCCTTGTCTATTCTCATGCTAAATATTAGCAAGCATGGAAAACAAGGAAAAAATGTCTGTAAATCTTAGAGAGGAAATAGGCTTATAGTCACTATTCTGTACTTGGTGTTGTTGCCTAGTCGATTGGGATTGCCTTAGGGTTCTCGCTCCATTGTTTTTTCTTTGGAGTCTGATCATAGATTACTAATTTACTAACCTCAATTTTTCTCTTCGTTTTATGCATCTGATGTGCCAATATACATGCTGATACTCTGTTCCCTCCTCCCTCTTGAATGGTCAGGGAAGAGCACGTTACTGAATCATCTTTTTCACACAAATTTTACGGAGATGGATGCGCACAAGGGAAGGTTCTTTCCCTACCCCATGTTTTATCTTGACACGCACCCACAGAAACCATATTGTTGGGGGTTATGCAGATATATAAAATTTATACCGGTTCCTAACTCTTGTTTTATAATTATGCTCCTTTGGATCTGTTATTGTTACCATGTGAGAATAAGCTAATTAATAATATAATTTAGGGTTCAAACTACCAAGGGCATTTGGGTTGCTAAGTGTGTAGGCATTGAGCCTTGCACAATTGCCATGGACTTGGAGGGCACTGATGGAAGAGAAAGAGGAGAGGTAAAAAGTTTGGTTTTGGGATTTCCAAGATTAGGAGATTTGAGAGTATATCTTATCTATTGCAGAATGTATATCATTATATATTGATATAAATGTTTTAGGTCTAGGAATTCATTAATTAACTAATGAAGTCCTACTAGGTTTTTACATGCATTCCAATGAATGGGTTAATATGAATTGAAAGAACCAACGAACATTTGTACATGTGCTATTATTAATATTTTATCCAATTCAATTTATTGTCTATGCAATAATATTTTTTGTATACTCTACACACTTTCTACTTTCAGGATGATACTACTTTTGAGAAACAAAGTGCGCTATTTGCTTTGGCAATCTCTGATGTTGTTTTGATAAATATGTAAGTTTTGGAGAGCTTTGTTTGCTTCCTTTGAATTTTTATTAATCTTTTATCACAATCGTGACTACTGTTTCTTTTTTCTAATCAATGAATTTTATTGATAAACAAAAGAATGAAACATCACAAGAAAAAAGGAGAGAATGAAATCCATATTTCATGTGAAGTAGAAACTAGAAAGTAGGTACCGTTTCTATTGGACAAGTCATAACTACCAAGTAGAAGTTAATGGGTGAAAAATTAGATCTTTATTAGAAGATTCCAGCTAGTTGATGGTTTTTATAAGTACAAATGATTCTGATGTCGGAAGTGGTGATTGGATTTCTTGTAAACCATGTTCAGATGGTGCCATGATATTGGTCGAGAGCATGCTGCAAACAGGCCTCTTCTGAAGACAGTCTTTGAGGTAATATCCCTACGGGTTATTTACTATTTGTGGTTTCTTCTGTAAATAACCTTTTGCCGTATTATTTTCCCTACTAATTGCAGGTAATGATAAGGTTATTCAGCCCTCGCAAAACAACTCTACTGTTTGTTATACGTGACAAGACTAAGGTTAGTTGTTGACTTACCAAGTCAAATTTTCCATGTTCCCTTCGAAGATCACAGTTGAGTCTTGTTGAAATTGTTTTCTGATACTGATACTGTACTTGGATATCAATGCAGACCCCACTTCGGCATTTGGAATCTATTCTGATGGAAGATATTCAGAAGGTATTCCAATTTCCGATCACTTTAGACATTCTTTCAGGAGAATTATAATAAACATGTCAAGAAGATTAGTTCACGCTTTCAAAATGTTGGTGGAGATTCTATGGTGCTGAAGAAAGACGAGCATTGTTAAGTAACTGACAGTTGTTCTAGACTTTTGTGGGAAATGTTCACAAGATGGTCTCAATCTCATTTACAGATTTTCCAAGCCTTGTCATTGGTTGTGTTTATCAGCTAGAGCAAGAAAACTGATTTGTTTAGATTCAATATTTCAATCAAATGGATCTGTTCATATTGAATAGTTTAACTTTCAAGGCGGAGCAGCTGAAACCTATTTGAAATTTCTAATCAGAACGTGGTGGAAGTGTGTCTACTTGGATCATGGTGTCCCCTTCTACTTCAGCTATTAAGTGCTTACCTTTCAAGCGTTCTTCTGAATTATTTACTCCCCTTCTTGGTGCAGATATGGAATGCTGTTCATAAACCAGATTCCCTTAAGGATACCCCCCTCAGCAAATTTTTTAATGTAAGTGTGTTAGCATGGTTGGCATTGTATATCGTTATTGCAACGTCTATTTGTAGACATCATCATGTATGTCTGATTGAAATATTTTGGCTTAAAGGTGGAAATCTTTGCTTTGTCAAGTTATGAAGAGAAAGAGAAGAAGTTTAAAGAAGAGGTATTTTTCAATGGTTGGGGCCACTAATTACGGATTTTACCAGCATTTATTTATTTATTTTAAATTATGGATACTGGATAGCCGGTATTTTGCATTGCATTGCAATATCTAAGGGTTCCTTTCCCTATTTGTTTTTCCCTCGATATCTACAGAAATTCAATGGCACATTTTGTATCGTCTTCTTATGTAGGTTGCTCAACTGAGGCAACGGTTTTTTCGTTCTATTTCTCCGGGAGGAATTGCAGGTGATCGACAAGGTGTTATCCCTGCTTCAGGATTTGCTTTCAGTGTGCAGCAAATATGGAAAGTCATAAAGGAAAATAAGGACCTGAATCTGCCAGCCCACAAGGTTTTATTTTTACTTTTTCTCTCAAGATGAAATAAATTTCATTTGTAGGGTTTATGAATTAAATATAAAGCAAAGAAAGATAAGATGACCAAGGAAAAGAAAGGATTTGTTGGTATTCTACATTTGATGAAGTTAAAAAAAATAAAAGTTTACCTTAGGGACTTTTTGTACCCCTCTCCTTCATGTTTCCCATCGTGTAAGCCATGAGTACATGACTGAGTTGGTCTCAATACTCCAAATTGTGTAGCCTCTGAAAACGGTTCCTCTTGAAAATTTAAACCAAAAAAAGAAAATGTGCAAGTTAAAGTAAGGTGCTGGTGCTCCAAAGCATATCCACGCTAGTCAATGAAGATAAGGTACAGCGTATCATAGATGATCTGTGTCTTCCTTCATGTATTGCATGACTCTTCTTATGAGTTTGTAAATAAACAAGGAACTTTAATGGGCGGCAACTAGGTGAAGATTATTTCACCTTTGCACAACTATCATGGGTTGGCCTAATGATTAAAATGAAGAATCGAAGATAAGGTACAGCGTATCATAGATGATCTGTGTCTTCCTTCATGTATTGCATGACTCTTCTTACGAGTTTGTAAATAAACAAGGAACTTTGATGGGCGGCAACTAGGTGAAGATTATTTCACCTTTGCACAACTATCATGGGTTGGCCTAATGATTAAAATGATCTTAAACGATTAAGAGGAAATGAGTTCAATTTATGGTATCCACCTACCTAGAATTTTTTTTTTGTGAGTTGTCTTGACAACCAATTATAGTTGGATCAAGCAGTTCCCTTGTGAGATTGGCCAGGTGCACATAATCTAGTCCGGACACTCACGGATTTAAAAAAAAAAGGGTCTTTGGTGATTCAAGCTTCTGGCTGATAGAAATATTAAGGCTCAACAGATCAAGCTCTAAAGAGATTCTAGGAATAAAAGGAAAGAAGAACTGAATGGGCTTCCATCATTTAAATTTCTTCAATATTATCAAACAACATATTGCATTCCCAGGAAAATTCATATCCAGCTTCTGTTATCAAATTAATCATTATCAGGTTATGGTTGCCACTGTGCGGTGTGAAGAGATTGCCAAAGAGAAATTTAGTCACTTAACCACTGATAAGGTCTGTGATACCCTTCTCTGTTTTCTCTTTTACTTAGGAATTTTTCTAGACCGGCTTTTTATCACTTGAATTTACTTCTTCTCAGAGGTGGCTGGCATTGGATGAAGGGGCCAAAAAGGGCCCTGTATTGGGCTTTGGAAAAAATCTGAGCTCCATCTTAGAATCCTATTTCAAAGAGTATGCTTTCATCTGTTTTAGATCATTTATCACTTAAATTTAAAACGTCATTTTGACCTATTCTACTATTCAGGAGTAAGTTAAATTTTAGATTTACTAACCTCAGAATCTGAATACTTCCTAACTATGACTGGTGAAAAATGAAGAGAAGAAACAATACCAATAATATTGTACAGTGTTTTTCTTCATCAAAACAGGCAGGGAAGAAAAAATAGCCAGTTTCTAATACTCGTTAATGATTCTAACGTAAAGTCGTTCACTTATATTTTTAGGAGGATCAATGTTGAGCTTCTTTAGTTGTCCATGCTTGTTTGTTACTTTCTTAATACAATCTTTTTGTTCAATAATTTAGCCAAATTATTGCAACGTCCATTTGATTTATTTGTAAAGGGAAAACTGTTCTAAATTTGATGTTTTATAATTCTTGTGCAATTTCTGTAGACATTAAATTCAAATAACACAATAATAAAACACAAATAACAATTGCACAAGCTTTTCTCTTCGGGATAGCACAAAACCATTTCTCTAAAAACACTTTTCCTTTCTTTCTCAATTACTTTCTCTACAACTTCTCTACACAACTTTTCTCACTTTTCTCTTTTTTTTTTCTACAATTCTCAATGAAGGAACACTCTATTTAGTGCCTATTACAAATTTAGTCTTCAAGTTCTTACCTTCAACATTTCCCACTAATTGCCAAATCAAGGATCTACTAATTCCTTGACTAACTCCACAATTAATTCTCTTAATTGTCCACCCACTAATTTCTCAATTAACAATTATTCAAAAAATTTATCAAAATATATTTAAGTTTATTCCAACAATTTCCTCATCTCGCTCATGGTTTATCATATCTCCAATTTTATACATAAACATATACAGTCTTGTATTATTATTTAGGTTAAAATACCATTTTGGTCCCTGGACTTTCAAGTTTGTTCCAATTTGGTCCCTTGACTTTCAAATGTCCAATTTTAATCCGTCGATTTTGATGTTTGTCCAATTTTAGTCCCTAGACTTTCACATGTTCAATTTTAGTCCTTTGACTATCAATTAAGTTTAAAAATGGTCCCTAAAATCAACCCTAATGTTAACTATAGTTAATTGTTTTTTAAAAAATAAAATAAAAATAATTCTCTCTCCTAAACTTTTTCTTTGTCTCTCCTCTATTTTCCCTTCCATCTTCTTTGCTGGTTTCTGAAGCAAAATCAACAGAGTATTTCTCTATTTTCCTGACCCAATTCCTTTAAAGAGAGCAACTCCATTTCAATTGATTAATGAAAAATGAAATCTTGTCTGATCTACACTAATTTTGAATCATCAAAAGGGGCAGCCATGGGAGCACCTTCAGCTTCCTCCATAGACGATGGAGGAGGTTACGAAGATGTCAAAACTCTTTTATGGACCAAACCAATTTCTGAAATTCGAAAGGTGGAATCCTCCCACCCGTGCAACTCGTTGGTAACCATTACCGGGATCTGATCAACTCCGTCAATCTCCATTTCCATTTCTTCTAATCTCTCTTCAATTCCTCTTTCCATTCGTTCCCTTTCGTCCTTCGATTCAATCACCCATCTTCCTTCTCGTAATCAAGTTCAGTAAGAAATAAATAAACAGTCTCACTTAATTTTCATTATCTCCACCTTTAGATTAAATAACAAATTTGAAAGTGGAAATGTGAAAGTGCAAATCTAAAAGAGAAATAATGTAGAGAAGGGGAAAATTTTCACAAGTTGCAGATTCATGGCTGAAGGTGAAAAAGAATTTATGTTTCTTTTCTAAATGCCCATGCCAACAAAGAAGATGGAAGGGAAAATAGAGGAAAGACAAAGAAAAAGTTTAGGAGAGAGAATTATTTTTATTTTATTATTTAAAAAAAAAAAATTAACCATAGTTAACATTAGGGTTGATTTTAGGGACCATTTTTAAACTTAATTGATAGTCAAGGGACTAAAATTGAACATTTGAAAGTCTAGGGACTAAAATTGGACAAACATCAAAGTCGAGGGACTAAAATTGGACATTTGAAAGTCAAGGGACCAAAATGGAATAAACTTGAAAGTCCAAGGACCAAAATGGTATTTTAACCTATTATTTATTATTTATATTTTATTTTCATAGATATGATACAGAAGCAGCGTTTTTGGATGAAGAAGTGAAAACTGCTAAAAGAAAACAACTGGTGTCAAGGGTATTGGAGGTTAGTCCAACATTCTATTCTATTGCTCAGCTCCCTCTCACCCTCATATTCCCAGCTTGGTGAGAGAGAAGGGTTTAGCTGATGGCATGTTAGATTTTCACTGTGTAGTGTGTACATATTATTGCTTATTTACTTCCCTCAAAATTGATCTAGTAAATTCTTTTTAGTGCCATTTCTGAAGTTGTCTAACGGATTGCTAGTTTGCTACTTGGGTTGGCACGCACATTGCAAAATTTGAAGCATAATCTCTTCAACGACTAGTCACTGATTTATTTTTTTATCTATGAAATAGATACAAAAAGTTCTATAAGATGTTAATTACAAAAGACATTTCAACTGAGCTATATAATTACGAGAGGGAGGAGAACATTTAAACCAAGAAATAGCAAGATAAACAGTAGAATCGATTAAGGAGCCAATGCTTTGTTGCTTATATGTGAAGATGCGGACGTTTCTTTCAAAACATTAACTCCACAAGACAAAGATAAAGTTGCCCGCATCTTCTTTTCCTTCCTTAAATGGTGGTCAATAATGGAGGGGGGTTGTGTAGAGTATATATATCTTCTTTTCCTTCATGTCAGTGATTTTTACTTAAGAAAGAACATCCTTACATTAAAAGGTTAACAGCAGTTTTCGGATGCTTGAAACCCAAAAGGGTAGCACTTAGCACTTGTTATATGGACACCAAGGTTCAAATATATCATCTTAAGCCTACTAATTTGCTTTACGGCTCTCTTTTCCATTTTCTTTCAGTTTCTAGGACTATTATTTGACAGCTGATATGCGTTTTGCAGTTTGTGTATCCTTCCTATGTTATCATGTTGGGACATCTGCGATCTAAAGCCTTTGAGAATTTTAAAAAAAGGCTTCAACAGTCTGTGAATGATGGAGAAGGATTTGCATCAGCTGTCCGCAAGTGTACCAAAACTTGCATGCTTGAGTTTGACCAAGGGTCTGCAGGTGAACTAGCATATATAATTTATTCTTTTATTAATTTCCATGTTTCTTAGAAGTATAAATATGATAGTTGTTGTTTGAGCATCCTGGGAGATTAAAGTCTTCTATGACTTCACCATTTTTTCTTAATCCGTGTGTGTTCGAGTCTTATGTGCATCTCGAATATTCTCATGGGACATATCATATGATCTTACAACATTAGGAAACTCGTAAGAAGTTATTTCTTTGATATGCGAATATCATGGATTGAACCCATCGTCTCTTAGTTACTTGTGACACTCTTGATCATTAGGTCTCTCCAGTGTAAGCCAAAAAATGTTATATATTGTTTCATGTAAGTCATATGCATAGGCATACCCACAAAATAATTAGAATGTAAAAAATCAGGAGGCAAATTGCTCATGATTTCCAATAACTGTTATAAATATTTCAATTTACAATCTAAAATGAACGTAACCAGATTACTAAACTGGAGCATTTAGTTTTCTTGCTCAAGGTGGTCTTTTCACGCCAGGTTTAGACGTGTGTCAAAATGGAGGTCCATGAAGGCTATGTCATCATGGTGCTCAGAGAATCCCTCAGTATAATATTTATAAAGATTAAAATAAAAATAGCACAGAACATAATATAGACACAAGGTTTCTTTCTTTTCTTTTATTTGTTAATAATATGGTATTGGTTCGAAACTTATCTGTGACATTATTCCATCGATGTCTCCCTGTGCCTGGCCTAGGGACGGGCGTGGTTACTTTTGTTTTAAAAAAAAATGGTGTTGGTGTTGGTGTGTTTCCTGCCATTAATTTTCAGAAAATTATTTTGTGCTGCATCTGTATTTGAAATCTCACCTCTTTAGGTTGCATGTTACATTCAGAAGCAAGTTTATGATACAATTATGAATCATATTCTCATATGCTTATTTCCATTAATGAACCAATCTCTGGCTTTTAGATGCTGCTGTGCAGCTAGCAAACTGGGACCCTTCAAAATTCAGGGAAAAACTACATCATGATATTGACCAGCATGCATCATCTGTTCAAAATGAAATGCTTTCAGGAATATTAACCAGCTACAAGGTAAGTGTCTAACTTAATTTGACTTCACTACCCCTTCCCCTCTTTTGGTTTCTCCAGATTGATGCCCGCTTTACATTTTGTTATGTTAATTAAGATATACGCATTCTAATCTACAGAAACACCTTACTGAAGCACTGACTCAACCAGTAAGAACTCTACTTGAAGCAAGTGGGAAGGATACCTGGGCTTCAATAAGAAAGATTCTTCAACGTGAAACTGGAATTACCATACCAAAGTTTTCAGCTGCTATTGCTGGTTTTGAGTTTGGTCAAGAAAAAGTTGACAACATGGTACTAGGTCTAAGGAACCATGCTAGGAATGTGGTGGAAAACAGAGCAAGAGAAGAAGCAGGAAAGGCTCTAATGCACATGAAGGATAGGTAGTAAGTGACATGTTTGGTCTGACTCATAAATCTCTCCTTGTAATGGTGATTCATTTTCTTTGGTTTCCTCCTTCAGGTTTTCAACCGTCTTTTATCGTGACAATGATTCCATGCCTAGGGCATGGACTGGGGGTGAAGATATTAGAACTATCACTAAAGATGCCCGTGAAACAGTGAGTTCCTAGGATTCCAATGATTAATCTGAATTTCACTCTATTCTGCCTGTTAGTATTTTAAAAGACAAACTATTATGTCTACAGTCCTTGAAGATTTTGTCAGTCTTGGCTGCTATACGTTTAGATGAGAAGCCAGATAAGATTGAACATATTCTCACATCATCTTTGATGGATGAAGCTGTCGCAAGTTCTTCATCAAAAGATAAAAGTTCTGGACCTTCTTCTGACCCTCTTGCCTCAAGTAAATGGGATGAGGTAGTGTAGGATGGTTGTTTTTGGCTTGCTGGTATAATTATGTTATTATGAAACAATCGACTAACAAATTTTTTTCATGAATTAGGTTTCAGTAAAGGATACTCTGATTACACCTGTGCAGTGCAAGTCCTTGTGGAGGCAGTTCAAATCAGAGACCGAATATATGGTTACGCAAGCTTTAACAGCACAGGTCCATTTTTTCATGTCTTTTTTGCGCTTGCTCTTCTATAAATTTTGGTCTCCATATATCTGATTTTGCCTACAAGTCACTTTCTTTGTGCTTTTGGTTTCGCCCAAAAGGTCCCCTGCCCTTAAAGGCAGATACCATGGTCTTCCCCTTATTCTAGCCAAAGTGGATTTTGGTCACAATCTCAACAATTCTCCCTCTAAAATGAACTACCATCTAGCTTACTCTTATCCATGCCCTCAGCACACCACCGGTCTAATAGAGTTCAACCACAAATCTTTTCCATGACTACGTCTTCAAGGCTTACCAACTTATTTGTTTGGCACCTTCGGGTCTACTGACTTTGTTAAGTCAAAGGCATGACTCTCGTCCCACTCGTCATATGACCCTCAAAATATTCTCATAATGGTATGAAGTTGTCTACTTAAGAAGTTTTTCTTAAAAAAAGTCTACTTAGGACTTAAGCCCTCAAGGTCATGGCTTTGCTTTTGGTTTCATAAAAAATGTCTCATGCCATTAGAAAATGGTTGTCCTCACTTACCTATAACTTTTTCATTAACTAGCTAATCGGGACACTGGTTGCAGTCCTAACAACATAAACTTATTATATTTATGAGCTTGTGATATTTTTTCTTGTATTAACGTTACATGCCATTTATTCTCAGGAGGCATATAAGAGAGGTAACAACTGGCTACCTCCTCCATGGGCAATTCTGGCAATGTTTATTCTCGGATTCAATGAGATTATGCTTTTATTAAGGTATGAGCAGGATTATAAACTTTTTTTGGTGCAAGTTACATAATAATTGAATGCTATCTTTAATGTCTCACTTTCTAGTCCTTAAATTACGTTTACTTTCCCTTTTCCCTTTCTGTTAATAATAATACTCAATACAACAGGAATCCGCTCTACCTCATTGTTATATTTGTCGTGTATCTACTCTCGAAGGCCCTATGGATTCAGATGGACGTGGGGAGGGCGTTCCGAAGTGGGATGGTAAGTTATAGGCTAGATTCTTTAGTGTTTTCAGATCATGGTTGTCACTGTATAGGTTCTATCTTGCCAGCACAAACACAAGCTTTCTAGTGCACTTGCTCCAACATAGGAACTAGGAAGTGCCATGAGTCCTAGTTCATTGTATGCTGCTGATTTCTGTTGTGAAATTCTGTAGTCGATTTCGTTTGTGTACATCTTTTTGTTTGAGATTCTTAACGCAGACGGTGACGATGTTTTTACGGGTTCTTGGTTATGAATTTGCTGATTTTGACTTTACGCTCCTCACATTTTCGAGCAGTTGGCAGGAGTTCTTTCCATTTCATCTCAGTGGCTTCCATCTGTTATAAATCTACTTAAAAGACTTGCTGAAGAAGCTCATGGATATACAAATCCCCAAGCAACAAGACCCTCACTCCAGAGTTTCAGGAATCAGGCAATTCATTCAAATCCATATACCAACACAATTATGGAGTCATCAGCTGTAACCAACATGGACTCATCTGTATCATCCAATGCTGAGTCATCCTCCGATAGTGACAATGAATACTCAAGCCCCGGTGTCGTGCACAGGCAGACTAAAAGCCTCCGAGAAGCTGATCCGTTCTAATGAAAGTTCATTTCGATGCATACAAAGTTTCAGAATACGATCGGCTCATCAGGAAAATAAGTGGGTTGAATGTAAATATCTGATGTATATGAGTTGGAAATGATACACGTTATAAAACAATATAATCCATATTTTAGGAAACACATATAATGTAGTATGTAATGTATCCTATAACTGTATTATGTACAAATTTTATACGTATAAATGACTTGCTGTATACAAAGACTGGGTTTCATAATTGGTCAACAATACTTGAACTAGCTAGCTGAAAGACTTCCTCAGATCCCCCCTTTTCTATCTTTTCTTTTGGAGTTGAGTAATTCAAACCTATAACTTCTAGGTCTATGATATCAATTATCTTTTGGAGTTATGATTCAAACTTATAACTTCTAGGTTGAAGATATCAATTATCGGTTGGCTTTCACAATGTAATATTCCTTGCAGGTCGTGCTTATGTAAAATTTTGCTATAAATTGTCTCATAGACCTGGAAGCAACACTTACATAGGAGAATGATATTGAATATATAATAAAACATTGCATCATAAACACACATAACATAGCTATAATATATTTAGATATAAGTGTATATATGTTTATATATATGAGTTTTTCAAGAGTATTACATTACAAATAGGGATGAAAATTCAAGAGATTCAACCTTACAACCGAAAAGAAAGACGTTACCGGACTGCTTGAGCTAATGCTGAGGTCGGCATACACGAAAAGTAAGTAGTTTATAAGTATAAAAAAGATAGCAATTGGCCAAACAACCAAATGAAAAGCCAAATTGAGTAAACAAAAAAAGAAAGAAAAAAAAAACCAAAACTAACTAAATCTCCAAGCAAATGGGATTTGGGCAAATAATTATAGTAGGTATATATGATCACCATAGTGAGTTTCCCATGGCCTGGTCCACAACCATATCCATCTCAAACATGGGCCTGGGCTGTGAGCCCATTAGCCTGGATGAAGGCGACCCACTGTTGTTACTTGGGCTTGTTGGGCTTAGCCCATAGTTTGAAAATGATGCTGTTTGGCGCACCCTTAGGTGCACCACCTCGGCTTGAGCCAGAGCTAGCTGAGTTTGGAGGGTGTCTATCTGCTGCTGCAGAGACGAGATTGCTCCCACACACCCGTAGACCGGGTCGCGCACCCGAGCGTTTGCTTCGTACACTAAACTGCTCACTGCATCCCCGCGTTGGTGAACCGGCAAGTCCTGCAATATCTATGGTGTCACTCCTTTCTTCTCGACAAAAAAATACGTATGATTGAAAATAAGAGGATATTATTAATATAACTTTGGTTGTTTATAAAAGACTACTTAGATATTTCAACTTTCTAATTTTGTTTTTGTTTAGAATTCTAAATTTTAAAATATTATATTTTAGTTCACTTAATTTTTAAATATTTCGGTTAAAAGAAGGTGTACTAGTACTTTATTGACATCATGCATCACACATAGTAACTAATCAGTTATGAGATTCAAGTTCATTTATTAAGTTCAAACTTTTTTTCTTTTAAATATTTTGTTTTTCATAAAAATACTATTTTACTAACTGTTATAAAAATTGTAAACCATTTCAAACTTTAAATTGTAAATGTCGACATTTCTTGATTGAGTAGTAAACAAAATGCATATATGACTATAGCTACGTAATTTCTTTATACAAAAAGTTAAGGGTAAAAAAGAGAATCTTTGAATTGATATCAAGTAAACAAATTTAAGGTAAACATCAAAGCAAAATTTAGATATTAATTATAGTACTTGGTTGATATTATAATACATTTTAAGTTCTTTTTCTTTTGAATAAAGTTCAAATTGATTCTAAAGAGTTTGAAAATTGTGCACTATTTAGTTATTAAAAGATGGTACTTGGTTAATATTATAATACATTTTAAGTTCTTTTTCTTTTTGAATGGGTAAGTAGTACAATAATTTCATTATTTAGTTGTAAATCAGTTCAACACCAACAATCTCAAGAATCAGTATTTGTCTTCCTCCCCCATTATATACTAAAAAAAAAAGGTATGGTAGTTCCTAATTTGGTTTTTATCCACAAACAACCAAAAAAAGGTGGCTGGGTCTCTATAATTAACCCAAAAAATCCACATAAAACATATTTCCCTTCTAATATGTGTTTTTATTTATAAGAATAAGACATCTATCAGTGAATACTCTTTATTCAAAAAAAAGAAAAAAAAAGAAGAAGAGACATTTATCAGTAAAAATAAATAACTTCACGTGAATCAAAAGGCTTGTGATTAGAGTTATTTTAATTAAAATTTTAGCTTTCAAAATTAGTGACTAAATATGGTCTTCTTTATTTTCATGAGCATAAGTTGTCCAAATTCATTGATTAATTATATTTCTTTTCCTCTTAGTATAGCTTTATGCAAAAATAAAAGATTTATAGATATTTTAAACAAAGTTAACATGTGAGATGTGAGGTAACTTATTTTACTATTACTTATAAATTAAATTAATAACCTTTTTATGATTGTAGTTTATTATTTTAACTAGAAATAATTAAAGACAACAAGAGTAGTAACCCAACAACATTAATATACCTTTAATGATAAGTGGGTGGTCATGGATATATATATACATATATAAATAAAAATGGTCTTTAAAGTAATATTTAAAGTTATTTGAGTGTAATTTGTAATCATCCCCATACATTAGGTTATTTTCGTAATTTCATATTTTTATTCAAAAGAAAGCAAGAAAGAAAAATGGATGCTTATCTTGTTTGAAAAGATACTCCTTTTTGTATTTTCCACAGCAATATTATATTAATTATTAACGGTCACAACGAGAGGTTATACCGAACCGACAATTTGAGTATCCAACTCAAACTGTAAAAGTGGGGAGTAATTATAAATCGTAAGAGTGACTTATAATTTATTATTATTATTATTAATAAGTTTGAATAAGTTCTTGAGTTCACTTATTTTTTATTTGTTCAACTTAATTCAATATATGTGTAAGATTAATTAATAAGAAATATTTAAAATAAAATTAACTAACAAAATAAGTTTTTATTATATTAGTAATAAACATATATTAATAAGATATATATATTTTAAGTTAGAGTTTAATATCATGCAACTTTTTTTAATTTATTTTTATATTTTTATAATTATAGGCAGAACTTTAAAGAAAAAAAAGACCAACTCAATCTAATAAGAATATATGAGTTAGCTACTCTAATACACCAATTGAGATGAATTAGTGGACTGACTAATCCAAAAGTTTAAGTTGGTCTAATTTTTTTTTTTCAAAAATCAAATCGGAACTATATTTAAAGTTGATAGATATAATAAACATTTATTAAAAGAAATGATTGATTTTTTTCAAGAAAATTGAATTATAAAGTAAGCCATTCTATTTTCAGATTTGTTTTTTTCCAATAACATCTTTGATATTTTAATTATATTTTACATAGTTTAATTATGATAATTTTTAGTTGAATGAGAAATTTGATATTTCAAAAAAAAAAGAAAAAAAAAAGAGAATTTGATATTTAAATCTACATCTCTTAGTTATATATAAACGTAAATTTATTTGGTTGAATTATTAAACGTTGTTTTTTTTTTTTGAGAAACTAAATGTAATTATCAAACGTTGTCAATACACCGCAGAAGCATTAATGTGACAAATTTATTTTTGTAGTCATAAAAGCCACGTGGTGAAATTACACAACAAAAAGTTTTCAACATTTTCATGATAATATTAACAATAAAGTTGTTTATTTTAAACATAAAGTTGCTGAAGGGAAGTAGACATAAATATTCAAACTTTGGGAAGTGTTACAGTTTTAAAATATGGTGACCAAAACAAACTATTTTGATAATAGTAAATGACAAAAAGCAAAAATAAAATAGTATATACAAATAAATGGTAATATTTCATAATTAAGCTTTTGTCACCTTGTCTCAAAACTGCAGCCAACACAGTGATCAAAGTGGTGGGGGCAATGTTGGTCAAACATTGTTGCAAAATTCCTAATCCATTTTCATACTTTGTAAGGCTTAACCAATAAAAAGAAAAGAGTTTTCTATTTTTCTTTTCCTTTTAAAGTTTAATATATACAACATTTAAGAAGTTGTAACATTTTATTTATTAAATTATGCTATCATGTACATAGTCCCCAAAAATATATTTAAAATATCAACCAATTAAACAAAATTTGAGTAAAAAAAATAAAAAATTATGCGTACATTTTATAAGAAGTTGGTTTGAAATTGAAGAAGCGGCAAAATGTGAACTAAAACAATCACATATATCTAACATATTTATTTTAAGTTTGAACTTATGACAAAAATCAACTTTCTTTACCGCATCGGTAGTACGATGACTTCATTATTTAATGATAATCTAAGTTAATACCATGGTCATTAGTTCGATCTTAAAAATTGATGTTCTACTCTCATTTATTTGAGAATAATATTGCATTGTTTGTAAGGTTTGTAGACTACCCCTCCCTTAACATATACTAAAACAAACTTTCTTTCGATCACAAGGACTAAATTAAACTTCGAAGGAAAAGGAAAACGAGACGAAGAGAGGAACCTGAAGCATTTTGTTGATGTTACTAGCGCCGAAGACTTTATGAACGTTAGCGAACTTGCGGGGTTGGTCGGCGGGGAAGTATGGCGCAAACACACACTCTTGGGCGCACCTTCTTCTGAGTAGCTTGCATGCGGCGCATGGGGCTGCTCCCCCAGCCCCTAATTGCTTTCTTTCCTTCATCTTTATCATCCCTTACTATTAATTAGGATCTTCTCCTTCTGCCACGTGTCCCCCTCTGTCCCTTATTCTCTAGGGTACCCCCTTTAAAACCAATATATAGGGCAGCCTGACAGAGGACACCCCTCTCCTTCTCTTCTACACTGGCCCTGATCTCCTCATCTCATTCCTTTCCTATTTTTATAAACAAAACATGACCTCCACTCTCAACACATCTATCTTTTCGGTGGGACCCACTCTTCCCCTCCTTTTCTTAAATTTGTTTACATTATGTCTTAGATGCTAATTGGATGCTACAGTGATGGAATATTCTATGTGGCATTCATCGGTATTGATTAAAGACTATATGATGAAGTTATCAACTGAATGGGTTACTGGTGCAATCGTTTCATTGTTTGGTTGTAAACCAATTTAACAATAGTGTCACAGTTCAATCATGAGAATTGATATTTGCCCCCCTCCACCGATATGTACTAAAAAAACTCTTCATATTTTTTTATTATTAATTAATAAATAGATGTCCAACCATAAATATGAATTTCTAACATTTTAGTTTTTCATGTTCCTCTTGATTACTAAATCAACTCATGTTGATTAACAAAAGTGAGGTTGGTATTTCAATGGAAGATGTGATCTTTTGATAAATGATATAAGATAATATAAAGTTTTATCTCAAAATTAATTGGTAATGAAAGGAGAGTTCATATTTTTTTGTAAAGATGGGGAGATTTTTCATCACCTTTTCAATATTGGACAAAGTGAGAGATCTTATAATATATCCCTTCAAGATGATGTCTTTGAGTTCCGTTGGATACAAAATTGTGAATCAAATGGATACAAATTTGTTGACCAAATAGCTACTTTTGAGATTTTTATATCAAATTAAATAACTTGAAGTTCCATTTCAATATCAATTGATTTTAAGATAAAACTTCACATAATTTAATATGACACAAATTTCGTTGTTGGTATTCTATCTAACTTATGCGACTATTCAATTTATAAATTTATATCCAACGTAAACACATATAATTCTTGAATTTAACCGAAGATTGATGTTTTTAAAGTGAAATGGTTGGAGATTTCCACGTTATCCCACATAGAAAAAATGAGGACTCCTCACCTCATGTTATTCTAATAAATGAAATTCCTACATAAACTTTTAAAGTTTGTATCTATTTGCAACTTTTTAGAGTGTTTAATGTGGTTTCTAAGCTTCCATAAGTCAGATAGTTCCTGTCTAATAACTCATCAAATGTTCAAATTTATTTATGACAATATGCCTTTGACATTTTTAAAAGGGAAATTGTAATAGATTTATTAGACATAAAATATGTCAAAATGACATCAATTAAACTAAAATTTAGACTGAACATGGCGTGGGGGATCCAATCTGATTGGACACCCAACATTCATTTTGTTTTTTTCTATTTTCCCTATTTTCTTTTTACTTTTTTCTTTTCTTTAGGAGTTCTTTTTTTTTTTTTCTTTTTTTTTTTTGGCCTTTCTACATTAACATTATTATGTACTGCATGCGGTGGCTTGCTTTGCTTTACTTTATTATTTTTGTTTTATACCAAATCCGCGAACAACAAACAAAAAACACTATAGTACTAAAAAAAAAACAAAAAAACAAAAAACACTATACCATATCATATGAAACGCAGCGTTTTGATTACTCTGCTACCCAAACTGTACATATAATAATAATAATAATATACTTCATTTAAATCATTTATGGCTAATATGTAAAGACATCATATATAAAATAGTAATGGGTCAGTGACACAATAGTTTCATTATTTGGTTGTCAACGAGTTCAACACTAACGTTACATGTTCGATTCTGAAAATTAGTATTAGTGTTTCTCCCCAATATATACTCAAAAACAATTATTCAGAGTTTCAAATAGGGTTGGTTTAAAAATAATAATAATAATTCCAACCCATGATTAATAGCCTAATTTTAGAAGTTTTGAAATTTATCAAACAACTTGCAAAATATTAGGAATAAGTAGTCCCTACTTTTCAAATTCATGAATCAAACTTGTAATTAATCATTTATCCATGTTTGTCAACAAGAACAAATTTCTAATAACATCGTGTATATAATCTAGTAATTATAAGGTTATAACTTCAAATCATTCAATCTTTCGATATAATTTACAAAAAAAGGTCATATATCAAAGGTTAGGATAGATTGTTTTCAAATACTATTTTACTATTTCCCATAACAATAGAATTCACAAAAATATGTTTAGAAAAACCTTTAAACAGCCTACAATATTGTTGGCTAGGTAGCATATAAGTTTGCTTTATTCCCAAGCAATGGATTTTTATAATTTATAGGTTGTATAAATTCTAGACTTATCTGGCCCATGCAATCCTGTTTATAACATTCTCAAAATAATTCAGTATAAAATTTGTATATATGCACCATGGGTTGACTTATTATATATGATCGAACTACCAAAAATTAAGATCAACCTTTAAAAAAAAAAAAAAGGAATTTTGAAGTAATTTTAACCTTATTGCGACTTCATCAAAATAGAGTTCATCATATCGACTTAATATCTTTGCGATATTTGTCTTTTTTCCATTTCGATTTATTGTCTCTACTAACACTTGTACCAACAAGTGTTGCATTATTGTTTCAATGTCTCCCCTTAAAACAATAATGCAGCCAATTATAAAATTATGGTGAATTGGAACTTTTCGACTATAAGTTCCTTTTTCCTACTCTACACATTGAATTGATATAATTTGTTATCAATTATGGGAATTTATTAGGAATTATCTATTTTTTTATTTGTATTTTTCTCATAGATGTATCATTTCTTTTTTTTAATCCATCTTTAGTATTCAATTTCTATATTAAAATTAACACGAGACAAGATAACCAACTGTGTTACTGACCTTCAACATTTTTATAATTTTTTCTATAACATTTTCAAGCACGAATGAAATTATTTTCATTTTCAAAAAAGAAAAATTATGTAACATTTAAGGGTTAATTGGAGGGAGACACATCTAAAGTCTTGCATTGTATGTAAGTGATCAGTTTAGAAATTAGATTACGAATAGAATTTTATCCTTTAAACTTTTTCTTTATATAAATATAAATAAGGTCAAGTTAATAAAAAAATAATTAAATTAACCATTTTTTTAAAATAATTAAATCAACCTTATCTTAGGTTCTCAAAAAAAAAAAAAAAAAACCTTATCTTAGACTTTAATGGTCAAACAAACATGGAGGCATCTTTGTTTTTTGGGAACTCTCATGCTTGTATTTCAAAAAGGAAAAGAAATAATATATATTTCTTTTTGTTCAAAAGAAAGAACATAGTTGAAATTAGGCATCACAAAAGAAAAATATAGCAAACCATGTTTTACACCTGCCTTATACGAGCGAAAGTAATTTTCTCTATAAACTATAAACCCTAAACGGTAGTTCGTAGTACCCCAATATTCTTATGAAATATATATCTGAATTATCTCATTTATGTTAGGAAATATTTTAAATTAGTATTAATTATTAAAATTTTCCTTATTTATAAGTGTCTCATAGTTAAAAGTTATTTTTTAATGGTAAATATAACTTACGCTGAAACTACAGAAAAATAAAACACTTTGAGAAAACTATAGAGTGCATTAGAAATCTCTTCTGTGTTTTCTTTCTCAAAGTTTTGGTCCCTATGCCTACTCTTCTCTTAAGAAAAACCACACCATTTGAGTTAGGAAGAGTGAGGGTGTAGAAGAACCAAGAACTCCGCGCTCGATGAGTTCGTTGTGAGGTATGCATTGGCCTTCATCTCTCGGTTACCAAAAAAAATGGCTGGAAGTATTCGTTTTATTTTTAACTTTAGCTCCCGCTGCAGGTGATTAAATTTATTAATCACATTTAATTTTTGTGTTAGAAAATCTCTAACAATTTATTTTATGGTAATAAAAATTATTTTTTCATCTCAAGATGTCTGAGCATTTTAAGAAATCTATACGAGAGTCATTTGAATGCTCTTATCCATCATAAATTTTTAGAATAATACTTATGTGCATGACATCATTGAATGACGTATTTGTGCTTCATAATTTTATTTTTTCATGTAATTTATATCTTAAAATAAAATAATATAATTTTTAGTGTACATAAATATTTCCACAATTACCATTGACTCCATACAACTAATATGTTTTATATTTTGGTATAAATTTTTTTAACCAAATTGAATAATATTTTAATTATTTTCAATAAAAATCTAAAATGCAAAGTTCTTTTTAATATATCTTTTTATAGTGGTTATAATTTTTATATTTAGGAAGTTTTTTCATCTATTCAACTAATAAAGATATTTTTATTATTTTTAAAAACTAAAAGTATTTAAAGATTTTATATTTAAGTTAATAGAAATAAATGTTATATAAATTAATGTATAAGTTATATGAGTAAATTATTAGGGTATAGATATATTTTTTAGTACAATATCTATAAAACAAATATAATTTTCTAAATATTTTTAAATATTATACAAAGTAAATTTGATTATCTAAATTTTTAAAATATTTATCATTCTAGATATCTATAATTTTATATATTTAAGAATTGTGATTATCTAGATTGCAGAAAATATACAAACCACTAAAATTATTTTAACTCAATTATAATGGTTACTTGCAAATTTTAAATATAATTCATTTTTCTAGACATCTAAATATTTTTTATGATGCATATTTATTAATAACTATCAGTTTCACCGAATGGGTCAATAACGCAATGATTTCATTGTTTGGTAGTAAACCAGTTTAACACCAGCATCGCAAGTTCGAGTCCGAAAATCAGTATTTGTCCCTCCCTCAAGTATATACTAAAAAAAAATTAGTTTCAATCTTCTTTTCTTTTTTTTTTTTTTTTTTTTTTTTTTTTTTTTTTTTTGAAAGAAACTTCATTCAACCCAAGCCAAACAAACCAACACAATCCATCTCCACCATGGAGCCTACAACAGGGGGAAGAATCCCCTTCCAAAAGGAAATACAATCTTCCACCGGATAGGGAGGATAAATATGACAAACAAAATCAGAACCATCTAACTTGGCAAGCAAATCAGCAGCCCTATTACAACGCCTACCACAATGAGACACAGAAACCATCCCAAGCGCTGCCATAAACCATCTAATATCAATAATGATATTGTTGAACTCAGAGCAATCTAAAGAATCCTCCGAAATGGCCTTGATCACCTCTAAAGCGTCGGATTCAACAAGAATCGGGGGAAGCATTTGAATATCGGCCTCGTGGATAAAGCTTAGAGCATCGCGAATAGCCAGGCCTTCAAGGACCTTGACAGAAGAACTCTTGTGCCTAGCCTTCCACCCAACAATCTTTGGAACACCTCTCCCGTCACGAACAATCCAAACCAATGCCCCTATACTGCATTTAAAAATTAAAGGAAGCATAAGTATTCAGCTTCCAACAACCTCTAGGAGGGGCAATCCATTTCTCCTCCACAACAATCTTCATCTTATGAGTCTGAGAGATACCCCCTGTAGAAAGAAGACTATGATCATTAATACTTTTGTTAACCATACTAAGAAGATTATAGAATGCTCTATCAGAGCTATTATGAATAATCAAGTTCCTGAAATTCCATAGGCTCCAAATTATAATGACCGCCTTAAAGCGCTCCTCTTTCACAATCTTAGAGCAAACCATATCCCAAACAACGATCCCAACATCCCCACCCCTAACCAATCTCTCGAAATCATCAAACCAAGGGAAAATATTCTTCCACATGCGAATAGCCACTTTACACTCTTTAAGGATATGCATATTAGTCTCACGACTCTTCTGACACATGGGACAAGACACATCAATATCGACACCACGGTTATAAATATTACATCTTGTAGGGATAGCATTAGAGATGACACTCCAAGCCCCAATTTTAATCTTAGGAGCACACTCAATTTTCCAAAAATCGTTCCAAGAGTCAACACTAGCTTTACTACTAGACGAAGAAGCCTCATTTCTATTAGCCTCTAACTTAGCCACATGGTAAGCACTTTTCACCGAAAACCTCCCTTTTGGGCAATGATTCCAAATAATCTCATCTACTCCCCCCTTTGCACTTAAGGGAGTAGAAAAGATAACTCTGGCATCCTCTGGACAGAAAATATCTTCAATGATTGCCTCATCCCACCTAGCCCCATCGACAATCAGGTCAGCGACACTTCTCCCTTTCCACTCCTCTTTGACACCATCAACAAAAGGATTCCCCTCTCGACAAATCCACGGATCAGAACCAATGTAAACCCTTCTACCATTACCAATCTTCCACCTATACCCCTTCTTAAATAAATCACGCCCCCACATGATGCTTCTCCAGGCCAAAGAAGGGTTGTTCCCAACTTGAGCACTAAGAAAATCACCATTCTTGAAATACTTCCCTCTGAGAACCCTGCTCAATAAGCTATTGGGAAATCTTAAAATTCTCCAACTATGCTTAGCCAATAAAGCTTTATTGAACAGATTAAGCTCTCTAAAACCCAACCCCCCTTCTCTTTTACTTCTTCCAAGATACTTCCAACTTTTCCAATGCATCTTTCTCTTGTTCTCTTCCTCCCCCCACCAAAATCGAGCACACAGATGCTCCAAATCCTTATTAAAAGATTTGGTCAACCTAAAACAGCTCATAGTGTACGTCGGAATCGCTTGGCCAACCGCTTTTATCATAACCTCCTTCCCACCTCTAGAGAGCATCCTACCTTTCCACGACTGGAGACACTTTTCGAGCCGCCCTTTGATAGACCTAAAGAGAGCTTTTTTATCTCTACTATTTTGCGAAGGCATTCCAAGGTGAATGCCAAGATTATCATTCACCCTAACCCCTAAAAGCCCACTCAGAACCTGCCTATCCCTCATCCTCACATTCCGACTAAAGAGCATAGCGGACTTATCATAATTAACAATTTGGCCAGAAGCCCGCTCGTAACAATTAAGGATCTCTTTAATTTCATTACACCCATCCTTGTCCGCCCTGAAAAAAAGTAAGCTATCATCAGCAAAGAACAAATGAGATATAATAGGACAGTGGATATTAATACGAAAGCTAAGACAAGAGTTTGGATTGTCTTCCCTGTTAAGAAGACACGAGAGCCCTTCAGCACAAATTAGGAAGAGATACGGAGAGAGGGGATCCCCTTGACGAAGCCCCCTCTGAGGAATAATCTCTCCATAAGGGTTGCCGTTGATTAAAACAAATGTTTATTTAACCAAGAAATACACTGCTCCACTCTTTTTAACCCAAGCGTCACTGAACCCCAACTTTTCCATCATTCCATAAACAAAATTCCATTCCACTCTATCGAAAGCCTTACTCATATCAAGCTTAAGAGCTGCCCACCCAGTTTTGCCAGATTTTCTCATATTAATAGAGTGCAAGCATTCAAAACCGAGCACTACATTGTCCGTAATCAACCTTCCAGGGACAAAGGCTGCCTGATTCGGGGATATAATTTTATCCAGGACCCCCTTAAGCCTATTAGCCAGAACCTTAGCAATAATCTTGTAAATTGTATTACACAAACTGATAGGCCTAAAATCCTCCATCCTACAAGGGACCGAAATTTTAGGAATTAACGCAATTAACGTATTGTTAACAGACCCTATCTCCATTCCTTCATTAAGCACCCCAAGGCAAACCTTGACAACATCATCCCCTAGAATATCCCAATAAGACTGGAAAAAACGAGCATTAGTGCCGTCCGGACCCGGAGCTTTGGACGGATTAGATTCTTTCAAAGCAGACTCAATATCCATTCTCGTGAAAGGACTATCCAACAACTTAGCATCCGCTTCAGAAATTTTCCAAACAACACCCCTTAAAATCTTATCCCTAGCACTTTTTTTCTTTTTTTTAAACCATCATCTTTTCTCTTTTTAATAGAAAGAAGATAGTGAACAAAAATTCAATAATTATTTAATCCACCGAGTATATTTAAATAAAATAAATAAAGAAAAGAAGGGAAATGAAAAGACTCAGTTCGGTCACATAAAAAAGACTGGGGTGTCTGTTTTCCAAACTTAATATGAATATTTAATTTTATCAGTTACTTTTAGTAATTAAAAATCGAGAGTTACTTGCAAAATTTATTTATATATAATTTTGTGTAAATAAATTAGAGTTAAAATCTTGTTTGGATGTAGATTTAAAATAAATAATTATTTTGAAGAATTAAAAAAATAATAGTTCAAAATGAGTTATTTTAATTGATTTGAAATGAATAATTAAAAATAAATAATTACAAATGATTGAATAGTTATAAATAAATAATTAAAAATAAATAGTTAAAAATAAGAATTATTTAAAAAAAAAAAATTAATAAAAAAATCGTTTTAATATAGATTTCCAAGAAAAAATCACTTTCTCTTTTGATGTGACAAACAAACGGCCCTTAGTTCCATTTCAATTTATTTTCATTTTATATTCTAATTCAACCCAATTATAGACATGTACCTTCTATTTGAATATATATATATATATATATATATATTACATATTTATAAGCTATAAATTAAGTTTTAAAAAAAGATGAAGTTTTCTCTCTCTCTCTAACTTGTAGAGAGAGAGGCTTCCTCTTTGGGCTCCGTGAAGGTGTCGTCGGAGACCTTCTAGTGAGCGTTATGGGGCACCATTTGGTGTGTTTCTGGTCTCCGTCTTGTCCTCTACTGAGGGCGGGATGTGGGAGTTTATTGGGCTCTTTGGTGAGCATGGATGGAGGAGCTCAGGTAGAGTTGTTTGGGGTGATACGAGGTGTGTGTTCCGAGTCGTTCGTGAGCTGGATGAGGGGCCCTTTCGGTGAGAAGACGAAAAGCCATTTGCTTTGTAGGAAGGCTTGGTCCAGTCCTGAGAAGTTGAAGAGGTTGAGAATGCTTCTGATCGGAGAAAGAAAAGAAGATGATGAGTTTGGAGTAGAGGGGAGGATAGGCAAAGGGCTTGGATGTGGAGAGACACCATTTGATAGAGGAAAAAGAAATAATGTAAGAGGAGCGACGAATGTCCAAAAGAAGCTTAAAAAGGCAGGTAGAAAACCCTAGTTGCAGATGGTGCTTCAGATTTTTATTTCGACGCTTTTGAAGACGACGTTGTCGACGCCATTGCCGGAGGAGCTCAAGGTTTTCATTGGAGGAAAATGCCTAGGAGATGATTTGTTAGTCAGAGAGGGAAGTGGTGTGACAACTGGCCAGAAATCACGTGAAAAAGATTGCAAAATGTTAGGCACATGGCTCGAGGAAATGACAGCTACTTCACAGGCAAGGTTAAGGGACATGGGGGTTCAATGGGAGGTTAGTTTGGACTGGACCAAGGTCTATTTTCTGGGGTCTACCGAACCGAGTCAGTTCATTGTCCTCTATTCCGAGTTTCTTGAACTGGTTCGAACGTTAGACCGAACTCATTGTTCTATTGAACCTGATAAGGTCTTGATTATTCTCACCGATTTTGTTAAAATTTCATCCCCTCTTTCTGTTATGCTGCTGCAACTTTGTTTCAGGTGGTTTTGTTGGATGAAGAGAAAAACTAAAACCCTACTAGGTGTCTGTTTTGTTAGGTTGTTTAGTTTTATTTTCAAGTCTGTTCAGTTGATGTGTGTTGTAAGCTTTAGTGTCGTTTCGATGGTTCGTCCCTTAGGCGAATTGGTGGATAAAAGGTCTTATATTCATTTTTTAGATCGGGCGTTCCCGATCAATGGTGGGTTTTATTACCTGATTCACCTTGTTCCTCTCATCTTTGGTGGGATCATGTTCCTCAGTTGTCAATACGGGTTTAGGATTATCTCCCAAAGATATTTTAAAGTCAACCATGAATGTGTTGATCTTGTCGGTATGGCCTTGTCGTGTGGAATCCTTATATTCCATGTTAGCAATGGTCGTGGGTCGGATTGGTTCTTTATTGAATATGTTTGCCTTTATGCCTAGTTTTCTTTTGGGTGGCCACCTTCCGTTCTGTGGTATGGGGCCAGAAACTGTGTGGGAGTTTTTCCCAGTATGTGGTTGTATTTTTCCTTTTAGTTAATGAAGTTGCTTGTTTCAAAAAAAAAATTAAGTTTTAAAGAGTAGTATAACATTATTAGAGATCTCAATCCAATCAACTAAAAATAGAGAACAAAAATTGATCATGTTATTTAATTAAGCTATATTTTATTAATTTTTCCTTTCTACTTTTTTTAAATTTTAAAATAAAATAGAAGATATACATTTTATTTTTTTTGATATAGAGAAGATATACAAATTGAGTGATATATAAATGGTCATAAAAAATTATTGGTTGCATTAATTTACCTATTAAAGTTATGCGCACTTTGGCTGAATGCAACACACGCCACGTGGCAACTGTTGAGTGCACCACTTATGTATTTGGTCAATTACATCGATTTCTACGCTTTAAATATCTTTTGGAATTCCTCAAAAAAAAAAAATCTTTTGGAATTTTCTTTGTTTTTGCTAATTACCTGTCACATCTGTCATGTCCCAAAAATTTTACATAAAAGTCTTGAATATCCAATTCAACTATTATTATAAATGTGAGTTATTATAAACTAGGAAGTATTAAAATCAAATACTTTAGAGTGACACAGTACTTAAGAGAGGTTGAGAAATTAAGAGGTTGTAAGCTTAATTTATGAGAATCACTTACTTTGTAATTATTTTTGTATAGATAATTTTAATATTCAAATATTGTAAAATTAAGTAATATATTTGGTAATAATAGTTGAAATGCACACAAACTATTTTAAATAGTCACAAAAAAGTACTATAAACAGTGAAATAAGATATGAATTATGTAGAACAATCTAAACAAAGGCTATATGAATTGATATGTTGAATTTAAAATTAATCTATTAATTATTATAAGTAGTGAACTACAGACCTAGTAGGTTATTAATATATCAAGATGTTAACTAGTAGTTATTAATATACCGAGATGTTAGTTAAGTAATAAGACTTATATTATCTAGCTGCACATTATTATTGGCAAATTCAAAGTATTTCATGGTTTTTTTTTCTACCATAATGTTAATATAATTTTATTTTTCATCAAAAAAATTGATAAATGTATTAAGCTAAAAGGTTTATTATATTACAAAATTGAAACTTGTTTTCCTAAGTCAAAAGAAGGTATAATTGCATATTTTTATGGTTAACTACGTAACCTTTCCTTACACACATAAATGGGAAAAGTTTCAATCCTAACCATTGGTTTAATCAATCTGTTCTTAGCAAATAAAATATCACAAACACAACTTTATACTATTCATACTTCTGCCCATAAAAAATTAAAAAAAAAAAAAAAAAAAAAAACTTAGCGAATCCTTTTTTTAAAAAAAAATTAAATCAAATAGGCGTATTTGAATGATAACAAAAAGGTTATAAATTTAAATTTACTTCAATTAAAGGGAAAAAAAGACTATTCCTGTGAACTAATTTAATTTTGTGAATGTTAGCCTTTGTAGTTGATTTTTTAAATTAGATTTTATATACATAAAAGATAAACTAGTTTCACATTGACATCAAAATTTAGTCCCTTGTAACCAAATCATTAGATTATATTACATATTTAATCTTGGGTAGGATGATCTATTATATCAAGAGAAATATTTGTCATGGTAGCATGCAACAACTAAAATAGTCAAATTTTAACCACTTATTTTGTTTTTAATTTTAAAGAATAATCACCGAAAAGAAAAAAATTAAAAACTAAAATTTTGACAACAAGCAACATGCAAATATTTCTCTTATATCAATGCCCCTGAGATCCTACTTGATAATTGAATAGACTAATGAGCATGCAACATTAGCTTTACATTAATAATTGTAAAGTTTTATACACTAAATTCATCATTTAATCTATGAATGTTTAGAAAAAAATGAGGTTTTGCTCCAAAAAAGGAAAAAAAAAAGATGAGGTTTGTGGTTTGATTTCTTAATTTTTGAACTAAAAAAAGTTCATATTTAATTTTTCAAAAAAGTATTCAATTAAAATTTAAAACTTTATAAGATAAAAAATCAAATCCAAAATTTAACGATAATCTTTCAAAAAAGTATTCAATTAAAATTTAAAATTTTATGAGATAAAAAATCAAATCCAAAATTTAACGATTAAATGATACTAGTAGTTCAATAACATATCTGAAAAAAAAAAAGTGATAATTGAATGACATTTAAATTTCATCTTTCCAAAATTAAAAAAAAAAAAGAATGACAAAGATTGAAGTCAACACACAATGGATGAACGGCAGTTATATTTATGAGTGTTATGTTTTTTGTTTTTTTGAAAAATGGCAGTTTTTCTTGGCAGTTACATTTTTGAATGATTATGTTTTAATTAGTCTCTTTTGGAGACATTAATTTTAAGCTCCCACTACCCTTTTCTTGCAAAAAAGAGACGCCTCGTCTCATCATGGGTTGAAATTTTTGGTAAATTAGTTTGGAGATTATTTAAATTCTATTGTCTTCTATTTTTGTTTTTGTTTTTTTAGACCATCTATTTTTAATTTTATACTTTATATGTTTATTGAATTTCTTATACTTTATATGTTTAAGTTCTGAATGTTATATGTGATTGTATTTAATTTGCCAATTTGATCATATTAACTAATCAATGTAAATATTTTTACCAGAAAGTTTGAAAATTTTTCACTCTCACATTTTGTTGTTGATTTTCAAACAAAACATGCGTACAATACCTAAATATATTTGTTGAATTTGATATTAAACTCATAAACAACCAAAGATTTTATGTTAATTTAAAATTTATATGATATAAAGTTAATGGTAAGAATCAAAATTATAGGTTTCTGAAAAAAAAAAGAATCATACTATAGTACCTAAAGAAAATATATTTAAAATTACAAAGAATAAAAGAAATATTTGAAAATTCATGAATAAAAAAAGTTAAAAAATCGTAATTTTAAATAATAATAACTATGTCGAAGTAATATAATATTACAAATCAAAAACATATTTACAATTTTTTGAGGCTTATAACAGATTCTTTTTCAACCACATTTGAAATGGATAATTTAAATTTGTAATATCTTAAATATCAAATCATACTTTTATCGATAGAGATTTCTATTTAAACATTCCCAACTTTTATATTTGTTTCAATTATAAAAAATGATAATAATTATGAGAAATGAAATCAAAGAAACATAACCTAGTGTATCTCTAGTTTTTTTTTTTTTTTTTAATAATAATTTGAATAGACTTAGAGTTAAATTATAGTCTGCTATCTGCTAACATACATTATCTACTTTAATGAGCAGTGGAATAAATGATAGCAAGTTTGGCTTATGTATATTTTACATAGAAATGGTAAATGAATATTTTACATAGAAATGGTAAATGAATTCAATAAGCGGATATACGACTTACAAAGTAGAATAATATATGGTTTTGAATCCCCGCTATTGAATTAAAAACAGTTTATTTATCCACAAGAATCAAATTCACTTACACAAAATAATAATAAAAATAAAATAAGAGATTTCAAACAAACACTAGAACTAAATTATCATTATTAGATTTGATATTTTGAGTTGAATACATAGTGGCGGAAGGTGGACTAACAAACCCTACATAGAGGGCATAATTTTCGGGCTCGAACTCATGACCGTGGAGTTGAAATGGATTAACACTAGACAAGATAACTAACTGCGCCACTGACCCTCGGTGAGTTGAAATGAATTAATACCAAACAAGATGATCAACTATGTCATTGTAGGTATACTTTATTATTGATATTACTTTAAAATTATAAATTTAATGTATGTCACACATTATACCACATATATTTGCAACCACATCATAAAATGATATTATATGATTTATCTTTTCTTACCAAATAATCTTTTTAAATTGTACCAAATATAGCATTGATATCAAATTCCAAACATAATTTAGAAATTAAAGAAAATGTTATATTCTATACTTAGCATGTTTGTTTTGTATACAAGTAAAACCATATGTTAATACCTCTTATTTCAGAAAGTTAATGGATAGTGTTTCAATTTCAACATGCAAAATGTTTGAGGTAAAGTATGTATTTTTTATTAATAACATTTAAGAGAGAATTCAAACTAATAACCTTGGGTTATTAAATTTACAAGAGATGTCAATTCTTGTAGGTTATATTACATTTTATTATTAATTCATCAACGTGTATTTATAAAGTATTATAGACCCCGCATACTGATTTTAAAATTTTAAAATTCGTAAGGTTTAGATATTCATAATATATATATAGATGGTTGTGTTTTACCATTTCTTTATGACAGCTGTGAAAAATAACTTCAAACCTAAATGTGTGTGTGTGTTTTTTTTTATAATTATGTTAAATTTGAGAATAATTCTTATAAGACAATTATCAGGTAAACACCATCAACAAAAATGTGTCAAGCTCATCAAAGGGTCGTTTGCTAGATTCTCACGAAATATATTTTTAACTAATTTCACAAAATGTGTCCAACTCATTTAAATAAGAAATCAATTAAATAATTTTCATTGACGAGGATCAGTGGCGCAGTTGGTTATCTTGTCTGGTATTAATCCACTTCAATTTCATATTATTGAGAGTAGTTATACCCTCTATATAGGGTTTGTTGATTCCCTTTCCCCCACTTTGTGACTTGCTATACAGGTTTTAGTAAACCACATTTTTTCTCTCGTTATTTTATTATTTTCTTGTGGAAATTCGTTAAAAAAATCATCTTAAACATAATTAGTTAGAAGTTTATTTTTGTCCTCTTCACTCTACCATAGTACTATCTATTCACTAGACTATATAATAATTAACAACACATCAAATCCTATATCCCTCCTTAATGATTTAAATTAGTTAAAGAGTAGCTTAAAAAAGTTGCTTGAAGAAGAATTTTGGCACAATCTTGTCTTAAGCTAATTTTGTAAAGAAGCACTTTTTTAGGTTTTACATAAAGGCTCATAAAGAAAAAATTTATAGAATGTGCCACTAAGGAAACAGTAATAATAGCAAAATGGCAGGTGAGTTGGGCAAATGGGAAGAGAAACTAATCAACTACTTTGACAGTTGAAGACAAAGATTTAAGTAGTTAGGTGTGTGCAGTCAAAGATATGTTGGGGACAAAAAAAAAACATTTGCTTTCTCACTAATAATCATGAGGTGCTTGGCAAAATTGCTAGCTATTAATAGTTGGACCAACTTTTGATTTTATTTTATATCATCAAACTTAATCGGATCGGTCCATAAATTTTTCTTGTTTGGAGTTGAAATGAAGAATAATGTTGCTTTGTTCGATAAAATTTTCATAATTTTTTTTAGTTTTATTAAAAAATTCTCATACCAATGGAGATTACTACCTTCGTTTATATATATATATATATATATATATATATATATGATCTTCGTCTTATTTAACCAACGTAAAACTACTTTATTTGTATCTAAATAATTCTCCTTTCGAAAAAAGCATTATCAAGCATCTCTTTCAGCTCGTCTTCTATGTTCGGTATCCTAGAATATTCAGTCATCTCTTCAAACAAAACCGAGAATTCTTCAAGCCATCTATTCATCTAACTCATATCCCCATGCAACTCATCTTGATCTTTGATAAACTCAAAATGTTCGATAAAGCTCTTTACCACAAAGTCTCCATCATAACTATATTGATTCTTAAATTCTTTTTTGAAGGTGAGAGTTTTATCTACCGAGCTAAATTAGATGCATGACTCTAATACCAACTTATTAGGATAATGACCTTTGATAGATTGTTGTTCTAGTTTATATATTTATGATATTTTTCTTATCTAAATTACTTTATTAATTGTATTTTGATATCAAATTGTTAGGGATGATTTTTTTTCTTTTTGATGTTGCTTTCTACCTTGTGTCCTTGATTTTGTTTTGACTGTTCATTTTGTACATTTTAGTATGGAAGACGTTATTTCATCTACATGATGGGGAAAAGTGAAAATGGTGAAAAGAAATCTGTCTTTTGACTCTTAAACCTAAATTTTTGTAAATTGTTAGGTTTTATAAATTAACTATGTAAATAACTAATAAAATATTATTTAATTTTAAATAAAATTAATTTATTTGCTTTTAGCAATAAAAAGTCTTTGGTCTATTTGGAGGGAAAGAAAAGGTCAAATAAAAGAGGAAAAAGTCAATAAATTTGGCAATGATTTCTACCATTTCTTCCCATCAATGTCGGCAAGAAAAATGATTTTCATTGCATAATTACTGTCGTGCCCTCTGATTTTGTTCGGAAATTGAATGCATCAATATCTAATATAGTTTTTTTTTTTAAACTTAATTGATATAAAATGTAAGATAAAATATAAGTTTACTCATATAGTTGGAAGAAAGTTGAAGTTTTGTTTTCAAGTTTCTAAAACTAGAATTTTACTTTGTGTGCTATGAATAAAGTTAGATTTCTGTATCTATCCTTTTGAAAAAGTTAAAATTTAATTTCTATTTAAAATTTAAAATTTAGTTCTTATAATTTTAAAAAAGCTAAAATATAATTTTTATTGTATATAATCGCTAAATAATAAATATATGTAAAGATTATTATTCATATATAACTTATCTGATTTTTTTTTGTTATGTCAGTCACTTAATTCATAATTTCATTATTGACATATAAATAACTAATTTTTAAGTATTTAATTTGCTAGAAACATCAAAAACTACTTTTTAGGTTTTATCAAACTATAGGATTAAATTCTATTTTTTTTTTCTAAATTGTAAGAAATAATGTCTACATTTCTTTAAAACATAAAAATCAAACTCTAATTTTTAAAATTATGAGAACTAAATTCTAATTTTCTTCCAACCAGACTAAACTTATGTTTTACCTTAAAATATATTATAAATTGTAACCTTTTATTTTCCATTATTTTTATTTTAAATTAAAAAATATTTAAAGGGGAAGAACTGAAATGTATAATTTTTTAATTATTAAATAGTATATTTATGCTTTTATTGGTCTTTTCCATTACCGTAGTACTAAAAAAACCATATATATATATATATAAGGTATGACTTTAAATTAGAAGTTTCTAATTGATAATATGAAATTTAGAATTATATTTCCCTTCTTTCTCTATTAGAGAGGGAAAAAACTTTAAAAAGTTTATGAAGTCAAGGTTCGAACGAAGAAAAAGTTCAAACAGGACCGAAGTTAAGATTGAATTAAAGAATCTTGACTATAAAGGCTACAAAATACATATCTTTAGATAATTAATTAATGAATAAATATTGGCGACAATACATTTTAAATTATAAATAAATAGTAATACTTTAGTCTCGTATCTTTATATTTTATTTATAACTTTGAAAACAAGTATGAGAATATTTAAATAGAAAAAAAAAATCTGACTCATAATTAATTGAGGACCTACAATAAGTACATGGGATGGAAGAAGAGTTATCTTAGATAAGGTCCAAAATGGAGAGAAAGACAAGAAGGAAAGAGTGTTAAAAGGAAATTTTGCAAATTCTTATGAGTAAATGAAGTCAACCTTATAAAGTTTGAAAAACTACCCTAATTCAGGTAATTATAACATACTTGCATCACATTCTTCACTACTTTGATATTATTAACTTAATTTCACAAAGGAATCAAAACCACAAACAATCATAAACAAAATGCTTTATGAGGCATTTAGTTTGCTAGTTTGAGTTTGAAATCTCAGGTGGAAATATTTGAGGTCTACATGTTTTTGTTGCTTCAAACAATACTTCAAATGACTTTTCTCATGCACGACGTGATTCACTCCATCTTCCTCCTCCTTGTAGAATCCCTCAAATCGATCTTTCACTTCATCTTTGTCTGATTTCTTCTGATTTTAAAGCTATATTATCACTCCCTATAACCCATATTCAAGTAAATCGTTCATTGAAAGAAGGTACTATTTGAACATATCTTGTGATAAAATTATTTTTTTTAAGAGTTCCAATGGAAGTAAGTAGCAATAACAAACACTAGTGTTTGGGTACCTTCAAACCACAATCTTTACAAATCTAGAGCAGGCACTAGGTAGTTGTCAATAGACATAGAATACAAGTAAACTATGTTAGTAAAAGCAAGTTCTAACTAATTCTTTCCTAAATTATACAGTTCAATTTCGAGTTTTATTTTCGAAAGGTTCAAAGTTTTCGAGTAAATCACTAATGTATCACTGTCTCTCATCTTTGTGCATTTGTTGAGCCATAATCTTATTCTAAAGCATTCCTACCAAGAATTTGAATGAAATTGTTTTTGTTTATGATGGGTCAATAATGTTAGAAATCTTAAATACAAACAATGGTGAAGTGAAAAAAATTAGATTGCCCTTGTATCCAACACAATCAACCATTGCATACTCATGTCAAGTTTTCAAATTAAATACACACATATTTCACAAACCCAATCCCATTTCTCAACATGCTCCCAAAGTCAATCCCTCTTCCACTTTCCCTATCTCTGTCAAAACCACAAAGAAACAACATGAAAAACAAGAGACAGAGCTCATAAACAAACATAGCTGATAAATAAACAGACCATTCCCTAAGCCCTTTTTTTGCATGTTATGTTGTCATTCAATCTAGAAGCTTAAGCACACTGATTTAACATATTGAATCCTTTTTTCCCATTATGAAGAAACACAAATACACAAACACAATTAATAATATAAGAGATCATCCTCATGTATTGTGTTTTTCATATTAAATCAGCTTTGATCCTAGAAACTCAAGCACATAGAATATAACTCGTACAACTTTAGCTCATGTTTATTAGATTTTCCTCCCCTCGTCGATTAAGATTTCTTTTTCATATCCATGAGTATTTGGGACAACTCACACACACTTCAACTAATATCGAGACAACCATCAAGTCTTACTGTGGATTAATAGTATTCTAACTTCTAATTATTTTTTTTCTTTTTACGATTAAGTCAAATATTCGATTCTCTCTAGTAGTCTATTTAACCCAATATTGGGTTCCTGTTTGCAACCCCTACTACATCTGCCTTTATGATCTTATTTCAGTTCGATACGTCCACCTACGAGACTCATGGGTGGAATGGTGCGGCGCTGTAGGAACCGGTCGGATTCGAACCTCGAGCAACACATCGTAATTTACGCTAACCTCAGCATACCATCGGAGATACTTTAGCCACTAACCGAGAATTTAAATTCCATCTTTCAATACTTACAATATTTTGTGTCTCTAAAACTCATAGTAAATTAATTCCTAAGATGGGTGGTCACAACATGGATTGAACCGACTTATGGGTTTGACTTGTTTTTTTTCCTCGACTATTCTCTAGAGACAATCCATCTGGCCCTACAACATCTAACTATCAAGGCAAGGTCATCTTGACCACTAGGTTAATGTGGGTTTGGAAATTACTAATACTAATATACAATTATCAAATATCAATTCAGAAGAAAATGACATTACAACCATTCAAACACAGAACCTCAAGTTCTAAGACTTCATAAACCACTAAGCTGAAAAGCTTAAAAAACCCAATAAGTTGTCCTAAATATAATAAGCAAATACCTGAAGGAGGAGAATTAGACATCCTTGGCAATGAGATCACCATTAACAAGCTCTCTGTAAGCAGCAATAGGCCAGCTAAAGCCTCTAAACACCAAGCTAGTAGCCAAAGGAACATCAATGATGATCTCCTTCTGGGTTGGTTTCTTGTCATCTCTAATGGCAATCAAATAGCTCCTTCCAACCCATCCAATCCACCCAGCAATGTAAAGGAACAAGAACCCAGGAGTGATAAACTCACCCCAGTGCCTCTGGTCACCACTCACAATCAAATGGGGCAATCCATCAGCCCCACACAGCAGCCCCTGGTTCCCGTAGAACTCGAACCGCCGCTTCGTCTTCTCGATCGTGGCGTTGATGGCCAGGGCCGGGGCGCTGTCCGGGGCGTAATTCTTCAAAGAGGATTCCAATTTCTTGATACTTTGCTTCTCCCGCTTGGCGAATTGCTTGGACTCCTTGCAGGGGGTGAGGCCGGCAATGTCAGCGGCGGCGGGGAGCGGGGCGGAGAGGAGGATGGAGGAGAGGGCGAGGGCGGCGGAGAAGGCTTGTAGAGAGGAGGAGGCACTGTCAGTTTGGTTTTGGGAGGCAGAGCAGAGGATTGAAGATGAGGGTTTTGGCTTTGAGGCTAAAGAGGAGCTCAATTTGGGCTTCAGAAGGGGTTTGGAGAGGTTTGTGGGGATTGTGAGAGACATTGTGAATGTGGGTTTGTGGGTTTGAAGGGATTTGGGAATTGTTGAACCAGAAAGTGTGTGAGGAAGAAGAAGAAGAAGAAGAGTGTGGAGGGAACAGGTTTAGATTCAGAGAGGATGAGATTAGTGGTGGAGAGTGGAGAGAGATTTTGGATAAGATGAAGAGAGTAAGGGAAGCTGAGTTGGATTGTTGTAATTGGCAGAGGCTTTGTTTGGTTATGGTTTTCTGATTCTCTCCTATCTTGGATAAGAAAGAGAATATCCCACTTCAACTCTCCAACCTCATTGTTATTTTTTACAAGGAGATTTTCAAAAAAATTCAGGCATGCCAAAATTGAGAGCAATTTAGCTCAATTTTGAAGCTCACCTATATAGTTTAATGAAAATAACACCTTATTTTTCTCTAACTTAAAAAAATAGAAACATAAAATTAAAGAGAATTAGAGCGTGACTCTCATTTAGCCACGTAGGTGGGCTTCAAAATTCAAGTGACATCATCACCTAAATTGCTCTCGTCAAAATTTTAGAAAAAGGTTTAAATATAACAACAAAGGATTAAGCTTCAATCAAGCTAAGTGAAATTGATTGGTTCAATCAAATAAAATTGATGAATTCAATAAAGATAAATTGATTAAAAATAATGTAGGAAAATTAAAATATTTTTTAAAAGAATGTTATAATTAAAATAAGTTGATATTCTGGGTAACCGACTGAGATAGAATTGAACCCTAGACTGAAATTACACGTTGAACTAAGAAAAAGAAATGACATTAATAACTGGCAAGGGAAAAGCAATAATATAATAAAAATCCAAGAGTGTACAGTTGAAAACCAAAAGAAAAGTCCTTGTGGCTTTCTTGCTAGCATAGGAGCTTATTATGATGTCCTGAAGTAAACCAGCTTTGCAATTGCCACCTTTCCTGCCTGTTTTTTCTCATCCATATATATATACATATATGTCTATTTGTTTTGCCTTAAAACTACTCTTCTTTTTTAATATTCCAAGAAAGAAATTAGTTATAATGCAAACAAGAGTTATAAGTTAGCAACATCAATGTGTGTCCATATACCAAGAGATCATAGGTTGGAATTAAAAAAATTAGTCAATACACCTCTGCAAAAAGAGGGGGAAAATTCACATTAAAGAAAATAAAATCCACAAACTATGAAAATTGTCATTAAGCGTTACGTCCCACATCCTCTTCCAACTTCAGCATCCAGCGTTAATTCATTATTTATTATTTTGTGGGTGGACGTAAAAGGCGTTTAGTTTATATGTACAACAGTGTTTTTAAGGCCATCGCCTTTCCTCGCCTATGGCCATCGCCTTGCACATAGGCAGGTATTGCACCTCTAATGTAGCTAAGGCGAGCTCCTTCAATCAGGCCCTCGCCTTTCCTCGCCATTTTACGCCCTACATTGCCTTCGCCTCAAGCCAAGGCGTGCGCCTTGTTAAAGTTTTGTTTATTTATCAATATCCTAACTTAATATCCACAAAAAGAACCTAGAATTAGTTTATGAAGAAGTCCAACAATTATGCAAAGTCTTTATTAAGAATACTAAATTTGTTTAATTGCTATTTCAAATGTATGTATCTGTTTATTCGAGTTATTTGACGTAGAATCTTCATTTTTTTATATTTTAAGTTAACTTCAATTTTTTTTTATAGAAATAATAATTTAATATTATGGTATATCTTATAATAACATAATTTTTGTGATTTATTATTCTTTTATTTTTTATTTTTAGTATTTTTCCATATGAATTTGAAATTTTATGGGAATACACATATGTTTTATTATCAATTTATAAATGCGTCTCTCTTCACTCGGGCCTCGCCTTTTTATCGCCTCTCGCTTTGAGGCGATCAAGGAGAGTATCGCCTTGCGTTGCGCCTTGCGCTTTGAAAACAATGTTGTACAACAGTTCTGAGTTAGAAGGGCAGAAAGAAAGTTATGCTCAATTTAATTCAATGACCCAATTACATTCACTAACTTTTTTTGTCGAAAGAATTACATTTACTAACCTAAGCATGACTAAAAAAAGAAAAAAAAAATTGAAGAAACTAAAAAAGAGAAATTAACCATATATAATTCTCTATCTTTATGGGGGGTCATAAGATCAAATGAACCATCTATAATTCTCTGTCATTACATAATACTTTAAAACATTTATGTTGTACATCAACATATAATGTTGTACGGCAATGCTATGGTAAGAATGAATAAACTTACTTGAAGACAAGAAAGTAAGCATTAACTTACTTGCGCCAACACCAAGGTGACTGACTTATAGGCAAAATTTGGTGATAATGCCGGCCGGTTCTTACGCTAGGGTTGCCCTTTTGCCCTTTGCATCTCTAGTCTGAAGTCAAAATTATATTGTTAGAGAAAAGGAGTGGATACATTTAGTAAAGATGAAAACAAAATTGAAATAAAGCCAGCATCCAAGCCCGAGGGGAAATGAAATTAAACTTTGTTTTCTACAATCCACAAACAATCATAGAAGTTTAGTTTTCGAGAAGTAAAAGTTTTTTTTTATTATATGTGTTAGTGTACAGGGCAACTTGCGCTCAATCCCTTCTCATGAGACAGAACGTCTGACCCTACAACAATTTGACAGTCAAGAAAACCCGTACACCGTAACCTTATAGATCCCCAAAGCTCAAGAAATTAAAGGTTGTACATAATATTTGCAAGTCCTGAAGTACCACCATTTCTTTTCTTTTTTTTTTGAAACACAATGACTACATAGAAACATTTCATATTTATTTATATAGTTTTTAATGTAGCCAACGAGAATTGAGCTCAACTGACATGATGACCTGATAATCAAGAGGTTACAGGTCCAATTCCTCCCTTCAAATGTTGTTGAATTATTAAAAAAATAATAAAAAAACTTGAACATGACTATTTTACTACACTAGGTTGCCAAGGAAACTAAATTCTAAGTGATCTGTGATCACCAAGACTTGAACCAATATTCTATAACATTGTACTATTTACAATGGCAGGCCATTAGGCAGGAAGCAGTTCGAAATTGTAAGAGAAAAGAGAGTGGGGAAAATGGGAGGTACCTGCGCAGAGACTGATTTTTTAGAATCCAGGAACTGTCCATAAATTCCGTACAGTCTTTGCTTCTCAGCATCTGAAACTGATGGTCTCGCCTTGCCTGCAGTTGCCTTCAATAATGCATCAGTAATGATAGGCTTTTGAGCCGGGTCACTAGCGTTAGCGCTATCAAGATGCTCATGAACTGCTGCAAGTTGAGCATCTGAGAGAAGAGCTTGAAGATCAGCTCCACTGAATCCTTCTGTCATATAAGCGACTGGCTCCAAATCGACATCACTGGCCATCGGTAGCTATATGTTGAATCCATCCATCATTATTAAAAACATTATCCAACTTCCAAATTCATCCATTAACGAAACTAATGCAATTAAAATGAAAATCGATGAATTTGGGTTTGGGCCAAGGTAAATCACAATTGTTTATGACAATTTACAAGCTTTTAGCCATCCAACAATCTGGGAATTTCTTAGGTCCAATATATTTTAACCTGGAGACTTTGCTCTTACTCCATAAAAATGTAGAGTTATTCTAAAAGCTTATTTTCATGTAAAACTATATTCCCACAAAGTCTGCCTTCATGAAAAAATACAGACAAAAATTTAACTGTCTTGCATTGCATGAGAGTACGCGTGTATTTATTTATATCTATGGCAAATTTTCTACTCCTTTGAACTGAAAAAATTATTCTTGAACGGGATGGAAGATGAAACAAGAAAATGGTGAGATATGGTGGTGTCAGTCACATCACGCATAAGTATAACAGAGACCTTTCATTCATTAATTGGACATTTGTTAATTGGACATTTGTTAATTGGACATCGTCCAAGTGGGTAAACCAAAGGCAACATTGATCCGTAAGCCGCAATGGCAGAAAAATTAGTTCTATAACTAGAGTCTAGACACACCAACCTTTGTGGAAAGAACTTGAAGAATATTTAGCCGTTCTACTGGAGAGGGGAAATCACAAAACAGAAGGCGATCCAGTCTGCCTGGTCTTAGCAGTGCGGCATCAAGTAAATCTGGTCTACTGCTTAAAATGAAAAATAAAAATGCAACTTAAGAAGAGAAAGAGAAGCCGGGAATGGGGGTGTAACTATTGATCATAATGGAATAGCAATAACAACTTAACAATAATAATAAAAATTAAAAATAATTGTATAATTGAAAGCAAGCAGTCACGAGATGAGCAGAATAGCTATTGTTGTTGTTCGGCCCACAATTGGTTTAAACGAAGAGATGCTAACCTTGTTGCAGCAAAAACAAATACACCGGTTAGAACTTCAACACCATCCAACTCCGTTAGAAACTGGCAAGCAATAAAACAGAACAGTTAATAATTTAATCCAAATGCAACACAAGGAAAAGAATGCAAGTAAATAGGACACCCACTTGATTTACTACACGGTCAGTCACTCCAGTATTATCGTGACCTCTCTTTGGGGCAATTGAATCAAACTCATCAAAGAAAAGAATGCAAGGTGCCGCTGCAGTTGCTTTAGAGAAAATATCACGAACCTGAAACCAATAATTGAGTTTCTAAGCATTCATGGTCCATTATATCTGATCTTCGAAGATACCTCCATAAAAAGGAATTAAAAGCAATAGTAATTCAGCTATTATAAATAACTAAATTCAAGATCTCCAGAGAAAAAAACTGTCCTGTTAACCAAGGGGCATAAAAGTATCAAAGCTATGCTTGCCAATCAATCCTTAAATAGAGAGGAAAGAGAAGGTTTAGCACATAAAGAATTTCAGCTAACAAGCCAATCAATAAAATTATAAGGTAAAAATAAGTTAAAACAACTTAATAAGATCCACAAGAAGCATGTTATTCTCAAATCCTTGGCATCAATTCAAATGTGTTAAGAAAACCAAACAAACATGATGCTAGCCAATATCGATTAAGCAATCATATCCAATGCACTTCATATTTTACAGTGGCAAACAAGGTTAGTCAGTTGCTCACAGCTTGCTCAGAAGCACCAATGTATTTGTTTAAAAGTTCAGGCCCTTTGACTGATATAAATCGCAATGAGCAAGCAGCAGCAGCAGCACCAACTATGTGGGTCTTGCCACAGCCAGGAGGTCCGTATAGGAGAACATTTGACCGTAACCTTAAAGGGGCTTGAGCAAAGATATTGGGAAACTTTGAAGGAAAGATAAGCATCTGCACAAAGATATAGAAAAACTTTGAGGGCAATACATAAATGTGAAGCAAACATATTAAAAACAGAAAGCTTTAGTAATGCAGAAAATGAATAGGAACACATGAATACTTAAATTACTTAAGATGCACCAGCAGAATTCAATCCTCTAAAGGCACAGTTGAAGGATATAGCATCTTAACTATTTAGACAATATAATGTAAATTATATATTTGATTTCATTAAGAGTAAGCATATACAAGTTTTTAAAGAGACGCCAAACTAACTCAAAGCAAATAAATAAAAACTGGTGAGTAAAATAACGTAATCTAATTATAGATATAGTGCTTAAGGAAGGATGTAAAAACGAAAAATAGAAAACACTCAAACTGCTAAGGATTTTGCACTTCCCAGTGATACTCAAAGCTGCGGTATAGAAATTAATCATTTTTAGCCTGATGGCCAGATGGAAACATTAATCCACCTAATCTTCATCAGCCTTATTAACAAAGTTTTGATTTAATCAACCGAGAGATTGTAAGTTGATACTGGTAAATTATGTTAAATAACCAATTAACCCAAAAGCTTAATCTGATGGGTTGAGAAAATTTTAATTATATCAACCAACAACACCCCTCATTCGTGGGCTTAGAAATTTGAGAATGTCCATCAAATGAAAATCAATTAGGGATGAAACAACTTGGCAAAGATTTGAACACTCTGATAGACTAATACGGTAATACCATGTTCAATTATGTTAAATCACCAACCAACCCAAAAGCTTAAGTCGATGAGTTGGGATAAATTTAATTATATCAACTAACAAATATTTATAGCAACATCACTTTCACATTTTTAAATAAGAAACAACATTTTTTATGAAAAAAAGTACAAAAGGACAGAGAACGTACACTAATGAGAGAAGAGTACAAAAGGACAAAGAGAATTTGCACTAGACGGAAGAGTTACAAAAAGACTTTAGAATTGTCAACAAAAAAAGAAACGGAGAAAAAATGTTAAATTTCAAAGCCCAAAGTCCATGACGAAAACGAGAAAAAAATTATTAAAAAAAAAACCTTTGTAGTCATCCAAATTCATTAATACTAGAGTTCAACGAGCCAAAATTAAGCATATACCTCTTTGATAGAATTCTTAACATCCACTAAACCACCGACATCATCCCAGCCAGAGCGACCACCTTCTGCAGATGGTTTAGTAATGTCGCGCATTGAAGCCGGAACAAATTCATTCATGGCCAGAGAAAAATCATTTTCAATTAAAGTGGGCTTTTGCTTCTGATTAAGACTCAAAGGCAGATAACGGCTAACAGCAATATGGACAGCTCTGTCGACCAAAATTTCCTGCAAGTGGAATTAATATGCTTTTATGTTTAAAGATGAACATCAGACATGCAAATTTGTTCAAAGTAATCCCTTCTTTTATTTTGATATCAACATTTTGAAAACAGTTTCATGAAATTGTACCATCTATAGATCTGATCGTATTGATATTTCAATATTTATAGAAAAAGAAAAATAAAATTACAACAAAGCAAGAAATAGCTACGTACTAAATCATAAGCATCATAGCCATCACATTTGGAGGCAATGTCTTGTAATGTCACATCTGAACAATCTAAGGAACGTCTCTGTATTTCATGCTTCAGGATAGCAGCTCGTTCTGATGCAGCCGGAGCAGGTAATTCCACATGGAAGTCAAATCTTCCTGATTAATTCAATAGCAGGAAAAAAGAAAACTATATTTAAAAATTAGAAAAAATAATAGAAAAACTGGTCAAGAACCAATGCAATGTCGGCAACTTAGTTGAAAAAAAAAAAACCTGAAGATCTCAATGATTGGGGTATCTTATCTAGAGACTGCACAGAAGCCACAAATGCAATAGGGCCAAGCTGGCACGAGCTTTTCCTCTTTTCCTGTAAGTTTTGATGAAAGTTTATCATGCTGACTATGAAAATTAGGAACCAAAACAATGACCTCATGATCTTAATATTATATTTTAATAACATTTTGGCTTATCTTAACAACATAATTAAATCTTCTCTAATAAATAAGAGGAAATTACCGAACTGTCCATCAATATGAAAACATGAATCAGAAGCCCAGAATATCAAATGAACAAGAACACCACAATAAAGTTTGCACACAAATGAACATGAACACCACAATAAAGTTATTACCTCATATTCATCTATCACATCAGTGAGAAACTCTGTTATTGCAGAAGTCGATGTGGATGGCTGAAATCCTTCTGCATCAGATGTTGACAGGATAATGCTGTCTAAGTCATCAAAAACAATGAGAGAAGGTGCATGATCTAAAGCCTCTGATATATAGTTCAATAGTGACTGGCGAATAGTATGGACTTTTTCAGAAGCAAGTCGAGAACAGCATACAAAAACTCTGCAAGAAAAACAAGGATTGATGAGGATACGAAGTTTCACTTGCATGCTCTTGCTAAATAAGAACTCTCGGTGGTGTGCCAAAATGTGTAAGGCCTATACTCTCGTCCAAGCCTCCTTCGGTCTTCTAGCATCATGCCAACCTTTCTTAACCATTGCTAACTTTCCCTACTTAGATACATGTACACTTCTAAAAAAAATTATTTAGTTTTATTCTTTCATTAATTTTCTTCATACTAGAATGAGTTTGGCCATCCTCTATTTATCCAAGCTTATTAAACTTGTAATCTATTTTTTTATTGAACTTATAATCAACAAAATCATTTCTTCTTTGACAAAGAACCCACGATATTGAAAATTTAGCACGTAAGACTTTCTCAAATTTCAAAAACAAAAATATAATAATTTGAGATTGAGACCATCCTTCACAACATGTTCCAAGGTGATCAACTCATTCCTCAATATTTCGGTCGACTGATCAAGTATATGAAAAAACTGGATTAGCATAGCATGAGTGAATGAGAATGTTGATACGTTCTGGGCCTTAGGATATTAAAAAATAATGTAGGAGTATGTTAGCAAGTACTTGGAGAGTAAGTTAGAAGCTTGTGGTTATAAATAGAGGTATTTGAAGAGAAGAGGGACATCAAGAATATTGTAGCCATTTTGGTATTAGGCTCGAGAGATTGTTCTCAAGATGGGAGGTTCAAGTACCTATCAAATACTTGGTTAGTTTGTAGTCTTTTTTCGGTTATATTTCAATATATCATTCGGGTTCTAGCTCGGTTCGTATCAAATGCACAGTCAAAGAACCTACAAGTCAAGTCTTCCAACATCACATTAGTTCTTTTCACCTCAAGTCATTTCCTTGGATAGGTGAAAATTCATAAAAGGTTATTTTGTTCAGTATTCCAACATCACACTAGTACTTTTCTGATACGATCCCGAGCCCGCTGAAGGTTTACTCGAGGCGGAACAAGACATGACGGAATTAGTTAGTTATTATTTATTATTAATATTCTTTAATTGTTATTTCATTTGTATTGGGCTTGTGGGCCTTAGTAGAGTTATTACTAAATTAGGTCAACTTCTATGCTTACTATATATAGGAGAGGATAGGAGATTATAGGATTATTGATTCAGTTGTCGTCTTTTGTACTTGGCTCTTTGAGAGATTCTCTCGAGAGATTATCGTAGTTTAATAATATTTTGTGGTAGATTCTATCATTTTGGTATCAGAGCCATTTGCCGATCCGGGAATGGTGACTACTAAGATGGAAACAAGGATGCAAGAGTGTGAGGAAGGAGCGGCCGACTTGGCGAGGAAGTTGCATGAGACGAATACGAAGATGGAATTGATGGAGGAGCGTTTGGGAAAAAAGATAGATTCCCAGGATTTAAAGTTCGAGTCGATAACCCGAAATTTGGAACTGCTAATGGAATCGATCCGGCCTGACAAAGGGAAGGGATTGATGACCGAGGAGTCGGAGAAGGGGCCGAGCGATGCTGCTGCGGGTGGGGAGGTGGCGGCGGGAGCGACGTCGGGAGGAGGCGGCGCGGTCTGGCAAGGAGTGGGCCTGGCGCGCGGCGGCGCGGAGGGGCGCGAGGGCGCAGACGGAAGCGCGGGGGCGTGGGGCGCTGAGGGGACTCGAGCGCAGGGCGTGGGTCGAGGCGCGGAAGATGGGCGCTTCGACGTGGGGGCGCGGGGTCCCGAGGGTGGGCGCGCGCACGGCGCGGGCTGAGGCGCTGAACGCGGGCAGGGTGGCGCGCCAGGTAAGGGTTGTCGGCCAGAGGGTGTCGGGCTGGGCTGGGGCGCGGAGAGCGGGCCAGGGGGCGTTGGGTTGGGCTGGGGAGGGCCGGGCACGAGGGGGGCCAGGTCGGGTCGGGAAGGCTGGACCGGGTCGGCCTGGGCTAGTCGGGTTGGACCGAAGAGACGAGTTTCATGGGCCTTGTGACGGGGGCAATGTGCCGGGAACGGAATTCGATAGAAGAAGAAACGGAATTTCCGAGAAGAAAAGGGTGCGCAATGGCTACGAAAGGCCGTTAGCGCATGACGGTTGCAACGATCGCGGGCCGAATACATGGCATCGAGACAGGGAGTGCGAGGATTGGGGAGAGAGGCAGGATCAATTTGAAAGGGGCGGACCGGGGACAGGCGGTAGGGATGGACCAATGTTCGATAGGAGGTTACGAAAGTTAGAAATGCCGGTGTTAAATGGTCTGGCAGATGAGGATCCGGACGGGTGGTTGTGCCGGATCGAGAGGTATTTTTGGGTTAATCGTTTGACGGGGAATGAACGAGTTGATGCTGCAGCTTTATGCATGGAAGGAGAGGCATTAGAATGGTTGCAGTATGAGGAGGACCGAGCCCCGATTGCCTCATGGGAAGAGTTTCAAGAATTATTGCTACATCGTTTCCAAACGACGATCAATGACAACAGATATGCAAACCTTATGAGTTTACAACAGGTGGGAACTGTGAAAGAATATAGGCGCTTGTTTGAGAAGTATGCAAAGGGAATACGCGATATTAGTGCGAGTGCGTTGGAGGGAAAATGGGAAAGCGGATTGAAGGAAGAAATCAGAAGTGAGATGAGGAAGCTACGACCCGTGGGTATTCAGGATAAGAAATTTATGGCTCAAGTAATTGAGGATGACCTTGCTTTTCGAGCTCAAGCGAAAGGGGTAGGGTCTTCATCAGTAGTTAAGCCATCCACTAGCAGCATGGGAACCGAGGCTACGAACGCGAGGACGATAGGAAGTGCTAATGTGAGAACTATAGCCCTAAGTTCCCAGAGACCTGTGACCACAAGTACACCGTCCACATTACCCTATAAACGTTTGACAGATAGTGAGATTCGGGTCCGCAAAGATAAGGGATTGTGTTTCCGTTGTGACGAGAAATTTGTTCCAGGGCATCGTTGTAAAAAGAAAGAGCTTCAGGCTCTAGAGATACTCGTCGTAAGGGATGTGATTACCGAGGGAGCAGTTTCTGAAAATGACAGTGATGGGAATATCAGTGACACGAAGGACGCACGGGACTTAGCAACGCTGTCATTAAATTCGATGGCGGGGTTAAGCTCACCAAAAACTTTGAAAGTCACAGGATCTATTCAAGGTCTACAGGTAGTGGTTCTTATCGACAGTGGGGCCACCCATAATTTTATATCTGATGTGATCATGGCTAAGTTGAAACTTCCGGTGGAACCATCGCATGATTATGGTATTATCTTTGAAACAGTAAGTCGATGGGGCAATGGAATTTGCAAAAATGTGGAACTGCACTTGGCGGAGCTTAAAATAGTTAACGATTTCCTACCTTTACCCCTCGGAAGTGCTGATGTGATCCTAGGGGTAGCTTGGTTGGAGACTTTGGGGAAAATTGAATTCAATTTCCGCTCTTTGCAGATGCGATTTGTGTTGGGCTCATGGGAAGCCGAATTACGAGGGATCCACGCCTGGTTAAGGCGCAAGTGTCGTTGAAATCTATGATGAAATCTTTACGACCCGAGGATCAGGGACTCTTAGTGGAATTGAATATGGTTGAGACCACATGTTCCGATGTTGTTCAGACAAACATTCTGCCCGACTTAACTCAGGTACCCCGTGAACTGCACTCCTTAATAAAATCTTGTTCACCCGTGTTTGAGTCATTGACAGGGTTACCACCACCGAGGAACAGTGACCATTCCATCGACTTGATGGCGGGAACGGATTCCGTGAATGTGCGTCCGTACCGATATCCACAATACTAGAAAAATGAGATTGAAAAGTTGGTGCGGGAAATGTTACTGGCAGGGATAATTCGTCCTAGCACGAACGCTTTTTCGAGTCCTGTGTTGCTAGTAAGGAAGAAGGATGGTAGTTGGCGATTTTGTGTTGATTACAGGGCTCTGAATCATGTCACAGTACCAGATAAGTACCCTATTCCCTTGGTGGATGAGCTTCTGGATGAACTTCATGGAGCGACGATCTTTTCCAAAATTGATTTGAAGGCCGGTTACCATCAGATTCGCGTTAACCCTACTGATGTGCACAAAACAGCGTTCAGAACTCATGAGGGCCATTATGAGTTCGTTGTCATGCCCTTCGGATTGAGAAATGCTCCAGCCACCTTCCAGTCAGTTATGAATGATATTTTGCGCCCGTATCTGCGTAAGTTTGTGTTGGTTTTCTTTGATGATATTCTCATTTACAGCATGACCATTGTGGAGCATAGAGAGCACCTGGCTCGGGTTTTTGAGGTTTTGATAAAACATGCGTTTGTTGCCAACGCCAAGAAATGCCAGTTTGGGTTACATTGTATCGAGTAACTTGGGCATTTCATATCTGCTGAGGGCGTGTCTGCTGACCCAGCAAAGATTGAAGCAATGGTTGGATGGCCCAGTCCCAGAAATATTAAAGACTTACGGGGATTCCTAGGTCTAACGGGATACTATCGACGATTTGTAGCCAATTATGGATCGATGGCCTTTCCTTTGACGCAGTTGCTAAAGAAGGGAAAATTTGAATGGGGGCCAGCTGCAGAGGATTGTTTCCAGAGAATGAAACATGCCATGAGCAAGGTGCCCATCCTCCTCCTCACCGGGTTTCAAACCCAGTATTTGTGGTGGAAACCGACGCTTCAGAAATTGGTGTGGGTGTGGTGTTAATGCAGCAAGGCCAACCATTGGCATACTTTAGTAGGGCTTTGCCGATCACTCATCGCGTAAAGCCTGTCTATGAGCGTGAATTAATGGCCATTGTGTTCGCCGTTCAGCGATGGAGGGCGTACTTGTTGGGACACCATTTTATTGTACGTACTGACCAGAAAAGCCTTAAGTTTTTACTAGAACAGCGTGTGGTGGATGGTGATTATCAGCGTTGGATTGCTAAACTTATGGGGTATGATTTCAGTATTGAGTACAAGAAGGGTCTCGAGAATCGGGCAGCTGACGCTCTTTCCCGGATGCCTCCGTCTTGTGAGTTAGGGATGCTGAGTTTCGTGGCCGATATTAACACAGTTGTGTTTACGCAGCAGATTAAGGAGGACGCGAAATTAATGCCTATTTTTACGACTTTGAAAGCAGGTGAGGCGGGTCCGCCTGGGTATTCAGTTGTGGGCGACGTGTTGCTTTATCAGGGCTGGTTAGTGTTGCCGCCGACATCCCCGACGATTCCTCTATTATTGTTAGAATTCCATGAGGGGGCTGTCGGAGGGCATTTTGGAGTCTTAAAAACGTATCAGCGACTTGCTAAGGAAGTTTATTGGCAAGGAATGAAGGCTCGTGTCCGCGCTTTTGTGGCGGAGTGTTCGATCTGTGTGCAGGCCAAACACCTGTCGTTATCCCCAGCAGGGTTGTTACAGCCGTTACCGATTCCAGAACGAATTTGGGAGGACATCTCCATGGACTTTGTTGAGGGTCTTCCGCGTTCGGAGGGTTTCGACACTATTTTAGTAGTGGTTGACAGGTTGTCTAAATATGCACATTTCATTCCCCTGCGCCACCCTTTCACTTCCTTATCGGTGTCTAAGGTTTTTATAAAAGAGGTGGTTCGCTTGCATGGGATACCGAAGAGCATTGTGTATGACCGCGATAAAATCTTCACTAGCTTACTGTGGGAGGAAATGTTTAAGGCTTCGGGGACGAAGCTTCGCCGCAGTACTACATACCATCCCCAAACGGATGGCCAAACCGAGGTTGTCAATCGCTGTTTGGAGTCTTACCTACGATGTTTTGTGATGACTCAACCCAAGGCATAGTATCAATGGTTGTCTTGGGCTGAATTTAGCTTTAACACATCTTTTCACTCGTCCACGGGCATGACGCCCTTTGCGATCGTTTACGGTCGCCCTCTGCCGTCGATTTTGGGATATGATTTCGGAGCTAGTCCAGTGGTGGTTGTGGACTCGTTGATGTTAGAAAGAGATCGAATCTTGGATTCTTTGAAGGCTAATTTGTTGTGTGCGCAACAGTCAATGTCGGATCGCGCGAATGTCAATCGCCGAGATGTTCAATTTGTTGTCGATGACTTGGTTTATATTAAACTCAGGCCTTACCGTCAATCTTCTCTGGCACGGTTTAAACACCCCAAGTTAGCACCACGATTTATTGGTCCGTATCGTGTTTTAGCGCGGGTTAGGCCAGTGGCATATCGGCTAGAGTTGCCTCCATCTGTGAAGGTTCACCCGGTTTTTCATGTGTCCGTCCTGCGAAAGGCGGTGGGTTCTTCAGTTCTAGTTTTGGCTACGCCGTCCATGGTGACGGAAGATTTGTGTGTCGTGGTTTGCCCTAAGGCTGTGTTGGGCATACGGGAGGACCCGCTTGAAGGGGGCTCGCGCCAAGTTTTGATCCAGTGGGAGGGTTCCACTCCAGAGGATGCTACGTGGGAGTCCGCCAGTGATTTCGAGCTGCAATTTCCTGACTTTCACCTTGAGGACAAGGTGGCTCTTTGGGGGGGAAGTATTGATACGATCCCGAGCCCGCTGAAGGTTTACTCGAGGCGGAACAAGACATGACGGAATTAGTTAGTTATTATTTATTATTAATATTCTTTAATTGTTATTTCATTTGTATTGGGCTTATGGGCCTTAGTAGAGTTATTACTAAATTAGGTCAACTTCTATGCTTACTATATATAGGATAGGATAGGAGATTATAGGATTATTGATTCAGTTGTCGTCTTTGTACTTGGCTCTTTGAGAGATTATCGTAGTTTAATAATATTTTGTGGTAGATTCTATCATTTTCACATCAAGTCATTTTCCATAGATTAAGTTAATGCAAAAATGGAAATAGACCTCTAACCCTATTTATCTGAGGCTGTAAACAATTAATGAATGTACTTAATAAACGATTTACTTCTCAATCGATTTCATCTTCATTCATGCAATAAACTCTAATGCAGATTCAAAACAAAATAAATAGACGTAGCATCACGATTTTTTCCCCTAAAAGAAACAACTTGAATGAAAAAATTACAAGAATCATAAAATCAAACTGTAGATCAAAATTAAATCCATGTTTTGAATTTGAAAGAAAAAAAGAATAATAATGCATACACGTGTGCTAAAATATCTTCATGTTCCTGAAGGAATTTTGCAACAGCTCTTGCTAATAATGTCTTACCAGAACCCTGCAAAACAGAAACAAGCAGATCATTAGGAATTAATAATATTGTGCATCAATATATAACATGAACTTATGAAAAATTGTCTGCTATAACTGACAATATATAACATCAAAATTGGGAGGCTAAAGAGAACTGATGAAGCGAGGAAAATAGAGGAAAGAAATTTTCAACCATAGAGAGGAAAGAAAAGCAACATTTCTCTTATATCCAGCAGAAACTAACAGTCTGGCTTTCCTTCCAGTTTGAATCTATTATTGTGTTAGTGAATTTTGTTATGTAGTTAACAGGATTAGTTCTTTTACTCAGGTACTAGTCGGTTCGTATTGCCAAAGCGGGCTGAGCCTAGGGTTAATTGGCATGTATCCTCAACCTAGAGATCTTAGGTTTGAATCCCCCCAACCTTATATATTGTTGTTAAACTAAACAAAAGGTACTAGTTGGTTCGTTTTTGGTAGGTCTCTGAGAAATAAACTCTAGCTTTATCAACATTTTTGAGGAAAGGAATACAGACTTTCTTGACTTTACTTGGAGACTATATGCTAGGCTGCATCAGAGGCTTTCTTTCCTTTTTCCATAAAAAGAACAACAAAAATAGCAACTGTAACATGTTACATCTTTTACTTTCATCGAGCTCTAGGGAAAATTATCTCACTCAACCTACTGCAAGAACATCAAATTATGAGCTTAATTATAGGATTAAATCTAATAAAGAATGGTGCACTTAAATCTAATAAAGAAAGAAACGCACTGGAGGTCCACATAAGAGAATATGTCCAGGAAGTGGAAGATTGCAGGACCCAAACCACCTCCCTGCTCTTGGAGATAATAATACCTTTATCCCTGCAACCAAATATGACTCTGTGTCAAGAATACTTTAGGCATCAGCAGCAAGGTTGACTTAAAAAAAGAGAAAAAAAAACGAGGAGGATTGAGGCAACTTGCTATTAAATCTTGTGTACATCACTGAACTAATAAAAGAAAGTAATTCTTAACTGAACAAAAAAAGTGCCGGCCAAAAGAAACGTAACCCTATTTTAATACAAGCATATTAAACTACCAAAGATGCTGAGTAAACAAATCCTTACAGGGAATACATACTATTAATAACATTAGGAAGAGATGCATCCAACCAGCTCAGAGAAGATACATCCAAGCTATCGGCCTCCACATAAGTCTTCTCTTTGATGGTTGAGAAGGATACAGGATCATCAAAGTTCAACCTTTTAGACAACTCCACTCCACCCAAATTAATGAAGCGCTTGTTTTGATCATCAAAAGAAATTTTAAATGCATTACTGCATACCCCTTGCAATGGTTCTTGAGAAATAGTCATAACATACAGGATCTCATCTGTCTTAGTTGTCTCTTCTGATGCATTATTAGATGCTGAGTTTATATATTCTCTAGTCTCGATTTCCAAGTGAAGCAAGCTTTGGTTTCCCAAAATCATAGAATTAACTTCAGTTCCTACGCTAGAAGCAACAGCATTAAGATGTGCAAGGAACCATTCTCGAAGAAGAGTTTGTAATCCTTTTTTCACACTTGACAAAGAGCGAGAATCCCCATCCTCTCTACTAGGAGATTCATGAGAAAGAACATCAACAACTTGTTCATGAGCTGACAAGTTAGCAACGTCCATATAAGACCATGAGCTAGTCTTGAATAACGTATTTTTCCTCTTGACACTGCTATGGCTGTCACTTGCCTTCAAATCATTTTTGGCAAGAGGCACACCATCATCACGTATTTTGAAGTAGCAAAGTGAGAGCGAAGCAGAGGAAAAATTCACATTCAAAGTAACATTCTGTTGCTTTACAAGAACCCCTGCAAGTATACACACGTTCCCATAAGAAACAGAACTGTATACATTAAAGTATCGGGGAACAAATGGTATTAAGTTAATCTTGAAAAATGTTTGCCTAATTAACTTAGGCAGTGATTCACAGATGGTATACTATTTACAAACGTAATAGAATGGCTTTTTGGAAGCCAAAATCTGAAGGCCTGATAATTGAATCTAGATAAACTTTCGAAGAAGATTGACTGACGTTTCTAAGTGACATTTCCTTTCACCAATTATACACGGATAAGAAAAGAGCCATCAAATTTTTGTTAGGAAGTAGAAATAAAAGGACATACATGAATGCAAGTTGATTCTCAGATAAAGTCTAAGGGAGCGAGCGATCATTATATGTCCTTCATTCACCAAATTAGAATTTAAAAGATAAACAATAGTCTGTCGGCTTTCATCTCCATTAGCTCTTTCTCCACCATTCGCTTCTGCAGTTGAACCTTTCAACTTCCTCAAATCATTGATTTCATTACGGTTCCCACTCTCTTTCCCTGATGAACTAGGCAATATAGAAACCAACCCAAGAGAATTGAATGAGAAATTTTTAGCTGTCTGTGGATGAATAAAGGCAACAGAAGTTGGCACTATCCGAATCTTAGTGCCTGAACAATTACTATTGTAAATCAATCTCTTGTCTAGATCTTGAACTCGCAACATAGCTTTTTCCTGAACCATAGACGAAGATTGCATGCACGAATCCTCTCTAGAGTCCAGAAGTTTCTTGCGTGTCTTTGGAGCAACTACAACTTCAGTTCCAGGCACAAGTTGCACTGAAAAAAACAAAAAGATCATTTTCAAAAGGCCACTCAAAAATAAATAAATGGCTCAATTTTTCGGAGTTCTCTCGAAAAGTCTTGACGAGAGGAATGTAGTATTGGAAGGGCATTGTAGACATATGCAGAAAAGTGCACATACTTGGAGCATCGAATGCATCAAAACATGATAACATACAACTTATAAATAGGTTAAATTGAAGAATGGTAAAGCAGCAACCTCTAGGAGTGTGTTTTAGAGTTGTGAGGTAGACTTATGGTTATGGATTTTAGGTTTTGGGAGCTTATATGGTCGAATTGTTAATAATATATTTTTTTATATCTATTGTTAATAATATATTAATATGTTTGCATTAACATTTTTTTATAGGAAACAAACTATTTGATTGATGAATGAAAGAGTGCAATGTGTCTATCAAAACTATAACAACAAGAGATTATCAATGAGAAAAGGTAAGAAAAGTGTAACAATAATCAAAATAGATCATCCACTAAAAATCTATGACGATAACAAGCCCAATAAGAGACATTCTATTCCAATCTAAAATGATTGATGAAAAAGAATGCCCAAAAGAGTGTGCCAAAGAAAACTTAAAAGAATGTGTAGGACTCTGAATCTCCCTATGTTCTTCGTGATCTAGGTACATTAACATTAACCTGTTATAGTTTTTGAAAAGTCAAAGGCATATTACTAAAACAAAACTCAACATTTTTCATCAAAAAAAACTTATCGGTAAGGATATTTAAGGTTAAGGGTATTTTTTAAACTTTTTAAGTTCACGGCTATTTTTTAAACAAAACTTTAACAATTTCAATCCAAAACTTGACAACAAGGATATTTTTAACATTTTTTAAAGTTCAATGGTATTCTTAAAACTTTTTAAAGATTAAGTGTATTTTCTACACAAACCCCATAGTTTAAAGGTATTTTTTATAATTGTCTCCTTTTTATTATTTTTGAAGAATGCAAGTGTTCAGCTAATAAACGCAAGAATCAAATGATCTCACATAACATAGCTATTGTCGAGCCATATAGAAACTGAGTTTTCACAATCTACAATCCCAAATATTCCACAGTATCTAAAAAAAAAATCACGTATGCTTTTATAGCAATCAATCTATATATCAGCGAAGCAGATAAATTGCTAGAAAGCAAGCATTAGGTATCCTCTTACCCACCGCACGCTTAGGAGAGGTAGAAACCACAAGGAATGTAACAACCATCCGACCATGCAACCACAAAGGAAATCTCATTGCTTCATGAATGATTCTAACCTGCAACATATACAACTTTCTTGAATTATTTTCATCATTAATAGACAACTCAGTATATGGTATCTGGTTATTATTATCTTCTGTGTGCTTCCTTAAATAATTTACTATTCATCATCAAGATTTCAAATAATTTACTCATGGAGTTTGATCAAGGAACTTGTTACCTTCAATACTAATTAATACTATTTACTGGTGATAATTGTCAAAGAAAGAAAACAAGCAATATGTGACAAGTTTCCTTCTCACTGCTACCAACTTACTTCCAATTGCAGTTTCATGTTTTCGTCTTAAGGCCTCTTCTTGGAGTTCTCTCTTGAAGCGTCTAGCTGCTTTCTCTACCCAAGATATATAAGTGGAAAGAATTTGTTCCCATCGTAGTTCATTGTTATGATCTTTGTTTAGAAGTTTGATTTTTAGCAGGTTCTGATTTTGCAGTTTGGTTTGGCTGGTTATTTTTGCTTTCTTTGGATTCTATTATTTATTTTGTTTCCTCCTTTTTTAAATTTGTATTTTGGAGCATTAGTTTCTTTCATTATTTCAAAGAAAGTTCTGCTTTTTGTTTTTAAAAAAACTCACAGTTCCACGTTTTGCCAATGATTAACCACAAAAGTACATATAATCTAAACTCAAGATGCATTGTCCCAGACTCCCAAACTTTAATGCAATGAAGACAAAGAAAAAAATGCTAAAGAGCTTCCCTTCTTTTTTTTCTGTGTACAAAAAAGACTAGCTAATTAAATTTGAACCATAGGCTGAGTCCATCAATAATATCATAACCAAAACCTTTGATAGGAGAATACGATCTTCTTCTTTTTTTAACAAGAAACGATTTATTAATAATTGAGAAGTTAAAAAGACTAAATAAGTGCCTATTGTAGCCAAAGATAGCACCCGTTATCTGCTACACACCACATTCTTTTCTAGCGGTGACAAACATAAGCAAATTGGATTAAAATCCTCAGAAAATCAAATAAATTTTACATCCATCCTAGACGTGGGATAAGAAAAGGATTTATAGAAGATAGGATGTATATTTGGGACCTGGTTCAATATGACTGCCTCAGCAAGCTCTGCATTTAGCTCCAAAACTTCCCAATCATCCTCACCATATGGCTCTATTGTAACTACAGTGGCCTTCGGCACATTAGAAGTAGCTCGAACTTGAACACTGGTACGGTCTGGTAAAGAAATGCAATCTGCAAACTGCTTGGAGACCTACATCAAATTTAAAGCTAAAAGTTGAGTGAATAAGAATTTAATATAACATATTCATGAATATGAAGAGAAAAGGAGGCATATTAAAGTACCACATGCTGCTTATGCTTTACAGCAGAAGATTCATGAATATGAAGAGAAAAGGAGGCATATTAAAGTTTATGATAGTATTTTCCTTAAATGTCGACAGGATATAGCTAGATTCAGTTTTCACCGAAAAATATGATGGATTAACATATTAAATTTATAAACAGACATTATATGACCTCATTAAATCTTCCCATATAGTTGGTGAATAACAATCAACAAAGAAGCAAGACTACAGTCTACATCTATATCTAATGACCCATTGATTATATGTTGCAGACACAGATAATCCGTCTACATGTTGCTGGGTCCATTTTGCTAAACTTCAAACACAAAAATTCCACAATTCAACAAAAAAAACTCCAAATCCCGAATCATACATCAATGGAGACAAAAATTTAATGATCAGTGTCTAGTGCATTTACATTCCATAAACAATAGCAGCTCTGCTTACCAAAAATAACTTATACCGAAGGAACCCCAGCCACAATGCAAAGTAAAAAGAAGAAAAACGACAAACAGAAAATCCAGTAAATTCTATCAGGTTTTTTTATGATCCGGGAACTTAGAGCTTTGCTCTTATAAAGCAAGAGCGCCCATCCCTAGACTGTCGCACCGATATACTTCCTACGACCAAAAGCGAAATTAGCTATCGTCTAAGAAATTAATCCCCACACCCGCCTCGAACTTGGGACTTGAGGAAGCAGACCGCCAAAGCCCAAGTTTTCAACAATTGTACCGTCTCTAGGGGACGAATTCTATTTGTTTTTAAGCACGATTAAACTTTTCGACTATAAGTTCTAGAACAGTCGCCACAAACACTCTCTACTCCAGACAAACTAGTTGATTGAGAAATAACATTCACAAACTTGGAAAACGGATCTCAATAGTCACCATAGCCACACTCAAATAGAGCAATAAGTCTAACACAGAGAGGTTCCAAATGAAATAGCCGAAGACGAGTGTATAAGGGTACCTCAATTGCAGAAGAAGCTGAGGCAGCGCCAGACCAAGCAACCGTCCAAACCTCATCGGAAGAGGAACCGCGAAGTTCAAGAACGAGGAACTCAGGGAGACTGGCAGAACCAGACCGGCTCTGGAGAGTTTGGATGAGAACGAGAGGAAGCGACACAAAACAGTTCTCCATCCCTCCGACAGTCCTCACCTCCAACTCCATAGTATTCGATAATTGAGTTTCCACAAACGGAAAACCCGCAGCGGAAGCGAGTGGACTAGATGGAACAATGCAATTCCGATACCGATTGTAATGAAATTGAAAATTGGCGCCGCCGATGATGGCTTCGACGCCGATGAGAAGAGAGAGTCCCTGACGATCTCCGATCGCGACGTTCTCCGGCAGAGCGAGTTGAAGTGGCGCCCAGCTCAGGCGCCGCTCGTCGTTATGTAGTCGCCGGAGAAGAAAGCAGTTGGTGTTTCGTGCAAAGTTTTATCGAAAGTGTTGCGAAATTCAATGACGCCCTTCACATTTATCTGATTTTCTTCTCTTTCTTTTTTTTTTTTTTTTTTTTTTTTTTTTAGTACTCTCTTTCATTTTTTTTTTTTAAGTCTTCTACCAATTTTTTTTTTTAATTCAATTAAGTTTGGGACTAAATCATGTGTTTTTTTTTTTAAATCTAAATCATATGTAAGAGGAAATGAGATAAAATGGAAGAGGAATAGGAAGTTGAGTGATTTATATATATATATATATATATATATATATATAAAAAGTAATTGTTTGGAGATTAATGTTTTAGGGGATGTTTGGCTGCAGGAGATATGAGATGAGATGAGATGTTGATAGCAGGAAACTTTGTTTGGGATGCAGGGAGATGAGATAACAGAAAAACCTTGTTTGGGGTGAAGGGAGAGGAGATGAGATGTTAAGATATGTTTTTTTTTTAATTTGTTCTTATATTTTTTTAACAATAAAATTGTTCTTTTTATTTTTTTAAAAAATAATCATTCTCAAATATTTTGCTATTAATATAATAAGTACGTAAATATAACTACTATCATAAATAAAATGTAAGTAATATAAATTTAATATTAAGCTCCATTGATCATATTAATGTTTTTATTAAAAAAACATAGTTCTAATGATATTATGTACGACATAATAACCATGAGGTTAAAAGTTTATAATCTTTCATATTTAAATTTTGTTTAATTAAAAAAAATTATGAGAAAAAAAAATTCTCACACCACCAAAATAAAGTTTGACTAATAAAAAATATTTGTACATCGTTAATAACTTTTTTTTTTAAGATTTGTTAGACTTAAATAATAATAAAAAATTAAAAAATATCAAGATTCTATTTATTAAAAAATAAAAATAAAACCATTTGGTTAAACTAGTCATTATAAAATCTTAATAGCAATTTTTATTTTATTTAAAAAAATTTATTTTTTTATACCTTTTATACATTCATATTCATATTCATAGTTACCGAAGGTCAAATAATTGTTAATAAAATACACTAATTAATAGGTAATAATAAATTAAATATATTTATCTTATTAGTCATTGACTTCTAGGGAACCATGGACACCCCTAAAAAAAATTATTTATTGTTTTTTTGTAGTTAAAAGAGAACTCGGCCACATTTTGATAATAATTGTTACTGGAAGTAATAAAATATCTCTCAAATTTTGGAATTTATTGTTTTTTTCTATTAGGTAGAATAGATCTCAACCCCTATAACTCATACGAGTCTTGAAATTTATAATTGTTTTTTGTATATAAAATTATTTAAATTAATTTATCCTTTTAAAAAAAATATATATCCACTCTTATTATTATTTCAAAGTGCAACGTTGAATACAAGAGTATAAAATTTGAATCTCATTTTTTTAACAAACAAAATAAGTTTAATATTTTTAAGTTTATTGAAAATAAGTTCATACTTTTAAATTTATTGTAAACTACGAATAAAAATTCAATGTGTATAAATTATTTAAATTTAGCTTTTATTTTAATAATAAATTGATATATTTATTGCTAATATTAAAAATAAACACATAACTTTTCATTATTAATTTTAAAATATGATATTTATAGTCTATCTCTAAACAATTGAAATTCTATAACTTTTTTTTGTTATTAAAGACGATTAAAAAATAAATAAAAATATGAAAATTTAACGTCATATATTAAGAGATAATATATATCTATTTATTTTAATTTTTAAAATTCAAATATATAACATTTGATATAATAATAGTATAATTATTATAATTATATATTGATATATTAAAATAATAATGTTATTATAAAAAAATATATCAAACATAAAATAATAAAATATATATATATATAAATAAAAAGATGAAAAATTTTTAAATTAAAAAAAAAAAGAAAAGAAAAAAAGAGGAGAGAAGATAAAATGAGATGAGGTGAAGAACACATTGGGCCAAACAAGTCACACCTTGGGCCAAACAAGGTGTTGGACTTCAACACCCCACCTCATCTCACTTCCTCTTAAAACAAACACCCCCTTAGAGAGGAAATGTGTTAAAAAGTATTTATTTTATATTTTTTTAATGCAATCATTGCATATTTATATTAATTAATTAATTTAATATAATTTATTTCTTCTTTTTTTCAACCTTATAATATAATATAAAATATATTTTATCTCATTTTATCAAATATCATATCAAATTTTCTCTAATTTCCAACCATATAATATGAAATAAATTTGATGTGACATTTAAAATATTAAATAAAAAATTGGATGTTATATTGAACGAAGAGTTGAGAAAAAGTTGATATCCTAAAAACAACATGAAATTAGAAAATCTCACCTCGTTCTCATTCTTCTTCTCTCATCAACACCAAACCCCAACACCTTCTACTCTTCTTGGAAAATCACTAAATTTTGTATCAATCAAGTTATGCAATTTTAATAGGTGTGAATTGTTTCTTAAAATTTTAAATATGTGTCAAATTTTGTTTAATTGAAGGTTAAAGTATTATTATGATCCTTCTAAAATTTGCGGTTATGTTAGCCACTAAAAAAAAAGTTAATTGTTAACTAAAAAAGTATTGATTTCTTTTGTTAAAACTAAAACCAAGCCTAGTGTTCTATCAATTGAGCTAGAGGCTGATTAATTAAAATAGTATATTGACTATTGATTTAAATAGATTTAATTTTACATTTAAGTAGCTCAAGTGTTGTATTATTGACCAAAAATTATTTATGGTGTATTTGGAGCACCGATTTGGTCATGATAGATGAAAGGTTATAAAATGGAAGGTTATGATAAACGACGGTGGTTTATTCTAAATGATATTTGAATGACAAGTTATTATAACATAGATTATGATAAACGGTATTTGAAGGATGATTATGCAACAAAAACTAATATATGTAAGGTTTAGATAAACGAGCACGTAAATTTAAATAAATGGGCACGCAGGTTTAGGTAACAACTGTTTATAATAAAATAGTGGGACAAATATCGGTTAAGTTATTATAACCAACTCGGTCGTTTACATAAATGGAGGATCAAACACACCCGGTTTGAACTCATAACCTCTAACGTTTAGAGATATATCTACAAAAGTTAAATATTCAAATAGCATGTTTTAAATAATAATAATAAGTCTCAATCTCAAGGTTTAGAGATATATCTACAAAATTTAGTCCTTCAATATAAAATACACCAAACAACAAACGTCTAGAGATGGAATAAAACTGACTTCGAGATTTCCTCTAAAAGAAACGTAGTTTTCATTTTTTTAGTATACACTTCACTACACCTAAGGAAAGAGTAATTTTAAATTTACCATTCACAACCAATATGATATTTAATCATTTTTTTCATGTTAACATCAATTGAAAATAAAATATTCTAATATATAATCACTTAGATCATGTACACACTTATATCGACTAAACTATTGCTCTCGTAACCAAGTTAAATATTACATAAGTTTATTCTACAACCTACTCTAAGTTGTAATAAAGTAGAGATGAAATAGAACTTCTTTATGTAGCGATTGATATTAAATCTTAAATTGAAAGTAACTAGACTTTTATTTAGGAAAACATACTTTATACTATTACATGTAAAATTGTCAACATACAACTTGAGACATTTAACTTATTGGTGTCAACTCCAATATGAATTCCTCCCAAATAGGCATTGACAGTCCTGAGATTTCAATATTAACAAACTTAGCAGAGTATTCATAGGTTTTTTTTATGGCTAAGTTTCCATTTAAATTTTCTCCCTTACTTATCTTTAAACCAAAGTCACTAGTCTTGTTAAACCTTTCAAATCCCACAAAGGTCACTTTGTCAATTATCAGTTTTTGGCTCAAAGCAAATCCTTCATTTATAACCTGAGATTTAACTACCAACTTACTGTCAACTGCTTCACTGTAAAATCTTACAAGACTCCAGCTATCTCCCTCTGCTCCCATTTCCACTACTTCTCCATCATCTAAGAAAACCTTTCCATTGCTGCTTTGGCCATGGCTGACAACTACCAAAAGCTTGAACGCAGTCTCTCGGGCTGCTCTCGTCGTCATCGCATCTCCGTGCAATGCCAAAATATGTCCTTCTCTGATGTGCACGTTTATATGATCAGCAGGAGCATCAATGGTGATTTGTTGTCCTGACTTTACAGTTACTGACTCTGAATAGTTAAAGAGGCTAAACCAGTTTCCTGCAGGGAAATATGCATCAACAGAAACAGCTCCCCCCTTAAGAACTGGAGAAACCAATACACCTTCACCGAGTAGAAACTGAGAGTTGATTTCATAGGTCTTGATATCCTGAGGGAATGAGAAGAAGAGAGGTCGTGCAATTGGTGTCCCCTTTTTGTGTGCCTCATACATCAAAGTGTAAAAGTAAGGAAGTAGGCGATAACGAAGCGCGAGCACCTTTCGGGCCGATGCAGCAACCGAATCCCAAAGATAAAGCTCTTGACGAGCGGTACCTTTATCAGAATGGTCTCTGGCAAATGGGTAAAATGCACCTAACTGCACAAATTAAACTAGTTTGAATTTTCGTAAGTTGTAAAAGTAGGAAAATTCAATGTTTTGGCAAACATCATCTAGATTCTAGAGTAATACAATGGGGAGAGAACTTTCACCTGAATCCAACGTCGACAAAGCTCTTCCGTCGGATCTTCAAAAAATCCACATATGTCTGCACCAACCATTGGAATCCCAAAGAGACCAAAGTTTAAAATGGATGGAATTGTGTACCCTAAATCATTCCATGTAGCAGCATTATCTCCAGTCCAATGTGCTGTGTACTTTCCAGAGCCTACAAAAGTTGATCTTGACAAAACAAAGGGTCTTTTGCCCTTTACTTTTACTAATGAGGCATAAGTAACCTTTGACTCTAAAAGACCATACAAATTATGGGTATTGTACTCCGCCAAGTCACCAAAATGAAGACTTGATGCCGGTAGAGTATTGTTGATAATGGGACGCAGAACTCCAGCACTGTTGATCTTGTAAGGAGGGTTATCAAGGTTAGAAGATTGGCTGGTTGCAGTTGTTCTAAAATTTGCTATCTCATTCATATCAAGCCAAAGACCATCAAATGGAACAATATCTTGAAACAATTTTATCTCACGACCCCAAAAATCCTCACTGTTTGGATGAAGGAAATCAGGGAAGTAGACAGGTCCAGGCCAAACCTCACCCAAGTATGGGACTCCATTGTATTTTATAAAGATATCGGCTTTTGTTCCTCGGATGAGCGTCCCATCTGTTTTATCTGTACTAATACCTGCAGAACATTATCAATATAAGAAACTTGCCACATTACTCGCAAGAATTGGAACATACATTGGAAGTTGAAAGAAAAATTTTTACGAATAAAAACAATTGCACTGCTTAAAAACAGACCGGGATCCAAGATGAGCACATATTTTTGTCCATTCTGGTGAAGATTATGAACAAATTTCTTCATCCTCTCCGGGGGGAAGTTGATGGGATCAAAAGTAAAGTCCTTAAACCTATCCATGTGTTCAATGTCTGTCCACATAACTTCAAGAGGTATGCCGGCTTTGGCATAGTGAGCAACCACACTTTCAACGTCAGAAACATCCTTGTGGCCATAACGACATTGGTGAAAACCTTCACAAAAACGTTTAGTTTAGGCCCTGTTTGATAACCATTTGGGTTTTTGTTTTTGGTTTATGAAATTTAACCTTATTTCTAGTCAAATTTCCTACCATTGCTCCATCTTTCCTACAATGTATCCATCTTTCCTTAAGAAAGTACGTGAAAACCAACCAAATTCCAAAAACAAAAACAAGCTTTTGGAAGCTACTTTTTTTTGTTTCCAAATTTTGGCTTTGTTTCTTAAAATATAGGTAAGATGTACATATACAATAAGAAAAAAGCTATGGTAAGATAGTTGTTGCTGCTTAAATTTCAAAAACAAAAAATAAAATAGTTATCAAACGGGGCCTTAATTACTTGTTCTTCGAGACTTGGTCTAGTGGTAAAAAAGACTTTAAGAAACTAAAGTGCTATAGGCTCAATCCATGATGGCCAGCCATCTAAAAATCAATTTCATACAGATTTTCTTGACACTCAAATGTTAGAGAATCAGGTAGGTCATCTCATAAAAATAGTCGAGATATTCATAAGATAGACCAAATATTGACAGATATCAAGAAAAAAAAACTCAATGAAACGATAAAGTAGAATGTGAGGGTCGATTCTGAATGAATGTTCATGCTTTCCTCTAAATAAAGTGATTACAACAGAAAATTCGCTAGTATAAGTTCACATAGGTCTGAATTCGCTATTAGCAAAATTGAAAAACCTTTTCGTAAGTAACAGAAAGTCACTTGTAGAAACATAAGTTTCCATTCAAATTCATTCTCCATAAAAAGCCACAATATCAAATAATTAACTACATATGATGCAAAAAACAATTGGAAACTAGAAAGAACATAAACAGGTCACCAATCCTTGAAATTTTCTATGTTCAATGCACAAATTCAAAAACTCACAACTTCTGAAAAGTGATGAACTCATAAAAGAAACACACAGACATAAACATTGAGATAAAACGAGCACTTACCAAACGACCAGTAAGGCATGGGAGCAGGGCGACCAATAAGCTGAGTATACTGATCGATCACCGAAATCGGCGACGGACCTGCAAAGAAGTACAAATCGATGATTCCACCAATAGCCTTATACGTAACCCTGTCGCCGGAGTAAATAACATCCATGCCATTGCTGTTCAGCAACAGAACTCCATGCGTCGTCCCGGCCGCCACTTTACCGTCGCGAGAGGGCGACCGGACGTCAATGTAGAAAGGATGTGAACCGTAGAGGTTCACGTCGACGGAAAAACTTCCGAGATCAGCGTTCCAAAGCGTAATCGTTTTGTTTCTATCCGGCACGAGCTTGAAGGACTGCCTGGTTTGCTCGCCGAGGCCGAAGAGAGAGGATCGATCCGTTGGAAGCGAAGAGGATAGTTGAATGTACTGGTCCTTGAACACGAGAAAGGTCTCTGGATCGGAGAGATCCGGCGAGGTGTTGAAGAGGAGATCGCCGGAGGAGCGGCGGAGCAAGGAGAAGCCGAATGGTGCGGTGTTGCGGAGGGTGAAAGTTAGGTCGGAATCCGGATCGGAGATGAAGGCGGATTCCGGCGAGTTGATGTGGTTTTCCGGCGGGGAACAGATTGGGGAGTTGGATCGACGGGGAATTACGTGGTCTGGTATCTCCCATCGTTCGCGCGTTGAGTCTGTAATTCGTACTCTCAGCCGGTCTTTGGTTTCAAAACTGCATTGCCATTTATTTTATAAATTTATATTTTATACCGGAAAATTTTCTCTTTTATCCATTTTTTAACATCTAAAATTAATACATTTAGTTTTTTTTAATGTTAAATTAGAGATGGTTTTTTTGTGAATAGTTATAAATATATATAGTAAAATTTTAAAAAAATCTATGATATCCAAATTTTAAAAAATAATAAATTTAGTCAAAACTGATTAATATAATTGATTCATTACGAGTATAATTAATAATTTTAATCAAATGAAATTGATGATTTTAATTGAGTAAATTTTTTTCCCTAATCTAATAATATAAGTTTCACGTTTCAGAAAAAATATATATATATAAATTTCACATTTTTTTTAAATAAACATAAATTTCACGTTTACTTGCAACTTTTTTTTATTATATAGAAGTGAGAGATAAGACCGATAATAATTGGTATAAGCATACATTTAAAAGTTTTAGGTTTGAATTTTTTAAACGTTGTACTTAACAAAATTTAACAAAATTTAATTATTGTTTCAATTTATGAGTTTGATAAGTATCTTCTAGTTCTACCAAATTATGTTTGGATTGGCTCAATATAAACATTAATGATAGGTTAATAAATCGTGAATAGTCCAATAAATAACAATTGTTTTTTTTTTATTATTATTATTCTAGAAAATCCATCAATGCATAGTTTATAAAACAAAAAATGAAGAAAATCCATCAAATGCACCAATGAAAGAAGTAGACAACAAATGAGAAAGAGAGAGGAACCCCGAAATGCAAAAAGTAAGCCAATTAATTTTGAGGTCCATATTTTCTTTTCTTTTCTTTTTGTTTTTGACAGCCCATATTTTCTAATATTGTAACTAGACTATTGCAATTTTGGTTAATTTGATCAAATTAAAAGTACAATTACAACAATTAGAAAACTATTAATATATTAAAAGTTGATTGTGTTGGGAATAAGATATTAAAAGTTGATTGTGTTTCTAACCAAAGTGAAAACATAAAAAGTATATGTAGTATAAAATAGAAACAATTTCGGTACATCTTGTATTGCATCTCAATAATGTTGTTGTAATTATTTTTTTTAAGTTGGAATAAAATGATCATGAAAATATTTGAGAAACTTTTTTTTAAGACATGAGATACATATTTTTAAAACAAGTATAGATTAAAACTTATAACTATTGATTATAACATAAAACTTATACAAATCGAGTTATATCACTTACAAATTGGTATTTTGCTCTTATATTATTTGAGAGTAGTTGTGCCATCTGTCTAAGGTTCGTTGGTCCCTCTTTCCATACTATGTATTAAAAAAAACCTTTACCAAAAAAAAAAAATTTAAACAAAAAAAAAAGAAAAGAGAGAGAATATAGGAAAAAAAGTATCTAACACAATTAAAAATCTAAAAAGTGAAAACCTAATTCACGATGATTGAATAGATACAAATTGTTAATCGAGCTAAAAGAATTACAAATTACAAAAAAATCAAATCATTAAAAATTGAAAAATGTTCATCTGTTAATTTTTTTAAAGCCAATAGAGCAGTAGCTCTAGCGACATCGATGTCCACTTAATAACCTTGAGGTCTTAGGTTTGAGTCTCTCCCACCTCCAAATAGTTGTAATTTCAAAAAAAATAAAAAATTCACTTAAATAATACTCATCACATATTAATATTTCCATAAACTGACGACATGACATCGATATTTTAAAGATTTTATATAGTACCATTTTCATAATGTTTTTCAAGAAAATGACAAGCTAATCTTAACACTATTAGGTTGACATGATGAAGTTTTTGCTTTTGTTTTTTTTCCTTTTAAGACGGGTGAAGTTTTAGAAATAAATAATTATGAATTCAATTCATCCTCAATTCCTTATGACATAATTTTTTATAATTTTTTTTAACATTTAATGTTGTAAAATCATATAACTTTTTCAGTATAAATAATTGATAAGCATGAATTTTAATTAAAACAGTTATTACATACCAAACTAATGCATTAATTAAATTAAAGTTTGCTTGAAGATTTTTTTAAATCTGCCCAAACTTTTGATGGCTATCAAATTGTAAACCATATAATTTTATAGTTATTAAGTCGTTCAAGATGTTAATTACGTAAACCGTTAATCTCCATCTTTTAAAGTTAAACACATATCATATAAATGTAAGAAAAAAAAAATCAAACTATTTATCTTATTAGTACACAATTTTTATCAATATATTAATTATTGATCGTATTAATTAATCTTATACGTATATGATATTATTCTTAATTTGAGTTGAATTAAATTAAACTTCGTAAAAAATGGCAACTCTAGATATGAGCGACTCATTTTTTAAACCAAATTATAACCAACTGAACTCTAAAAAAAATATTTATAAATCAACCCAACCTTTATGATTTAAGTGGTTATCATCCTCAAAAAAAAATTGCTATCCTGAACTGCCTTAGTTTTTTTTTTTTTAACCAAATTTGACTTACCTGGCTTGGAGGCAGAGTTTCTCAACATCAGGTCCATAAACAGAGGACTTTCTAACCAGGTCAAGACCGGCGGTCAACGAATCACCGGCGGGATCAATGTGCGCCCACGAAATCCGGTATCCATATCCAACGGCGAAATCTCCGACGCCGGCCGACGGCGGAGATGCAGGGGGACGAAAGTAGTAACTGAAAAGAAAGAGTACGACGGCGAAAACCAGAGAGCGTCGGCCGAGAAGCGATCGAAAAGATCGAGAAAGTAACGTTGTTATGGCCATTTGTTATCAGACAATTATAAGCTCTTCTTAATCGTAAAGGTCAGTATCCATTGTTAGCTTAGCCACGACTAGTTTCTTCTTAGCCTTCTTTTTATAACAAATGTGGTTTGTTTATATTTTATTTTTTGGCTAATGGCGGCTTATTAAGATATTAATTGTTATTGGAAAAACTTTGGTTGATGACTTGGCTAACAACCCAAAAATTGAAGGCCCCACAAAAAGTTTTTTTTATAAAAAAAAAAAAAAATTTGGCATAAGTGGATGAGTGTTGCAATTCCTTTACCACCTTTAGTTGTCAATTGTATAAGGAAATTCATGCGGTCGTTATTATATATTGAACTAGTAATGTTTGATTCTTTAAAAAAAAAAAAGTTGTTAGTATAAGATATCGGTTGAGCTATGTGCATTGGGTGATTTTCTTAACCTTTTGGTCATGATACACTCTATAGACTTCTCGAGTTATTCACAACATTTTTATTGGTTGTGAGGCAAGCGGAACTACAACTACAATTAGATACCAACCTACTAGTTCAAGAGTTTGATGTTTACAAGCTAGGGCGCTCAAATCCGTCATATATTTTTATTGGGGCTGGGGTTAATCAGACATAATTGAAAGGGTTTGGTTCATTGTAAGATTGCTAAAGTTCAAGTCTCTTTTGAGTGTAAGGCCTAACCTTGTGAGTTGAAATCGAAAAAACTTATTTTACAAAGGAAATTTATACTTATCGAAATAAACGAACTCACTCCTTAACCAGGATTCTTTTATTACGATAACATAATATTACATGTGAAACATCTTATTGTAAACATCTTATTGGGACATTCAATTTATTGGTGTCAACTCCAATATGAATTCCTCCCAAATAGGAATTGAAAGTCCTGAGATCTCAACATTGACAAACTTGGCAGAGTACTCATAGGTTTTTCTGATGGTTGAATTACCATTCAAGTTTGCTCCCTTACTTATATTTAAACCAAAGCCACCCATTTTCTTAAGCATTTCAAAGCCTACAAAGGTCACTTTGTCAATGATAAGTTTTTTGCTCAAAGCAAATCCTCCATTTGTAACCTCTGACTTTACCAGTAACTTGCTCCCAACTACTTCACTATAAAATCTAACGAGGCTCCATTTACCTCCTTCTGCTCCCATTTCCACTACTTCTCCATCATCTAAGAAAACCTCTCCATTGCTGCTCTGACCATGGCTGACCACTACCAAAAGCTTGAATGCAGTCTCTCGGGCTGCTCGGGTCGTCAACGCCTCTCCGTGCAACGCCAAAATATGTCCTTCCCTGATGTGCACATTTATATGATCAGCAGGAGCGTCAAGAGTAATTTGTTGTCCTGACTTTACGGTCACTGACTCTGAATAGTTGAAGAGGCTAAACCAATTTCCTGCAGGGAAATATGCATCGACAGAAACAGCTCCTTCCTTAAGAACTGGAGAAACCAATACACCTTCACCAAGTAGAAACTGAGAGTTGATTTCATAGGTCTTGATATCATGAGGGAATGAGAAGAAGAGAGGTCGTACAATTGGTGTCCCCTTTTTGTGGGCCTCATACATCAAAGTGTAGAAGTAAGGAAGTAGGCGATAACGAAGCGCGAGCACCTTTCGGGCCGATGCAGCAACCGAATCCCAAAGATAAAGCTCTTGACGAATGGTACCTTTATCAGAATGGTCTCTAGCAAATGGGTAAAATGCACCTAACTGCAAAGAAAAAAAAAGAACGTAAACTTCAATGCTTTGGTAAATACCATCTTCCAAACATTAGAATAACAAAATGATTGACAGAACTTTCACCTGAATCCAACGTCGACAAAGTTCTTCCGTCGTATCTCTAGAAAACCCGCATATGTCAGCACCAACCATTGGAATTCCAAATAGTCCAAAGTTTAGAATGGATGGAATTGTGTACCCCAAATCATTCCATGTTGCAGCATTATCTCCAGTCCAATGTGCTGTGTACTTTCCAGAGCCTACAAAAGTTGATCTTGACAGAACAAATGGTCTTTTGCCCCTTACTTTTTCTAATGAGGAATGGGTAGCCCTTGACTCTAAGAATCCATATAAGTTATGAGTATTATACTCAGTCAAGTTGCCAAAATGAAGACTCGATGCCGGCACAGTCCTATTGTTAATGGGGCGCTGGACATTAGCATTGTTAATATTGTAAGGAGGGTTATCAAGGTTAGAAAATGGGCTGGTTGAAGTTGTTATAAAATTTGATATCTCGTTCATATCAATCCAAAGACCATCAAATGGAACAATATCTTGAAACAATTTAATCTCACCACCCCAAAAATCCTCACTGTTTGGATGAAGAAAATCAGGGAAATAAACAGGACCAGGCCAGACCTCACCCAAGTATGGAACCCCATCGTATTTTATAAAGATATCAGCTTCAATTCCTCGAATGTACGTTCCATATGTCTTATTGGTACTAATACCTGTAGGAAATTAAGAAAATATTTGAGCAAAAATATGAAGAAACTTGTCACATCACTCTCAAGAAATAGAAACAAAAGGAAGAAGGGAAAAGAAAAGGAAATATTTCCTCACATGAAACCAAATGCAGTGCTTAAAGAACATACCAGGATCCAAGATGATCACATATTTTTGTCCATTTTGGTGGAGATTATCAGCAAATTTCTTCATCTTCTCCACGGGAAAATTGATGGGATCAAAAGTAAAATCCTTATAGCCATCCATGTAGTCAATGTCGGTCCACATAACTTCGAGAGGTATACCGGCTTCGGCATAACGAGCAACAACACTCTCAATGTCAGAAACATTCTTGTAACCATAACGACATTGGTGAAACCCTTCAACACAAGAAAACTCACCTTATTTGTTACTCGTGGCATAGAATGGTTAAAAGAAATGAAAAGCTCAACTATATGATAAAAGTATAGCGTCAATTCCCAATTAATGCACATGTTTCCTTTAAATAAAGTGCTTAGGGGCAAGCAGTTAGCTAGCAGCAGTTCACTTAGATCTGAATTCACTTTTAATAGTTAGCAATATCGAACAATCTCATTCTTATCTATCCACCTCGAATTACCAAACACGGGATAAAAAATAGAAAGTAAATAAATCATCATAAGTTCGTCTATTGGTTAAAGAAGGTCGTGAGAATTTAAGAGGTTATGAATTCAATCTACGGTGATCATCTATCTATGAATTAATTTCTTATGAATTTTCTTAACAACTAAATATTCTAGGGTCAAATAGTCTATCCGATGAGAATAGTCAATATGTGCGTAAGCAAACAATCACAATTTTTTTAAAGGAAAGTAATTAAGTGCAGAAACATCAAAATCATTTTGAACTATTTATTTAAGTAAAAGCTAGGGGATCAAATCATTAACCTCATGAATCAGAAACAGAGGGGTATAATTTAAAGAGGATTTACGTTCACAATTTACTAACTCTTCCTCCTCAAAAAATCACATTCAAACCAGCTATTGTAACGACACAAATAACTCCTCATTTTTAAACACTCATTTCTAACTAGTCAAAATAACTTCTTAGTTCTAATCACTTATTTCTAAACCTTCATTTATAACTACTCAAAATAACTCATTTACGAACATTTCGAATCATTTATTTTTAACTATCCAAAATTACTCTACATTCAAACAAGTTATTGTTTCTAACTCCTCTACCAAAAGAAAACATCAATTTTCTAACTTCTCAAACTAACTCATCATCCAAAACCTTATCCAAGATCAAATCGCCAATTCTCAGACTAATATAAGCTGAACTTCTGCAAAACCTAACAGCATAGAGACCAAAACAATTGAAACACTAACCAAACGACCAGTAAGGCATGGGAGCAGGGCGTCCAATAAGCTCAGTATACTGATCGATCACCGAAATCGGCGACGGACCTGCAAAGAAGTACAAATCGATGATTCCACCAATAGCCTTATACGTAACCCTGTCGCCGGAGTACATAACATCCATGCCATTACTGTTCAGCAACAGAACTCCATGCGTCGTCCCCGCCGCCACTTTACCATCGCGAGAGGGCGACCGGACGTCAATGTAGAAAGGATGCGAACCGTAGAGGTTCACATCGACATTAACACTGCCAATGTCGGCATTCCAAAGCGTCAGAGTTTTAGATTCATCCGGCACGAGCTTGAAGGACTGCCTGGTTTGCTCGCCGAGGCCGAAGAGGGAGGATCGATCCTTTGGAAGCGAAGAGGAGAGTTGAATGTATTGGTCCTTGAAGACGAGAAAGGTCTCTGGATCGGAGAGATCCGGCGAGGTGTCGAAGAGGACATCGCCGGACGACCGCCGGAGCACGGAGAAGCCGAATGGTGTGGTGTTGCGGAGGGTGAAAGTTAGGTCGGAATCCGGATCGGAGATGAAAGCGGATTCCGGCGAGCTGACGTGGTTTTCCGGTAGGGAACGGATTCGGGAGTTGGATCGACGGGGAATTACGTGGTCCGGTATCTCCCATCGTTTGCGCGTTGCGTCTGTTATTCGTATTCTCAATCGATCTTTGGTTTCAAAACTGCATTAGCATATTTGTTAGGGGATTTTTGTATGAATAAACAAAATAAATAAATAATTCTTTTTTTATTAAAATAATATAAGAATCAATTATCGATTTTCAAATTCGATTTTGTGGACATAGAATTGACCCATATGATAATATATGTGTCAAAATTTTAGTAAAATATTAAATATAACAAAAGCAGATTTAATTCTTTTTATGAATAAATAAAATAATTAATTAATTCTTTTTTAAGAAGGAACTACTCCTCTCAAATAATATTATAGAGTAAAATATTAATTTCAAAGATCGTGTCAAAATTTCAGTAAAAAATTAAATATAACAAAAACGAATTTAATTGAAGGGTTAGAATGAAATTAATGAGTTAAATAAAATTAAACAGATGGAAAATAATCCAATGAAAGTTGAAATATTTTAATAGATATAAAATTTTTGTACAAAATTATAGATTTACACAAATTTCCTAATTAAATACCAAAGCCACTGTTGGGTAGCTTGATGGTTTGATTGTTTGGTAGAAATAGAGTTTGTTATGAAAATGACAATCAACAATCATAAAACGAAAATATGAAAAACAGATAATAGTAAACGTGAGAGAAGAAAAGAAAACAACACAGAAGTTTACGTGTTCACCAACGTTGTGTTGGTTAATTCACGGGCAGAAGAGGAGACCAATATTATTGAGAAAGACGCAAATTTACAGTACAGAGATTATGTCATAATACGACTAGAGTTTAATTCGAGTTTATATAGGCACTCTAATTAATCTCTATTACAGAATGCGCAAGCATTAAATAGAATGCGGATGTGTGGACGAGCGGCAGAAACAGAATGCTCTGCGGAGTGTGGTTAGTGGATGCGCATTTAGCGTTCGCGCAAAAGAATGCTAAACGTACAAATGCATGTGTTTCGCAACAGGGGCGTTGCCCCGCACCTCCACTCGCTGACTGGACAACACGACCCCCAATTACTAATCGCCAAACATTAATGCGTTCAAGGCATAACACAACAGAATTCAACACCAAAATCATGAATGAATTCGATTCCAATAATAGAATATGTATTTATAATTAAAATATTATGAATTAAATGTAGTTTCTAATCTATACACCATTTTAGTTGTATCATGTGGTTTTAGATTATCTTAGATTTAAATTCCAATTCTTGAAAAAATAATTAATTTTCATTTAATAATTTTCAATTCTATAATATTGATGTGAGGATTTGAGTTTTTTTAACATAAATTAGAGGAAGATGACAACAAACCAATAAAGAAACAAAATTCTCAAATATATGAAAGTCGGATATCGATTCTTAATATTAAATTATATTTTCACTAAACAATAAAATCATAAGATCACTTACCCATTCTTGAGTTTGATTACTATATTATACAATATGTTATTAAAACCAAGAACTTACACGAGGTTTAAGAAGAAAAAAAATTGATGTTAATAGATAATTGTTTATTTTGTACAAAAAAAACTCATTTTGAAAGATTTTTTTTGTCAATATATAAAAAAACTTGAAAACAAGTAATGAGGTATGTTCATCCAGCATAGTTTTTTTTTTATTGATGCAAGATTATCATTTACTTTTCTACCCCTAGATCCACTAGTTCGATCCACTAATACTTACTAGATTGGTTAAAATTTAGTTGTTAACCTCAATACCTTGTTGTGATTGTAATTTGTTACCAAGTTTTCTTTCTAGTAAACAACTTCTCTACATTTTGATTAAAAATGGATTTAAGAACACGACAAAAAGTATCAATTTATTTCTCACAAGTATGCGCCAATGACCACGAAGTCATTGACAAAAAGTATCAAAAGTAAAATTAAATATTTTAAAGAAAAGGAAAATTAAATACACAAATTAAAATCGTTCACTAAAAAAAATGAGAGAAATTAAAGAAGTAGATGAAATTGACCTGGCTTGAAGGCTAAGTCTCTCAAGATCGGGGCCATAAACGGAGGATTTTCCGATCAGGCCAAGATCGGCGGTCAACGACTTTCCGGCGGGGTCAACGAGCACCGACGTAACTCGGTATCCGTGTCCAACGGCGACGTCTGATCTCTTCTCTGCGGCGGCGAAGGGCGGAGATGCAGGGAGGAGAAAGAGCAGCACGGCGGCGAAAAGTAGGACAGATCTGGAAAACGGCGTCGTTAGGGCTTGGCGGGAAGAAGACGTCATAGTTGTGGAAGTGTGAGTTTGGAGTATTGAAGTTCTTCTTATCTTCTTCTCCCAATCCAATGGCGTCGCTTTCCATGGTTTTGGGCTTTTGATCTTTTCATTGGGACACGTGGATTGCTGGCTTTTTGGTAAAATTTACTTTCTTACCCCCCTACATTTATAATTTAGAGGCGGTATCTCCATCGATCCGGATTATCCAATTCAAAACGTAAGGGTTGGGTTGGGTTGGATCTTGAGTTGGCAAATTTTTTATTAGTTCAACCCAACCCAACTCGAACTAAAAATATTATATATAATATGTCTACGAATATAAGATAAATTAATAAGAAAGACTTTTACCATACTTTGTAAACCTTCTAAAAAAAATGTAAACTAATAAGATAGATACATTTTTTAAGCTTATTTGTGGACCTATAGATTGAATCTTAGATAGAAAAAATGAGAGTAACATAACTTGAGAACCTAACTCAACCCGAAAATCTAGGGTTGGGTTGGGTTGGGTTGCACTTATGCATAGGGTTGGACGGGTTGACAAATTGATCAACCCGAAAAGTTTGGTTAGTCCGAAAAAATCATTCAACCCTATCCAACCCGGACCATGTACACCCCTATTATAATCTATTCAATTTGGTTATAAAATTTTGGTTAAATTATAAGTTTAATCTTTATAGTTAGAAGAAAGTAAGAGTTTAAATTTCATGATTTAAAAAATTAAAGTTTAGTCATTATGATTTTATGAAATATAAAATTTAGTCTTATGATTTTCGGTTGACGAATTAAATATTTCAAAGTTAGTTATTCATGTATTAATGATAAAATAATGACTTAAGTGATTGTTATAGCAAACCAATTCATATCAATTTATGCATGAATAGAGAGTTTTCATTTATATTAGGTAAGATGCCTACTATATTTTAGATTTTATAAAATTATAAGACCTCATTTTTCGAGAGACTAAATTTTATATTTTTTTTCAAACGGACTTAACTCTAATTTTTTTAAACCATTAAAACTAAATGCAAATTTTCTTTTAAATGATAGGGACTAAATTTACATTTTATCCTTATGTTTTAAAATTGATTGGTTTTTTTGTTGTTGTTATATCTTTAATCCCAAAAGTTCACTCACTATAATTTGCCTAATTTTATGGATAGGCATATGCTTTCATAAGTCCAAGTGCGTACAGTAGCTAGTTGAGACAATTTAAAACATCTCTACATTTTATGTTCTGCATTTAATGTATTCAATTGTTATTTTTAGTTTGGTAGTTTTTAATTCTTCATATGGTATTTGATAACTTTTGGAGTCCTTCATCTTTCAAAGTTTAAACCATTAATTGGTCTACTTAAACACTTGTAATTTTCTATAATTTGGAGATTATTAAATATAAGAACTTGTGTGGTCTCCTTGAAAGTGAAACATTTTAGTGTTGTTTTTTTCTTTTCAAATTCTTTTTTTTTTGTATTTTAAGTTTAAATCAATTTATTAAATTGTCAAGCTAATCTTAAAGTGAATGGTCTTAGGATTTAGGGATGACCATGAAAGATTATAAATTTAATCTGAAAGTCAATATCATTCTAATTATACTCTTGGTTGGAACCATTTGTTAAATTTACTCTATTTGCGTATGTTTGCTAAAGTACTAGAGTACATTTAATGTTAAGCGTTAGTGTTTTGGTAGTCTATATAAACAATGTCATAGAATTGTATTAGAGTGTGACTTTAACAATGAATTTCTCTCCCGAAAGAGATGATAGTCAGATGATTTTATTGTTTGGAAGTAATTCATTTCAACATCATGATCACAAGTTCGATATCGAGAATCAATATTTCACGAGTACAATGAAACATTTTCATCACAAAATGAACGATGATAATCAGAGAAATTTTCAATGTTACAACTAACTAATGTTACTTCCCTAATATCTTAATCTTATATATTTTTAAAAGGTTGTTAATTCAATAAGTATAATTTTATAACTAAAAAGTTATGTCATATTTTTAAATATCGTTGAGTTAAGAAAAAAAATTTGTAAACCAATAAAAGCAATAATCCAATTAATGTAACGTATCCACGATCTAAAGATTGAGATCATTCAATGACATTTTATTTATAGTATAAAGTGGGGGAAGGAGGACAACAAACCCAACATGTAGGGCACAAATGAGTCTAATAATATGATGGGAAAATATCGATTTTTGGGCTCAAACTCGTGACCGTAGAATTGAAATAGATTAACACCAAATAAGATAACAAAATACGCCACTAACTCTATACATCATTCAATGACATTTTTAATATATATATTCCTTTTGAAAACGTGTATGTGTGGCGATCTTACTTAATTTTTTAAAAATAAAATTTGTATAAATTAGAACTAAGTATGTATCGAATGAGTCAATGATACAATGATTTCATTATTTGGTTGTAAACTAGTTCAATAATCTCATCTTGAAAATATCGAATGGGTCACCGACACAGTTGATTATCTTGTTTGATGTTAATCCATTTCAACCTTGCTCTCGGGTTTGTTGGTCCCCTATATATCGCCTAAATTTACAAATTTCAAAAATAAAAAAGATTTCTAAATTTAAGTTTTTTTTTTTTGTTGAAATACTAAATTTAAGTTTTGAAACTAAATAAAATAAGCTAAAAAGATTCTTTTTTCCAAAAGCAATTAAAAAGAGGTTCAAGAAAATGAGAAAAACTGAGCGAATAGAGAGAGATTTATGTCAAGTTTTGTTGATTAAAATTTAAATTCGTGGAAACTAACAAGAACGCTAACAACTTTTATTTTTGTGGCAACGAGCAATAGATAAGCTTATATAGGGAGGTACATTTTTGCCATCTTGAGTCTTAGTGGAAACCTGTTCTTAAAGAAGTCTTAGTGCTTTTGAGCAACTACTCATATTACCAGCATAAATTCCTTTATATATATATATATATATAAAATAAATTTATCAGATCATTTAAATTTAAAAAATAATTACAAATATGATTACTAAAAATAGTGATTGATATTAGTAAGTATTTGTAATATATTATATTGATATTAATGAAAATAGTGAGGGTGGGCCGAAGTGTATTTCTTTTCTTGGGCTTTTGTCTCAGGTTTCCTCAAATATATAGGTCTTCTTTAAACAGAAGTATAGGTAAAAAAAACCTATATCATTACGAATTGGTTCTCCCATGAAATTATTACTTTTTTTTTTATTATATCATTTTATATCACTTTTCCCTGATTTGTATTTTCCTTATAAAGAAATAGTTTTTTGGTACCTTATAAGGAAATAGTTTTATCATTAGGTACAGATATTACTTTAATTAATAATAATTAACTACCAACGAATATTATGCCTTCACATTTATTAAGCTTTTCCCATAAATATGGCAAAAAAAGAAAGTCCAAAATAAGATTTGAACTTGGCCAAGTACAAATGTTCAAAATTTGCCAACATCACCTAACCACTTAGCAATTTGCATCTTTTTTCCAAACTCAAGAATAGTTTAATTATACAACACATAAAGTAATAGCTTTCAGATGAAAAAAAAAATGGAATTCAAGAAACTTGTTTGGGCAGTTTTTACTTTTTCTACCAAATATGAGAAATGTTTTTTTTTAAGAATAAAAAATAAGAACGATTATCAAACATGTCTGTTTCTCAAAAAATCAAAAATAAAAATGAGAAACAGAAAACGGGAACGTTATCAAACGATCTCTTAGTTTCTTGCCTTCTTACATAGTATGCGATTTATTCTTCAGTTCCTTTTTTGTAAGTTGCTTGTTCGTTCCTTATTTGATATTTTTTAAGTTTATTATTTCATGTCAATAGTTTTCATACTAGTTCTATTCATATAAAATAAGAGAGTTTTTTTTTTGAGAATATAGAGAATTGTATTTAAATCATATTTGTAAATAAAGCTACATTAATTTAGTATATTTTTTTTTTGAGAATTACATTAATTTAGTATTGGTTTCCACATCTTTTTTCTTTTTTGAGATCTTGCATTGTCCACGTCAGTATAGCTTCATGAAATAATGACGTCATATTTTCTGGCAAATTGATACAAGACAAGCCTCGAATTAATATCTTAATTGTTTTATATTGTTCGAAATATATATCAAGTATCATACTAAATTTTACGAATCATAACCACCTAGATCTTGCTTTTAGAAAACGACATAGATATTGATTTACCGCAATAATCATAATGATTACTTTTTCTTCTTTGTTTTTGTAATTTACAAAAAGATATTAGATCTTTATAAAATAATAATAATAATAATAATAATAAGATATTAGATTAAAATCATTTTAAAGACATATTTTAGAACAATAATAATAAGGGTAAAATGTGATCATTTATTTACAATAATTTTTTTAAAAAAAACTTTGAAATTTTGTCTTTTTTTTTTTTGAGAATGAAATTTTGTCATATTAATCCTTTAATTTTTTACTATACCCTTTTTGCCATTATACATTACAAAAATGCTTTAAATTAATTTTATGATAATTATGAAGCTAATATTTATTGAAATTAGTTTAATAGTGTTAATCATAATTATATAAGTAAAGATAAAATGTATATAGTTCTAAAATTTATGAATGAAGTTGTTTTTTAAAGAAAAAGTAACAAATATTATCATGAATATTAATTTTAAATTTTTTTAAGAAAAAAATCAATATTGAAAAGTTTTAACCCAAAATGAAATTATTTTCCTAGTATTAAAACAAAAATTGGCATTTTAACCTTTTACTACTAATACTTATTATTATTGTTTTTTTCGTTTTCATATTTCAATGTTTTCTTAAATTTAGTATAGTTTATTGTAAAAAAACTATTTTATAGTTTAAAAAAATACTATTCACATATAAATTATAACCATGACAGTTTCCAATATGATAGTTGGAAGCATGATACATAAAGTTCAAAACAATTAATTATTTTGTAAGGCAAAAAACTAATTAATAATCGGAAGCATAATACATAAAAACTAAAACAAGTAAGTATTAAATTTAAAAAAACTATAATCTGAAACATATGTATCATATTTTGAAAGTCGCTTTTGTCAACATTAGAAATAATGTAATAGATAAGTTTAATGGTAAGGAATGAATCAGTGGCATAGTTATTTCATTTTTTTTAGTGATAATCCAATTAGTTCGAATTTAAAAATTGATATTTATCTCCTCCCTCAATTTATACTAAAAAAAAAAGAAATCCTCATATAATAGGTCAAAATTATAAATTTTTAACCGATAATTTAATAAGATTGTCAAACCTTCCAAAGTCAAATATTTAAATACCAAAAATGAGATAAACAGTATTGGTGAAATAATAGTTTCAAATAAAAAAAAAGTTTTAGGTTATATACGTAAACAATAGTAGAGAAGAATAGAAAATCTTATATTCAATCAATAAGATGGATACATATATATATAGACTAGACTTGAAGAAAATCCTAACTACGAATGTGAAATTACAATAAAGGGCAAACTAGAAAACTCAAAAACTCTAACAATATATAGTTAGGAATAGAAACTTTACAAAAAATGATTAATAATATGTTGATTTGGTTATAAATCAATTCATCTTTATAATTACAAGTATGAGTTTAATTCTATCTTATTTTGAGATAAGGCGGAAGAATTTAATCCTAAAATTGTTAAACTATATAAATAGCAAATTTTGGTTAAAACAACAATCACTTAAGTTTTTTCTCAAAAATGTAAAAAATTACGTAAGTTTTTTTTTTTTAAGAGATAAGTCATCTGCTTGAGAGTGTATAAGTGAAACATTCAATTATTTATAGTTTAAACTACCACCACAAAAATACTATAAAAAATGCATAATAATATTTTAAATGATACGTTCATTTAATTAACATTCAAACAAAATATACTCTTTTAAATAAAAACTTGGGAGATATAAAAAAAAAAAAATCTTCTTTTTTGAAATAACAACGTCCATCCTTAAGACATGCCAGAGATATCGAAAAAATAATGTAACAGATAAGTTTAGAATTATAGATGTCAAGAAAAGCATATCTTCAAAGGCTAAGTCTTCAACTATTCAGTCACTCCTATCCTGAAGGACTAAGTAAAAATAAAATAAAATTTTAAGATTAAAAATCATCCAAACAAATAATAGAAAAAAAAGTATTTTCCATTGGAAATCAAAATATTGAAAAATAAATTATACTCAAATGTTTCCGTTTTTGCCATTCATTTAACTACATGCCCGATTCTTTTTTCTTCTAATTCTGATACATGCCGAGTTCTCTCTAAATTTGATACATGTCCATATCTTTTTAAACTTGATACATGCCGAACTCTTGATTTCAAAAAAATAAAAAAAAATACATGCCGCTCTTGTTTTCTTTTTTGCCTAGTGACAATTTAAATAAGGCAAGCACACAAATTTTCAAACAATAAACAAAATGTACAAAAAAAAAAAAAACTAAAACAAAACTGATTCCCTTAAAAAAAAACTCAATTAATATATATATATATATATATATATATATATATATATATATATATATATATATATATATATATAACTTCATACAAGCTTTGATTAGCACAAAGTTTAAGTGATAAAATCATAATAGAAACTATTAATCATAGGAGAAAAAAAAACTAACTAAAATTTAAAAAAACACAGTTGAAATGTTTTGGTTTCGCAAATACTTCTTTCTTATTTATATATTATTATTTGAGTAAAATACTTATTTCCTATTAATTTTATTATCTACCTCATTTCTATTTTTTAAAACTAGTTTATGTTTTGAAGATAAAAAAGAGGAATTTTTCTACAAATTAGAATATTTCTTTCTTTTATTTATTTTTTAATTCAACCGTATTGGAAAAGGGAACAATAAGAAATTGAGACAATGCAAACTTAACTTTAAAAAACGAAAAAAAGTAAAATCAATTCATTATTAAACAAGCATAGCTTCAATTAGGAAAAACAAGTCAACAAAAAACTATACAATTTGTAAACTTCCCAAAATATACAAAATCAACCGAGCAAAAAATTTCGAAAGCTTATGAAGCATCGATTTAAATAATTATAATGAAATTATTATTATTAGTATTAAATAATATAATAATTTTTTTTTAAAATTACACAGGTGAAGATTCGAATTCATAACATTTTATTCATCCATATATATGATTGAAAATTATTGTTGACTAAAGAATATAGTAACTCGATGTACATATGCACAAAATTAAAATAACATGCATTTATAATGTAAATTATGATAACATACGATTATGATAATATGATATTATTATAGTTGAGACAAAAATTTATGATCTAACCTATCAATTATTATGAACGAAAATTACATACATCCTAGTAACTACTTAATTTATATTTGAGAATAATAATGTGTTATATAGGTATGTAAAAATTACATTATATATGATAATTTGATCAATGCTACATTACTTATGAAGTAATACTTATCTACACGTAGGTAGGCATTTGGAAATATATATCATCATTTTGAACCCAAAATTTTACACTTTAGCATTTCTCTTTCTATCAAGCCATTTTTATAAGAAAAAAGATGCAGTCTAAAATGTTGATAAATATTTACGATATACTTACCTTGATGATAAGTATTTACGATATACTTACTTGCCCTAAACAAGTTTTGCTCTATGTGGCATAATAGTATGCATATATTGTATTGAAAAGTATGTATAAGTTACTTATAATAGAAAGTAGATTTTTTTTTTGAATAATTATTATATAGCTATAGCCAAAACTTAAATCAAATAAAATTATAATTGAAGAGCTCTTCTCACAAATTAATTAAAAATGTGGGAAAATTTTAATTTATGTGTGTATATAAATACTCATTAATATTAATTCATAATTTTCTAAAATTACTTAGCATTATAACTATTTTAGAAATAAAAAAAAGGTAGGAAGGAATAAGAATGAAAATAAGATTCAAAGATTTGATTCACATTTGGCGATTGGTGAAACTCAATCTCAAAGGAATTCCATTCTTCTTCTTCTTCTTCTTCTTCATCTTCTCTTTATATATATCTCTTTGATCCAATTGCTTGAAATGCAATCCATGGTTTCTGTTCTACTGAAATCAGCCACTGAATCGCTAATAAACCATTGTGATTGTTCAAACCTCAAAACCGCTTTTCAATTGGAGTGATCAAAATCAGCGGCTCTGATTCTTCTTGCTTTAACCTTTTCCCATCACAATTCCTCAATTTCCGAAACCACTTCCCATTTATTGTTCTTCCTTGCCTTGTTTACTCACTATTCTCTATAAACCCGATTTTTTCGTTATTAACTTTAGGAGAGAGAGACGAATTGCGGTTTCGGTTTTATTTTTGATTTTGGGGTTCACCCCATTTCGGTATTTACCCTTATTCAGGTACCCTTCTTTTGCTTTTTGTTTTTTTCTATTGAAATTTCTGTTCATACAATGGATTGCGTTTTACCTGTTCTTTTTCGTTTTTTTATGATGGGGATTTGATGGGGATTCTATTCCTTGTTTACTGATGGTAATTGTTCTGACTGTTCGTTTCTTCTTAACCAAACAATTTCTGTTTGTTGAATACAACTATGGCCCGTTTGATTTCTCAATGTTTGGTGTTTTTTTGGTTTATCTTTTGGAATTTTAGAAACTGGGTTTTAATGAACACATGCAATTGATTATCATTTTGAATGCTTTTGATTTTTCAGGTCTCTTGAATTGGGGGTAAGCACTAGATTTATTGAATTCTGTTCTGAATGTGATATGTGATTGCTGCAGATAGGTTAATTAGGTTCATGCAAAGGCCTTTTGTTCTTTGTTTATTTTGAAGATTTTCGTAGTTTTGCAAATGGGTTTGATTTTCTTTTTTATGTTTTGTTGATCAATTAGGTTTTCACGACATTGCAGCCGATGGACCAGAATAAATTGGGAGCAGATTCTCATGCAAAAGGGGTGGGATTTCTGATTTATTCTCTTGAATTTGAATATATGTTGGAATTTTGTATGATTGCTATTCTGGTAAATAAATATAACATTGTAAATGTAACCTGTTGATGTCTGACCTTTTGATTGCACAGATCCTGTTCTCCTTCTATTTTAGAATGAAATTTATAGATTTTTCTTGTTTAACTTTTGTTCTGTTTTTTTTTTTACCTGTGCTTATAGATTTGCAGTTTGCTAATTATAATTCTTCAATTTTTGCTGCTTGGTCTTCTTTGGACATGGCCAATTGTTAACTTCTTGTTGGTGTTGTCTTTGTGAGGAGGGATTTGAATTTTGATAACCTGACCTGAGCCTTAGGCACTGTAATCTACCTTTTATCTGGGCTCAAAAAATTATCTATTCATCCACTTAGAATCCAAGTCAGTTATGATCTTTACTGTTTACAGTGATCTGTACTTGATGATGTCAAACTTATAAATTGTTAATTTAGACAATTAGTAGGTTTTGGTTTTCTATCCTAAAGTTTGACTTATTTGTTTTTCGCTCTCACAAGTTCTAAGGTCTTGTACAGTACAGTATTTTTTCTAATTTGTTCTTCCCACAATAAACCTTGCCCTATCACCAGGTATGCTTTTTTGGAGTAGGAATGGATCTAACTTTGGTGGATCATTAATTTCACTTCATTAATTTTATTTTTTTATTAGAATAGATGAAAGAATACAAAGGAGCAGACAAAACAACCGAGTTTTCTCCGGGGATTGTTATCATCATTTTTAATATTCTTCCTCTGTGATTTCATGCATTTTTCAATTTTGAACTAATTTCTTCTCTTGATATTCACGTGTTTTTGTTGTGCTGAGCTATATATAGATCAATGAACTATCTTTTCTCACTTGGGTTTTCTTTTTCCAGGTTCATTCTTTCAAGAGCAGCCATAAAAGTTACCAGATTGTTGAGGGGTTAGGAAGTCCCCACCATTATAAGGTACTTAACTTGAGCTCTACATATATATACATCAATCACATTCTATTCCAATTATTTTTAGACATCTCTTCCTCTTTTTTACCAAGTCTAACATATTTTATTCGTATGCGATCATTGAATTGTGGCGTGGGTAATAAAAAGAGAGCCCTGATACATTTATTGTTCGAGTTGTTTCTGAGCTTCTTGGTGGAATTTCTTAGCTAAGGAGTTTTGTACAATACTTCCCTTCCAAGTTCATGTCTTGCATTCTTACAAAATTCAGGGGCCCTTTATTAACACCTTTTTTCATGTTGCAGATTTCAGCGAGATGGGACCCGGATGAAGCATGCAGGCCTTTAATTGACGAAGCACCTGTATTTTATCCAACTGTGGAGGTAGCACCTTTTATTAGAAAAACTATTGCACAACTTCTTAATTTTTCAAGTCTTTGTTTAAGTTTCTCTTTTACATTTATCCACTTTTAATATTTATTAGGAATTTGAAGATACACTTGGGTACATAGCTAAAATTCGCCCTCAAGCAGAATCTTATGGTATATGCCGGATTGTCCCTCCGTCTTCTTGGAATCCACCATGTGTTCTCAAGGAGAAACTTATATGGGAAAATGCCAAATTCTCTACTCGGATTCAGCAAGTTGATTTGCTACAAAATAGGGAGCCCATGAAAAAGAAAAGTAGAGGTCGAAAACGCAAGCGAAGGAAGCACTCAAAAGCAGGGGCATCAGCTAGAAGCACCAATCTTGGTGTTGAAGCAAACACTACTTCTGAGTCTGATGAAAAATTTGGATTCAACTCTGGGTCAGACTATACACTCGAAGAATTCCAGGCATATGCAGACTGTTTTAAGGAATCATATTTTGGAACTAAGCAGGCTCAAGAGAATTTAAATACGGATCTCGAATCAAGCAAGATAAGGGACCCTTCTGTTGAGGACATTGAGGGTGAATACTGGCGGATTGTTGAGAAGTCTACAGATGAGGTTGAGGTATAAAAATATCGTCTTTTACTGGTTTTTTTTTATTTCCATTTCTTAATATTTGCACGGTTGTGAGTACTAAATTTTATTAAGCCATATTGCAGGTTTACTATGGAGCTGATATAGAATCAGCAACATTCGTTAGTGGCTTTCCCAAGGCCTCATCCACAGTAACTGAAGGAAATTCAGATCCGTATGTAAAGTCGGGTTGGAATCTGAATAACTTCCCTCGCTTGCCCGGATCTGTTCTCTGTTTCGAGGAAAGTGATATATCTGGAGTTCTAGTTCCATGGCTCTATGTTGGAATGTGCTTTTCTTCATTTTGTTGGGTGAGTTTGTCTTCTTTTGGTAAGGAGAGTGGAGATCTCTCATCTTCACGTATAACTTTTATAACTATTTTTATTGAATGAAATGTCTTGTATCAAAAGATATTCACGTTTCCTTTTTAGGTCTCTTATTTCAAAAATCTATCTATCTTCAATTAACTTTTGAATATGTTACTATTAGATATATAATCTGTTAATAACTGATAATGATAGCTTTGTGTATGTATTCACTGTTAATTTATTTAGTAGCCAAGGACTCTGTTTTCTCTAAAGAAGATGTAGAGATCAGGTAATCTTGTAGGTTATTTCAAGAATTATAATCTCCATGCTTTCTGAAAAGTTGGGTTAATGCTTATTTCCTATCAATAGCTTTTAATTTTGTTTTTAACTATTCCTAAAAACTGAGTGCTTTGCACTTGGACCCAATATATCTCACTCACTGCTGCAATAGATTAAATAGAGCACTGAAAAAGTACAGCCTTTTAGTTCTGTTTTTTTAAATCTTTGACATTAAAAAAACTGAGGGTTATATTATAGTCATAGAAGAGGTGCTATCATGATGGAAGCCATCCTGCTTTTTCCCTTATTTATCATCTATTGCATTTCTCTCTCTCTTCTAATAAAATGAATTTTGATATTCAGCATAGGAAGATGATTTTTGGGTCTTCAGTTTATTTAAATAAACATTTGAAAAATCTCTAACTTATACTCTTGATTATCCGGTTAAATGGGGACTGTGTATGAAAGAGAAAGATTCAATATTTCTCTTCTCAAAAGTCACTCAAGGTTTTTGTTTGATTTATTCCAGCATGTTGAAGACCATCATCTTTACTCTTTAAACTATATGCATTGGGGTGATCCAAAATTATGGTATGGAGTTCCGGGAAGCCACGCACCATCTTTAGAAGCTGCAATGAAAAAACATTTGCCTGATTTATTTGAAGAACAGCCAGATTTACTTCATGAATTGGTAATTTGATCAATTTATTATTTTCCTAACTGCGCGGGAGAAGTTCTACAAACATAAACATCTCACCTAAGCTGCATTGTTTAGAAGCATTTGTTTGTTATTGTCTATAGTTTAACATTAACTACACATCCACATAGATATCATTTAATTGCTTTTTTAATATAGTTTGTATTGGGGACACCTAGTGTAACTTCAATGTTGTATAGTGGTAATCATGAATCATTGAACGAAACTCTTACTGCACCTTTCAAATACCATGCTAGAACAATCGGATTTTCAAAGATACTTTTAATTCCCCTGCTTCCCTCACTGAAGCAACATTACACACTGGAATCTCTTGGAGTCATAGGCATTCACCTTTTTGTAACTATGACCTATCTTTTCTATTTGCACATTGGCGGCATCTTTTGTAATGTTTCTTTAGTTACCTTTGTAATATTCATTTATCAACGAAAGTTACCGTTTCCTATCAAAAAAAAAAAAATCATGCTATATGTTTCAGCCTTCTATTTTGAATGTAGTCAACTGGTGTGCTTGATAATTTTCTGTCAAATCTTCAATTGCCTCGCTAGTAGCTATTATATGTGTATCATTTTTCATTATCTCTTCCTTTTCTACCCTTTTCTATAATCTCTTTAAGAATTATGATTTTTTTTTTCTTGCGACAGGTCACTCAATTATCTCCTTCAGTACTCAAAGCTGAAGGAGTACCTGTCTATCGAGTGGTCCAAAATTCTAGGGAGTTTGTTCTTACATTTCCAAGGGCATATCACGCAGGATTTAATTGTGGTTTCAACTGTGCTGAGGCTGTGAATGTGGCACCGGTCGACTGGTTGTTTCATGGCCAAAATGCTGTAGAACTTTATAGTGCACAACGACACAGAACATCGCTTTCACATGATAAGTTGTTATTTGGATCAGCTCGGGAAGCTGCTCAAGCCCTTTGGGAGCGATTAGTTCGAGAAAATGTAACTCCAAGTAATCGAAGTTGGCAAAGTGTGTGTGGAAAAGATGGAGATCTTACAAAAGCGATGAAGGTAAACTGTTTTTTCTCTTCCTCCCAAATCCCCTGTTTGCATTTGCATATTCTATATGAATGTGGCCACTGAGTGAGCTGTATGGTTGGCTTAATCATTAATTATTGTAGTCCTAAAACTGATGTTTTCATTTCAATATTCACAGACAAGGGTTAAGATGGAGGAGGAAAGAATGAATTGCCTTCCAACTCTTATGAAGCAGCAAAAGATGGAAAGTGAGGCTGATTTCAAAAGTGAGAGAGAGTGCTATGCCTGCTTCTACGACTTATATCTTTCTTCAACCTCGTGCAAGTGTTCCCCTGATCGATTCTCATGCCTTAAGCATGCTGGTAACTTCTGCTCGTGTCCAGTAGAGGAAAGGTGCGTGCTCTTTCGCTATAGTATAGATGAGCTGCACGCACTTGTTGGAGCATTAGAAGGGGAAATAGATGCCATTAAAGAATGGGCCTCAAGATACTGTAAAATGGAAAAGGACAATGAGTCTGTAGCTAAGGTGGAGTTGCACAGCGGATTCATTGAAAAACCATATAGGTGCCCAGAAATAATAGATAAGTTAAAAAGAACGGATGCCCCATGCAGCTCATACAGTCATGCTTCTTCAGAAGTAGTGCAATCAGAGTCTCATCGAGGTTCGCGCAGCTTAAATACTTCCCACCTTAGTTCAGATAGCCAGAATGACATTGTGAATAGTGAAGTTATGGTAATAAAGAAAGAAGAGAAGGCAGGACATGAGTGCTGTTTTGATTTGAACCTTGAAATAATTTCTGAAGACAACGATAGCTGTGGTTGCCTCGAATCTGATAGCAAGATAGTAATTGATTTGGAGAAAACGTACACTTCGGTATATGAAGAAAAAGGTGCTTGTAAAGCAGCACATGAATCAGATTTAATGGAACTCGACACTGGTAATGTAAACACTTCACTGGCTATGGATTACTCAAGTTCAAAAGATGGTGTGAGAGTGTGCGGATCGAATGGTAATAAGTTGTTTGGAGTTGTTCTTTCGCAGTCGCAGCCAGTATATGCATCTAACAGTTCCTCAGAAGTAGAAACTCTAAAATACTCGGATAAAAGGATACCATCTTGGCCTAGTTCTCCTTGGAGTTTGGTTCCCTTTGTTGAACCTATAAATATTGGAACAATTATGTTCGGAAAGCTTTGGCACTGCAATAAGGCCATATTTCCAAAAGGTATTACACTAAATTATTTGACACAACAGTTCATGATTAACTTTAATTTCTTAATTTAAGGAATCCCTTTTCCATCGAATTCTACAGGATTTAGAAGCCGAGTGAAATTCTTTAGCGTGCTTAATCCAACGAATATTGTCAACTACACGTCCGAGGTTCTTGATGGCGGGCTTCTGGGACCTCTATTCAAGGTTGCCTCCTTAGTTTCTACGATTTTATGTTTCAACATTGTTTTATTTCAAATGTCAAAAGTTGGCATTTCCTCTTTGTGCCTTTCCAGTATCAAGCTGAAGTGAGAGGAACAAAAGTTTCTAATTGTTTATTAACATGCACAAGTTTTTCCTTTTCTGCTAGTAAACAAATTTGAGCCTATGCAGCAAAACCTATATTTTTCCTCTAACTAGCTACAATTTAGAGCATTTCCCTATGAGCTTTTGCAGGTCAGAGTATCATACATTGAGCTTTAACAAGATTGCTTCTATTAATTGTTCATTCCGTGGAATTATTTCCAGGTTACCTTGGATGAATCTCCCAGTGAGAACTTCACCAATGATGCCTCTGCAACCAAATGCTGGGACATGGTAGTACAGAGAATAAACCTAGAAATCGAAAGACAGAACCTTAGATTGGGAGAAACAGCTCCTTTGCAGCCTTTGGAGGAAGTCAATGGACTTGAAATGTTTGGATTTCTTTCACCTCAAGTCATTCAGGTAGGGCCTAGCGTAAATAGCTTCATTCATTCGTATCTCGACCTGAACAAGATCCTTGGTGTTTGTTATCCACCCCTTTGGCTGCATTGCAATATCGAGTCATTCAGTCATGGTTTTGACACGGTTCTGATCTTCTCTATTAATAATCTTCTTCTAATTTATTATTCCAGGCTATCGAGGCCCTTGACCCTAAACATCGGTGTCTGGAGTACTGGAATCACCGGCATCACACCGTACCCGAAAATTCAGGTGACAACACTAACTGCAATAGTTCTGTTTTAAGATTAGATTTCTCTTCGTTGCAAACAAGTGCAACTGCTTTTGATATCAATAGGGAAGAGGATGAGAATGTCAATCCAACTATAGGAGTGGAAGGGCATCATCAAAATGAAGAGGCTCGGTCTGTTATAAAGGGACTTTTAAATAAAGCAAGCCCTCAAGAATTAAGAGTGCCGAGAAGCATATTCTGCACAGAACAACTGCAAAACTACTGAATGGAGATCAGAATTTGCAGCTATGATCAAAGAGAAACAGGGAAAATGTAGATAGTTTAGTACAAGATATAGGAGCCATCATTCTTTCTAATTCGAGCTTTAGCTCGTTCTCGGTCATTTATCGAGTCTCTAATGATTCATAATTGTAACGGGAGGTCATGTTTCTTGGCGTAGACTTTGTTCACAAATTAAATTATCCTGCTGCTGTGGCCTACTCATGGCCTTTTTAGCTAGCTGTTTGAGATTTGCTACGCCATCGATAATGATTACGATATGATTGGTGCTGCTCTTGTCGTGGGGGATTCTTCTAATTTTGCTGATTGTGCAATTGTCAGTCAGTCATACAGTTCAATTTCCTACTAGGATATTGGTTTACTGGATTCCATAACTTTGTAACTTTAGGCATCACTTGGTGCAACTGGTGGTAGATTGGAAATAATGAGCCTGGTTGCCAATTTTGATCAGTATTCTATTAGTAAACAAAAAACTATATTAAACAGATTGACATTTACTTTGAGTTTATGTTATTATATTAAGCACTTTGTTACTAGGATATTAGCCAAACTCATTGAGAATGTTCTTTCAATACTCCAGCTTAATACACTTGCATAGAAATGTCTTCAACATTCACTTCAACTACCAACATGCTTTCGTATCATCTTATTCAATGTTATGTTGGGAGCAGTCAAAAGCGGGTCGAAATATAACGTCGGTTGATACGAAGGCAAAAAAGTAACAAACTAATAAGAGGAACAAAAGTCAACAATAATATAACTTAACTAACATTATGAATATGTATGAGTTTAAATCATATGTTGTAATAGTCATAATCTCAATTATAATAATTGTTCGTTCTGTTATAATAACTCACCCCTTAAAGATAGGTTATCGTATCGGAGCTTACAATAATCTAATCCCTTTTAAATGGAGATCCAAACATCTATGTGTGACTGAGATGTGATAGGTTCAAACTCACAAAAACTTATCTTAAATGGGAAAAAATCACAACTGAATTTTGCCTCTCTCGAGTCTCGAAGGCGAAGATGCTTTCAACACAGCTCCTGATAATGGCTTTCTTTTCTAGGAAAAGGCACGTATGGTATAAAATTTTAACACACTTTAAAAAGAAATTACCTTCTATAATTGCAAGACGAAACCATTGTTTAGAAGTTACCAAAATATATTGGAGTTGTTTCAACCAAGATATCACGTGAGGTCATTTTCATCCAATGGTTCTTCATGCTCTTCTGCCGCATCAGTCGTCTTCAGTGCACTCACATCGCCTGTTGGCAGTTTTCTAGCAAGCCTGATAATCTGCACCATTTACATTTCCATTAAAGTAGGTAATAATAAAACATACAAGAATCACATTCCAAACACAACATTCCAAACGATCAATTAAGTCAAATTAATACTGTTACATTAACGATCAATAAGAGCATAGTTCAACCGATAAAAAATATGTTCTAATGATTAAGAGATCAAGTGTTCGAATCTCCCTCTCCACTGTTGTTGACCTTTAGAAGAAAATGCTACGCTAACCAAATCTAAAAAGTGTAAAGAGCTTCTGCCCAAAATAGTTTTGGAGAAGCCATGAAACTTAGGTTTCTATTATTTGATGTAGAAGTTGTTTCCATTTCTTTCTTACCACGTTGTTCTCTGTATAATGCACCTTGAAATTTAAAAGTAAACCTACATTTTTCTTTGCACTTTTATCGCTTCCCATGGTAAGTAATAGATGATCTCAAACAACCTTCACGATCAACTTTGCACATCAATTTGAAATGTAAAGACAGAATGAAACAGAACATTTACCACGTGATCTAGATGAGAAATAGTGCTTGACTGAGCCACACGCTTGATTTCCTCAGTATTGCCTTCGGTGTAAGCAGATATTAGCTTATTAGCAACACGGTATTGGTCAGTTCTCAAAAAGGCATCAACTCTGGGAAGAGCAAATAATAGAAATTCAGCCCACAAATTAATTTTATATTTATTAATTTTATTTTTATTTACAAGTGTCTGTGATAGCTTGCGCACATTTGGTTGTAATAAAACTCGTAGGATATTAAATCCTAACTAAATGGTCACTATACTTAGAACTTATTTCCTTTCAAGTCCTTTATTTTTTTCCAGTCTTTATTACTACTAGGCCAACCATAGTAGTTTTTTTTTTTTTTGGATGTTTTATAAAATATGAAAAAGTAACAACAAATTTCTCTTTTCAAGATAACATATACTTTCACTAAAGACTCAAACGCTAACCCCATCACCAGGTCTATCTTGAATAAGGAAAGCCTATTGACCACTCGGGAGCTTAAATAATCCTAATATTTGTCTAAGTCAAAAGAAAAGACCAATACAAAAACAACGCCTGTACCATGGAGATAAGGAAGAAAAGAGCAAAATATTGGATAGATGGAAATCAAAGAGTTTTCTTCCACTAGCTTGTTCTTAGATTAGGGGAATGTCAATTTAGCTACTCCGCTACTCTGTATACTTTAATCTAAGATAGAAGATGCATATATGTGCATCCGATTTATATGACTAAGGAGATGTTTGGGGCAAAAGAATGATTACGAAGAGAATATTTATCTTACCCATGTTTGGACCATCGAAAACCATTCCCTCCATAATCAAATATTCATTCCCCCAAATAAATAGTAAAGATCTCATTTTGAACTTGAAGGATACAGTTGTACTGCACAACCTATATAACAAAGAGTAATACTTTCGGAATCTATCCTTAGTGTATATGTGACACCATTTGGTGCCACAAATTTTTACTTTTTTTTTTTTATTAATATTATTCAAACTAAAAATTTGTGGCACTAAATGGTGCCACATATGCATATAAGGATAGCTCCCCTCCTTAGTCATAAGGAGGGAAGTATTACTCTATAACAAATGCTGAGGATCCATTTACAATTGCATTTTACAAGTGGGTCAAAGTCAGGTATATAATTGAGTACCTACACAAGGCTATGGAGGAATGACCAACCTTGACTTCAATCAATTAATATGAAGTATGAAAATCTGGGAAGCAGATGAAAAGATAATCATGATGATAAAGTTCAGAATTTATACTCACTGTGAACAGTCATTGTAGCACTTCTCAGCTTGTTTGAAGTCATGGGCGTAAAGGTAAACAATGATGGCACTAAGGTATGCCTGGAGTTAACAAATATATTATTTGCAATAAGTAACATTTCTAGATAGAAATTAGCAGCAGAACAATGCAGTTTAACTCTTTCAACTAGATAAATCTAAGAAAAAAAATTATTCAACTTCCATTTATGTCAATTGGGGAGTCCTTTTAAACTTCATTGACTCCAGTAACTTAGCCTATACATGCAGCAACAATAAATCTAAGAATCATCAATGCGAAAGAAAGATTATATTAAAACAAAACTTCTATGAAACTCATTTTAACAGGCTTATTTCAATGATAAGTAAAAATTCATTGCAAATCAATATAGGAAAAGTCAAAGATAGAATCCCTCCCACCTTGCCCTGGCTATGAGTGGCATTGCATTTATCAGCTGCCAAACCCCAGCGCAACAACAATTCTGCAGCATCAGAATATCTACATGAAAAAGGAAATATTTTAATTTGCAACGAAAACATTTTATATAATGTACAGAAGGAAGCTCATATATGAGCTAAAATTTAGATTCATATATAAATTACTGAGAAATAGCAATGGATTAACAGTTAAACATTCTCGCTAAAGATGGTAATAATTAATAGCTTAGAGGTTAGGTTATAGAATAGAAAAAGTAAAAGAGAAGCCTACACCAAATTAATTGGCTAAAAGTAACAGATAATTACATCAAATGAAAAACAGTGGGCAAGTGAACGTGAAAGCTACTGAGGTCATAGTGATAGGAAAGATTCAAATTTCAACTTTATACTTCAAAAGGGTTTAAGGTGTTATTGCTTTTAAAATTTAGCATTTTTTTAAAATGAAGTATTGATGCTATCCATGATAAAATAAATAATATGTGAAAAAAAAAATCTAAACTCTTCCAGACAAAGGGCTTATTTATTTCAAATTGAATGGAGTGAGCAATAATGTTGTCAAGATAACCAAGAGTTAAAAGGGAAGGGTGTATGGAATTATTTATATTTTTCTTCCCTATCCTCATTCTATTCAGGCCAACTATGCTTCATCCATCGGCCAAAACAGTAAATAGAGTCTTAATAAGCAATATTCTGTTGAAAACCAAACCGAGGGACTGCCAAGGGGATAGGGGACGTGTTAAGCCATCACTTCTATCAATCCTTTTGCACTCTCAACAGCACATGGGTAAACAAAAGATTTCATTGTGAAATAGCTAATAGAAATACTGAGAATAATGCAAAACTTACTTCTCTAGTTTTATAAAAACACTCGTGGCATCACGATATAAATCAAAGGCCATTTGTTCTCTTCCATCCTCTTCCAGAAGTGCACAGGCATCTGTGTAGAACGTGATAGCTTCATCTGGCTTGCCATCTTCCAAAGCACTATAAGGAGATACACAATTAAAATGTTCAAAGGCATCTATGTCAAGATATACTAGTATCAACTTGCATGCTCATTAAATATAACAGCAGCGACATATTTCCTTAAGTTACAGACATTTATGGTTCATCCATCTCATTGAAGGGAGGATATAATAGTCCATTGAGGAGCTTATTTAGTATTATTGTCTTTACCAATGGCTACTCAAGTATGAATGAGCAATAAAACACAATTGTAACTGTGCGTGCAGAAGGGCAGTAGTCATAAGAGATAAGGAGTTACGGTGACGTCCAAACAACTTGAGCCAACGGCCCGCATAGAGGATAATTAGGTCCAAGCTATTGTATGCCTTTTTTTTTACCAAATATGGAACAGAAAAGCTATTGGTGCAATTGAGTGACAAAAACGAATGCTAGAGAAATTGCAATGGCAAAGAAACATAGACAACCAAAATCCCTGTCCTTGAGAATTAAGATTGGTTGTCGAAAAGCTGCCTCAAAATTCTCTTTAGAACTATTATATGCTTAACACCCTTGTATTAAGGAGCTTCACTATTTTCTGGACAGTTTACAAATTACTTAGTTCTGATAATGTTGGTGACTGCACAAAGCTAACTTATAACCTTTTTTGGGTCAAGAAACAGTTTAATTAAGAATAAGATGAAAGCGGTTTCTTTGAAAGATGAAAGTTATGTGATGTTGCATAAAACATAAACTTACCTAGCACCCTTTGCTAACGCATCAGATGCAGGCTGTGATCTTCCACACAGAATATACAACTCGGATGCCCTTCTATAAAAGTCAGCAACTTCTGTCAAGTTACGCAGTTCCTTCGCAAGAGCAGCAGCGGATTCCATATGCTTGGCAGCATCCCAGGGTCTAAATAGTGGTGAAGGAATAAAAGGGAGAAAACACAGGTAAACAAATAATCCAATGCAGGCCAAATAATGGCCCTCCACCGGAACCGGTTCAAGAAATAAGGATACGAGGAGAGCATCTCTTGCCCTTGTGAAGCTTTCTCAAACCCAATCTTTGCTTTCTCATGGTTATTTCTGACCCTATACGCATTCGCTACACCAGAAGGACAGTTCATTCGTTTTCCGGGAAAAAAAATATAGTTATCATCAGCAAGTAATGCAAGCATTTGAAATTTCCACGCTCTTGCATCCATTTTTTTTTTATAAAAAAAAACCGGTAATCGGAGCATCGCCCCACTATATAACCGGAGGCACACGCGTGTGTCCCGTGACCCAGACTACTGGAGACAACAAGAAATTTTACAAAATAAATTCAATCGTGAGTTTCAAAGAGCTTACCTCGGATACCCAAACATCAACCGAAGTAACTAAAACAATGTGTAGAGAAAACAACATACCAGCCTGCTCATACAGAACAGTAGCAGTTTTCCAATCAGCACTCCATCTTGTCATACTGAGTTTTGTTCTATAGAATTTAAAGAAAGCAAAGAAATGAATGGAAATCAAAGAAAACGAAAACATAAATTCTAAGTAAATAGCATCCCAATCCATCCTTCAGGCTCGAATTACAAATCAACAGTAAGCTTAGCTTAAAATCCACATACATCACATCAAGCTAGCAGTTACAGAATCCATTTAGAAAAAAAACAAAAAACAAAATCAAATCCCAAACGAACAATTGAAAGCGAAGAAAACGAACAATTTATCGGCTTTGATCATTAGCTTGTCGGGATCGGAACTGGCCATGATTTCTGCAATTTGCTTTCTTGATTTGATGCTGAGATTTTGCTCTACTTCCAACTTCCCCCCTTTACGATTACACCAAAATCATTGCAAGATGAACATTCCGCCTTTACTTCTCTGCTTAATTTCGCTATTACAAAAAAGCCCCGATTGAAAACAATTGTTTTTTATTTTTTAAAAACACGTTACTTTGATAATTAATTTCCAATTTTATTTTTTAAAATATTAAAAGAAATTTAAAAAATAAGTTTTTGTTTATGTTTTTTAAAAAAGTATAAAAAAAAAACCAACATTAAAGAATAAAAAAACTAAAAAAATCCAAATAAAATGTGAAATTTAAAAACAAAAAATAGACAACCAACTACGCCACTTACCCTCGGTTATCTGTAGGATTACAGTATCTAACTAAATATGTTTTTCTTTTCTTCAACCTTTTTTTTTTAATGATATCTGTGTTTGTTCTCATCAATTTGTATATACCTCTCGGCTATTATTACGAGATTTTTACTATATATCAAATATATCACATTTTAGTTATTCAAAGGCCTTCTATTGTTTACAATATTTAATTGTCAATTTTTTTTTAAAAAAAATTAATATTTAAATACATAGTTATCACAAATTGAATCCGCATTCTCTTTAATTTTACAACTCAATTTAGACCCCTAAACTAATTCATAAGAGTTCTAACTCAGGTTTTACTACTAAAGGTGTTGTTTGTTTGACATATTTAGGTAGTATTTAGGTTAATGAGTTATATTGAGAAGTTATATTGAGGTAGTTAAAAATTGAGAGTTGTGTCAAAATTTTGTTTGGATGTAATATTTGTGTAGAGAAGTTAATGTCAAAATCTTGTTTGGATATAGATTTAAAAATGTGTAGTTATTTTTAGTAGTTAAAAAAGAATTGATTAAAAATGAATGGTTAAAAATGAGTTATTTTGATTGATTTGAAAAAAATGATTAAAAATAAGTGGTTAGAAATGATTGAATAATTATAAATGAATGGTTAGAAATGAGAGTTATTTTTAAAAGTAAAAGTGAAGAGGAGTTAATAAAAATTTGTTTTGATGTAGAATTTCGAGAAAGAATTAATAAATCTTAAAACTAACTCTTACCTAAATATGCCAAACAAACATCCCAAAAAGGATCAGTAATATAAAATAAATATGTTGCTCCACTTTATTTCTATTTTTCATGATATGTTAAATTAATAAACATTTGTATAAGAGATATGTATGTTATGTGTGGGTGCTTATTACAATGGTTAAACTAGAAAAAAGTTAAACATACTTTAAAATAAAAACGGTCCGTTGGACAAATTATATACATACGTGTGTGAGAATTAATTTACGCAGACACCAACGATTCTTACAAGACCAATATTTGAACTATTATAAAAAATATAGTAAAATGAAATTTCTTAGTGACCATTTAACATAATCAATGGTGTGGAAATTCAACTATAGTATATTGGCATAGTTAAACCTATTGATTTTTTCTTTTCTTTTTTTTTAAAAATAAATTTCTCCAAATTATTAAAAAAAAAAAAAATCAATTGGTAGAATTTTAGCATATAGTGGCTAGCCACCTCCTAAACATTTCTCTATATTTAATATTTTTTTATTCATTCTTTTCACACAATCTTTGGTAGCATTGCCTTCCATTAAAATGTTGGTGAAATGAGAATGTGGACAATGATCCAAGATGCTACCGCCCCTATAATGCATTCATTATTAGTAGCCAATCATATCACATAATAACAAATGGGGTAGCTATCTATACCACAAACAATATTGTAAAAATAAAAGCTACAAAAATGTAGAGATATTAATGATATTCTCCTACTTCTAATGTGAGAAAAATGACGTAATCCTCAAGTTAGTACCACAAATGATCATCCCTCTTCTTTCACTCTCTGTGCTATTATCTGCCATCATCAATGTGCTTCAAGAAGACATGACCAAAGAGTTTCCATAACCATTGATATGTGACTTTTGCCATCTCCATGCGACGCGTAAACTTTCTTGAAGATCGGTGTGTTGCGCTGTCCAGTTCAGTTCGTTCTTGATCTTTGTTGGATTGCTGAATACTTCGGCATAGTCACCCGGTCGACGAGGGAGATAGTCGACTTTGATGTCCACCCCAGTTGCTTTCTTGCATGCCTCCACGAACTCGTTCACCGATCGGCCTAATCAAAGACATCCAAAAACTACCTTTACATTGCCATGTCTAGGTTTGTTTCTTCATCAATAAGATGAAAAGTTGGGAAGTAAACAAAAAAATGTATAGTGTACTACTATGCAGCATTTTCTTTATCATCCTACCTTTTCCTGTCCCAACGTTGTAGATCCCGACTTTGCCTGGAGTTGCTTTCTCCAGAGCTTTTACATGAGCATCCACGAGATCAGTGACGTCGATATAATCGCGTATGCAAGTCCCATCATGTGTTTTGTAGTCCGTTCCTTTGACCTGGAAACATCATAAGAATAAGTTAAGCTGCATGCCTGCATCTTGTAACTATACCAATAAGTTCATGCTTACTGAACTATATTTCAGTATATGAATTAACAAAAGAGAAAAACTTGCCTCCTTGGCTAAGGAGGCAAACCCTCCTTAAAAGGGGTATGTGGCACCATTTAGTGCCACAAATTTTTTCTTTAAACAAACAATACTATTTTTAAAATAAAAAATTTTTGTGGCACCAAATGGTGCCACATACCCCTTTTAAGGAGGGCTTGCCTCCTTAAGGAGGCAAGTTTTTCTTTAACAAAATACCTTAAGACCAGAAATAATGCCACGGGCGGCATCAAAACAAGCACCCGAAATGCGTCCATGCTCACGAAGCTCAGGTCTAGGAGCTTCCCCAAGTCTGCCCTCTGGATCAGATCCAATCACATTGAAGTATCTAGACCATTTTCAACACATTCATGGATCAGATCGCTTAATGAAATATTCATTCAACAAAAAACTTTATAAGTGCAGTTCCAAATTCATTCTTTTCTGAACTATCATAGGGTGGCCTAGTGGTCAAAAGGGATTTGAAGTATGAAAAATCAAAAGATTATGGGTTTTAATCTATGGTGTCACTGTCTACCAAGCACCAAGCTAAAAATTAATTTCTACGAGTATCCTTGATAGTCAAATATTGTATGGTCAGACGGTCTTTCGTGTGAAAAATAAAAAAAAACAATTGAAATTTGAAAATATGAAACACAGTTATGAAAATAAACTGTCACGTAACAACCTTAAGATCATGACTGCCATCTTTGAATTTTTTGAAAAGTCAAGGATGATTTCTTCTGCCATCTTCTTGGCCTTTCCATAAGGATTAATTGGGGCCTGCAACGAAGCAACTCAAATTTTCATCAACCGAACTCCAGTCCGCATTCATACAGCTTATATCATGTCGAAAAAAAAAACCCAATAAAAGCATGGCCATCGAAATCGAAATCATTCACAAGTATACAACTACACAAGCTGATGGACAACAAATGCATACCTGAGGAGTTTCTTCAGTGATGGGCATTTTTTCTGGCTCTCCATACGTAGCACATGTACTAGAATATATCAATGTCTTCACTCCATGTGCTGCCATCGATTCTAATACTGTCAAGGTATTTGAAGTAATATTGTGATAATACCTACACAACAAAAAAAAAAAAACTGTGCTCAGAAATGATTAACTTATTAATGCCAGAACTCGAAAATCGCTCCTCTGTGTTTTCGCATTTCTACCCCAAAGGAAACGAGAAACTTTTGCTGATGTATTTTGATGCTCATGGAAAAACTTTTTAACATCATACATCCATTAAAAAAATGTTGGCATTTATCAATCTACATATACTTGTGGACTCTCACAATCTACATGTGTTAAGGTGAGAAACTAGAGACCATCATCTAAAAAAAACACAACAATTCTAACAATTTAGACTCACTTCAAAGGATCGAGGGTGCTTTCACCAACATATGCAACCGCTGCAAAATGCATGACGGCATCAAAAGCGTTCTCTGAAAATATTTTATTAACCTGAACATATCAGTTAAGGAACATTGGCGTTCAAGGCAGCTGGTGTTATGAATCCTTCAGAAATATATATATCATAAGAAGACATATAGGAAGGATACAGATTTTGCATCTCCTAAGTCAGCATAGATGAACTGAAGCCTTCCATAGTCTGGAAACAACTCTTGTAACACCTTCACAGCACCTAGATTTCCTCTTGATAGGTTGTCCTGGCAAGGAGTTACTCACAAATGAAGGGTATAACACAAAGATATGAAAAAGGTATGATCTTATTTTTTTTCGGAACATACCACTATTGTTACACGGTATGAATCCTTTAATAGCCGAAGTGCAGCATGCGAACCGATATATCCAGCACCTCCGGTTACTAGGACATGAGTGACTCCCGGTTGGTGCATTGCAAACTGGCAGGAAAAGAACATGTACAACAACTTAAAAGTAGCATAAGATAATGGTTCTCATGGGAAAAGGTGATTCCCAACGCTTCGTTTTTATAAGGAAAGTTCTTTCATTGCCCAAGAAAGGCAGAATAAGAAATAAGAAATAAGAAATCATGTCAATAAGCCAAGGAGTTTACAAGCAAAAACACCAAGAGGTGGGTAATTGCAAAATTAATTACAGAGATAACACCAAATATATGACTATGAATGATTTGATTGTTGTCCAAATATCAGATCATATATTCCAAACTGAAAGTAGAGAACAACAAAGTGAGAATTCAAAAAAAAAAAAGTTGAAAAAAATCTCATGTAACACAGTTTTTTTTTTTTTTTTGATATTCGAGACTGTCCAGGACAGCTTACACACACGCCGACTATTATCAAGGAAATATCGTCTTATCTGTCAACATTAAGATTTCAAGAAAACCAATAGAAAATTAATTCTTACCTTTTGTAGGTGACCACTATGGATTGAACCCAAGGGCCCTGACCAATAAGTCAATTCATGATGGTTGAGTCACACACTAATCTAAGGACCGAAAATTTCATAGAAAATGGAAGAAAGCTGCGAATGATAAATAAATACAAATCTTGGAGCAACAATAAATACATGTTAGAAACAACCTACAAGGAGAATGCATACATACAACCTTACATGTTAAGAATTATTCTCCTATTCAAGGTACAATTTTCATAATGTCATTTGGTCAGTCATACCAAATTAAAAAATAATCAAATATACTGCAGGGATCTAGGCATCTGTCACATATTAGAAGAGAAGAAAAACTAGCTGATAAAACTTTTTGATGTTTAATAGCCTATAGAAAAAATAGGAATACATGAAAATTTTGACATAAAATGGTATTGAAGTATGAAATATGATGTATAAGTTAAACATAAAACAACTGCAGCTAGACTCGTATTGAATATAATCTGGTAAATACCATGCCACATAACAAGTGAAAAAGATGAAGATTCATCCAGCAGGAATCGTAGACTTTCAATGGAAAAGAATATAATCCATGGTAGAACACTGGAACGAACTCGGTCAGAAGTCATATAAAGCCATAAAAAAATCATTAGAAATCGAGAGATACCGGGGTTGGGGTGCTAAAATTTGGGGATTGCTTGAGCATAAGAATACAAACTGCTGTAAGTGAAGCAGCCAAAATGATCTTTCCTACAAAATTGTTCTTCCGTTTGGGATCCGGATAGTCCATGCCTGTAAGTGAAAGAAGGTAAATGTAAGAAAAACAAATAAAGAATCTTCAATATCAATGATCTACAACTTCCACATATTTTGAAGAAAATTAACAGTTTGAAACGCCCATGCAGTCAACCTCCAATAATCATATTTTTTATTAAAAAAAACACTACAGAAAAGAAACTCACCACCAAATGACACAGATCTACCGAACCTTGATTGATTTCTCGACCTACCAAAATTGAGCATTGGGGAAATTGCTCTATTCTCTATATTACAGAAAAGTTACACAACAAGTCAACTTAAGTATATGGAGCTGTGATGTAATATCCTGCAAAATTAATACCCAAAATTCATCGGTATATATTCTGTAAGCAGCCACAAATTTTATGAAAAAAAAAACACTTATGAAAGAGAAATTCAGACAATAAATTAAGAAGAGAAACCCCAACAAGCAGAAATCAGAAACAAAGCCAAGTAACGTTTCTAGTTTTAAAATTTTAAGGAAATAAAGATAATAATAACTTTGAAATGAAGAAGGACGAAACAAACAAAAGAAGAAGAAAAAGCCACCTTCCACTGCATATATGATGATGAGGAAAGAAAAAATAGAATGCAAATTATACTACTCAACCATGAAGATCCCAAATTTCAAATTCCAGATCAATTCCCATTTCGAGTTAACATTCTAAGAAAGCCACGATAAATTTCTGTCCAAAAACAACAATCACCCCACAGTTCAAAAATCAAAGAAATCAATCCCAACAAAAATACAGGGGAATCAAAGGAAGAGAACCACAGGTCAACACACAAAACCAAAAAGAAATCATAATAATAAGTAAAGTAATCAATGAAATGAAGAAACAACGTTCACGTCCAGCAAACTAAACGGCTTTGATCGCAAATATAAGTAACTGAAACAAGTACAAACGGCAAACAAGACACAAACAGTAGAAAGAAAAAACATACAAAACAACCCCATTTCGATACATCCATTTGGGATGTCAGCGAATCAAAAGATCTCCAAAAGCAAACCATCAAGAATCGAAACGAAAGCAGATTGAATCAATCCAAGCAAAACCCAGATAGAAAAACACCAAAAACAAACGAGAACGTTACCAGAAATTGAATGGAAAACACCGGATACGAATGAAATTGGAAGAAAGAACCAAAATGAAAATGTGGGTTACAGAGAAAAAGAAACGTTTGGCGATCGAGATAGAAAGAAAGTCGAAATGAAATTTCTCCAAAAAAGAAAAAGAAAATAAATGAAAAGAAAAGAAATTGAGAGAAGGGGAAAGGCGAAGTTGTGCTTGGAATTGGAAAGAGCTGTCTGTGTGTGCTCGTCGTATTGGCGCGTATACCTCACGCCGCATAAGCCTTCTCAATTTTCTCCCAAGAAATATTTACATTATGCCCTTATAAAATATGTATGTGGCTCAATATGAGCCACAATCAATTTTTGTTTATTCTATTTCTTTAATCTTTTGACTTTAAAATTAAATAACCTGTTGTTCACATCGAACCACACAGTGGACATTATTTTATACTCCGAGCATGATGTAAATATTCCTCTTTCTATTTTAAATCATTTACGTATACATTTAATTAAAATGAGAATTAAATGTCTATTTTATTGATTGAGTTCCTGATGTTAGCATTGATTTAGTTTTTATATTTTAGAATAAAACAAATTTGCCAACCTTTTATCCTCTCTATTTTAGTTGTTGTATATCTTTTAATTTATTTTTACATTTCATTCTCAAATAACTCGCGATCGTGGAGTTAAAATGGATTAACAACCAAAAAGATGATCGATTGCGCCACCGATCTTTAATACTAACTAAAATTGAGTATCAATCAAATGTTAATTTTAAAATGAAATGGCCAAATGAAATTTACACTCTAAATATCTAGGACTAAAAAAAAATCCAATATTTTATTATTTGTAAACTTTTAGCTTTTTGAATTTTTGTTCTTAAAAAGTTGTAAATAAATTCTATCTTACCTATTTTTTGTTGTTAGTACAATAAAGCAGAGAAAATAACAACGGTATATTTCTCCACTAAAACATGCTATTAGGAATAACTTAAAAAACTTTTTCATGTAGAAGAGTTCGACTTTTAGCATTTTATGTTGTGCTTTATCCTATGAAAAGAAAACTCATAAAAAATTCGAACATAATTTTTATGTTGGTTTGATTGATTTTGATGTAAAATACTACATTTTATAATTATTTTATAGTGCTAGTTACCGATTTTAGGACAAAAAAAATTCAAAACACAAGTATGGGTGGAAAGCTCTTTAATATTATAAAAACAAAATTATAGTATGAAAAGAAACGTATTAAGATTTTTTTCTACTAGAAAATTTATAATTTTTTTTTTTCTTAAAAACCATCTAGTAGTATGAATCAAACTTCAAAATGAACTATTTAAAAAAAAAAACTTCAAAATGAGCACAAACATGTATTTGGTGAGGCATCATCGTGAAATAACTTAGGGTGTGTTTGGGTCCCGTTTTATGTAAATGACTAGGTTGGTTATAATAACTCAATCAATATTTGCCACACCTTTTATTAAAAACGGAGGTTACCTAAACTTAGGTGTCCATTTATCTAAACCTTACATATATTACTTTTTGTTATATAATCACCCAATCAAACATCGTTTATCACAATCTATGTTATAATAATTTGTCATTCAAATACCATTTATAATAATTCATCGTCTATCATAACTCACCGTTTATCGTAACCTTCCGGTCTATCCTAACCAAATCAGTGCTCCAAACATACCCTAAGAACAGTGCTTCCTCAATTAAAGTCAAATAACTTTTTTAAAAAAATTAATTAAAAAAATAATGAAAGAAATTGGAAAAAGGGTCAATAAAAATTATGTCATATCCGTTGGTAGGTGTAGGGAGAGGTGGGGCTGTGTTCCAGTGTACGAAACAGTCAAATAAAAAACTGACACTTGGCAATATTATTAGTATTCTCTTGGATGCTTTTTTTTCTACTAAATACTTTTGTTCATAAATTTCGCAATATTCAAATATCGCAAAGTGTCGAGAAATTCAGTACCAAAAAAAAATCGGAAAAAAATTTTGAATCATAAATCTGTTGATCGTTAATATATTTGGTATACCAGTTGAGTTATCGAAGTTATGTAAAAAACACCAGAAAAGAAAAAGAAAAAGAAAAAGAATACTCAGCTAAAGGAAATAAGTATTTTCACAAAATTATCTTTTACTTCATGTCCAAAATCAACTATTAACTTCACCAAAACTTAAAATTCTGAATAATTAAATAAAAAATCAGCTTTAATAATAAAAAAAAAATCCCTGAATCCTATCAATTGTATACTAAATAGTAAATATACATTATTATATACATATAGAGAGAGAGAGAAAATATTTTATAATTCATTAGACGCACATGAATATATTTTTCAATTATAAACAAAATTAAATCAATTTTAAAATTTACGGTAAAATTTGCAGCAATTATCCAAATTTGGGGTGCAATTTCTTTAAATTAAGACTTTTATGGTAAGAAATGAAACACCCTCCACAATCCAGAGATAAATATATATTGTTCCTAACTTTTTTATTCTCGACATTCCTAATTTATTTATTAAGTTTGGAAACGTGTTATCTTTTTATTATTATTAAATTATTATTTTATTTATTTATGTATTATTATTAGATCAAACAAACTTTAATTAAACAAGCAAATCAACCATACAAAAAAACAAACTTAAAAACTAAATTGTATTTGACCAACAACCCTAATCAAGACCGAACAAAAACAAGAAAGTTTAGAATTATGGAAATTCTAACGAAGAGAAAAGCTCCTCATAAAACAATCTCAATAAATAAATAAAAAAGCAACAAAACTTCAAGAAACGAGATTTAAAAGCTATTTCAACCTTTCCAAGGGTGAATGAAAAGACTTGTGGAGTAATCCGTACATCATAAGTTTCACTGAGGTACATGACTCCACTAAGATAGCTGGAAAAAATATCGATCTCATAGAGATACTAAACCTTTCAAGAGCAACTTGTAAAGACATTTGTAAAAATATCCTTTATCCACTGATTCCTCCCTTGAACGCACTAACAACTTCCAACTCGAAGCCAACTTATTCAAGAAAACAAACAAAAGCATAAATGACTTTAAAATTAATAAGATGAAAATAGAAAAATTACATAGAGGCCTAAAAAGTGTAACTACTTTTTCGAAAAAAAAAAGAATGTCCAAGAGTGGCCCATCTCTCGAACATCCCACCATAAAATAATTGAGGGTACGCCAACAAAAAAACAAGAGCAACATTCTATCTCATTCAAAAAGTTGTCCATCAAGTTTGATATCATCACCACCACCTTTGAATCTAACGAAAGTTTCACATAATCGAACATATTAATTGTTTGACACCACCTTTTTAAATTTCTCGTATATCCATGCACACGTTAAATATCAATCAATTTTTTCCTTAAAAGCTCCACGCTCGAATTCAAATAAGAATTTGATTCAAAATTCACATCTATCATTCTTTATTTTTTTGGCCATTATTTTATTTTTTTTAATGAATCATGGAAACCGAATGATGGACAGCCAGGGCAGAATATTATTCTTCTACATGGAATAATAATTATACATATATAAATATAAATGAATGTGGTCACACTCTTGTATTTATAAATTTGACAACCGAGTACTTTTTTTTTTTTTTTCAATTTGAAAACATAGAAAGACAAAAACTATGTGTTTGGTAGATCTGATTTTTTGAAAATGATATATGGAAAATAAATATGTTTTTTATTCTTCTCATTATTAAATATTTTTAAAATGATTTTTATGAAACCCACATGTTCAAATACTTACCAACCAAGCATTAATGTGTGTCTCCTTGGATTATAATGCAAAGACAATAATCCCATTGCCAACTTGTTTCTTATTTTGCAAATGTTCTTCCCCTTGTTAGACTGGCCTACTTTTGGTCTTGTCGAACCATTTCATTTTATTTCATTTTTAAAGGCCTGCTTTGTTCCATTCTCTGTTATTTGAAATGATAAAATAATAACTCATCACTTTTACTTTTTCTAAAATTATGCCATCACATGTACTTCCATCTTTGCCCAATAGGAAGATCTTTTGTTCACATGATGACATGGTAGGCAAAAAGGGAAAGAGTTCCATTACACACACCATCCAATGCACAATTGTAAAGTTGGAGATAAGAAAAAAATGTTAGGTTTTATAGGGATCTTTGTTTTGGTTTAATTTTGAGTGAGTTATGTGTAGCACATTGATATGAGTTAAAAGGAGCTTTATCAAGCTTCAAGTGTCTAAGATTCATCAAAGAACAATCACGAGGATCTTATGCGAAAACAAATATGAGAAAAACTTAACAAGTGACATCCTTAAACTTCAAAGTTGCCTATGAGGACATGCCTCACAAAAATGAATAAAATTCTGAATCGCATGTGTTCATTTTCGAACTACATACTTATGCACTTAATACGCAAAGTATACATTGTATTTCTCAGGTTTTGAATTTTGAGAATATCAAATTTATAGGTGCCTATCCCACACCATTCTCACACCATGGAGCAAAGCCTTTCACAACATTAATAGAGATCCTCCCCGCGTGTGTAGTCTATTGTGTTATTTTTCATTATGAATGAAACGAGCAGAGAGATACCTGAGTTAATAAGTTCATATCAAATCATGGTAGTATTTTTTTTAAATCGAAAATTCGGAACTTTACTCCCCTATACCATTGACCCATTCCTAGATAGTACATTGGATGATATTCCAATCTAATCTAAGGGCTCTCCAATGATCTCGAATTAGGAATCTCTTAAGTAAGCATGTCATGGTAGTACTTAAGATTTAATATATTTGAGTTATCTTGACGACCAAATGTAGTAGATTCACACAATTCTCTTGTTAGATTAATCGAAGTTGCATCCAACCTAGTTTGAACACCAAGTAAAATAAAAATCAAGGTAAGAGTATAGATTTTCATTTTGTAGTTTCTTTCTGTAATACATAAACTAACCACAAGAGAATGGATAATGAAAAAAAATTTCCTCAAAGATTATGCTAACTATGCATTATAGCAGATTGAGTTTCATCAGTACAGACAATTTCTTCAAGTCTATGGTCAGGTAAACTAATTCTAGTTCTGCAAAATTCTTTACAACTCAATAACAGATTCTGAAACACTGGATTTGGTGAGTCATTTCTAGTAAGAACCATGCTAACCTTATGAATTACCTGAATAATAGTATCCTCAGGAAACCTTTTCTCTTTGAGTAAATTTAGCCAAGCCGACTTAGAGAAATCATGTGCATCGCTGGTAAGGTGATTGGAAATGCAAGAGAGAGCTTCGGAGTAGTCGCCTCGAGCCAGCTTCATGCAAAATCTTTCTTTGATGAGCGGAGGCGGTGGAGCTCGATCGGCCTGAACTAGGTGCTTCCATGTCGTTTCGAGAAGCTCATCCTGTTAAACAAAAGTCCCTGATTAATCGAGAGCAAACACGTAACTAATTTAAGTGATCAACTGCCACTAGTTTACTCATCTGGTTGAGCAGGATTACCACAGATCATAAAGAAATTTAGTTTCAATAGTCAGTACAACCACTGAGTAAACAAACTGCAGAACTCGACTTCCAAATACAAAGATGAATCTCATTATACACATTTACTAGCCCAATCACTCATGGATATCAAAATAAAATTATACACTTCAAATTTTAGTTTCACATGGTCAAATTCTACTGATTCCTCCCTAATCCCTGTCTATACCATAAAGAGATTCAATATAAAGGCAGTGATACTTCTCGTCGCTAAGGGATGGTCTCGTTGGTAGAGGTTTTGGGTCTCCAAGATATGATCTGTTGAAGGTCCCAAATTCGAAACCTACAAATGAACTTGATTGTAAAATCTCTTGTGTCCCTCAAGTGTGAGCCATGAGTTCGGCACACGTGTCTCGGGTATTTAGTGGAGCAAAGTTTTGATTCTCGGTTATTATTAAAAAGAAAGATTAAAAAAAAAAGAGAGCAGTGATGCTTCTATTATTCCTACTATCTTTACATTCCTAGAGCATCAGTAAAAATATCATCAATTATAAGCTCTATAGCCACCTTGTACAATGCATGTTTAGCTAAACTACTCAAATTAAAATTTAAAATGGACTAATGATGGGATGAATAAGAATAACATATGAAGGAAGAACGACAAATAAGCAAAACAAAAGAAGTTGAATTTAGAAAGTCCACCTTTCCAGCCCTTCCAGCCTCCAAGATCATCCGCAGATGACGTTTTGGGTTGAAGTGATACCCATAAAGATGCATTTGGTTATAGAAATAGACAAGATCACCCCATCTCTTTGCTGCAAATGATGCATCTAGCATGGCGTTGAACGTGTAGATATCTGGTAATATTCGATCCTTGTAATCAGATACAGTGCTGATATTTCGCCCGTGTTCGGACAAATTTTGAAACAGCTCTTTAGCTTCTTCAAACATCCCATGTTCCAGGTAACCTTTCAGCAATATATTATATGTAACAAGATTGGGGGAACAAAAGGCCTTCATGTGGTTGAATATATAGACTGCACTTTCTAAGTTTTTTGAGTCCAAAGAAGCTTGAATCAAACCAGTGTAGGTCACTACAAGAGGCTTATTAGCAACTTTACATATCTTTTCAACCTGTAAACGTAGCAAGGCGGTCATGAGGTACATAATCTATTTAGTAATTAACATTTGTGTAATTACACAACAATCATCTGTTTAGTAATTATCATTCCTGTAATTACACAACCATCAGAAGCGCAGCTGTGAATTGATTGTTAACATCATTTCATTAATTTTAGGAACAGGCAGCCGGCATCAACTTATTTTTGTGGCCGTTTAAATTAAGGACTATTATCATCCAGGAATAGGTCGCAAATATGAAGACTCAAACCTGCAACCTCTACGCCAATATAATCAAAAGACCCCAATCTTCTAACTTGGTACCAATCATAAAATTGTGGCTAGAATAAGCCAGGCTCAAATATTTTGAAAATATTGAAGATATGGTAACAAATGAACCTCAATATTTCTTGCACAAAATGGAGGACGCAATGAAGTAAATAAATCATTTAAAGAATTGTTTTTTTTAAAAAAAATCATTTAAAGAATATCATCACAACTAATTATTTTTTAAATAATGACCCTCTTCTCTTTTCGTAAGGAGAAGAGAGCTTTTGTTCTTAAAAAGAGAGAGCTTTTGTTCTTAAAAAGAGAGAGAACTTAATTCGGAAGAAATCATTTTGCAATTTGAACAATCTCAAAAACCTAAGAAGCATAGACACGGATACGAGATACGGACATGACACGCACGGACACATAGACATGCCATTATTTAAAAATGCAGGACACGGATACGTCAAGGACACGTGATTTATTATTATTTTTTATAATATACTATTAAATGATGAAATCCAAAATATCTTAGTTCGTTATAAGCTTACCCATAATAATCTCTAAATATTTTAGTTTTTATCTCATTTTCCTTTCCTCCATTTTATTTTCTCTCTTTTTTTCCTTTTTTCATTTTAGTCCATCTATCTTCGATAGACATCGTTGTCGACGGCCTTTACCAACACTACCCGTTGTCATGTCACCCGCCATTGGAAACAAATAAGTCTTAATTGAGATGTTCATGAAGTGTCCGTGGTGGGTCCGAAATTGAAAATAATAATACTAAAAGAGGACACGGAATTTTGAGTGTCGGACACGTGTCCGACGAGCGTTCGGAAGTATCGATGTCGCACACGAGTACGACACGGATACGTTGTCAAAATAGAAGTGTCCGTGCTTCCTAATCAAAAACTCAAATAAGACTTATATATAAAAAGAAAAAAATAATATGATATGATCCAGGATCTAGATTATATCAAAATATAAAAGAATAAAGATAAGCCAAGTTTTGATAGATCTTGGAACCTCCCCTCTCAAGAGAATCTCTTGAGCCGTACAATAAATCACTCAATTACTCATTTAATAATTGGATGCCTAAACCCTAACCTAGCCCACTCTATTTATAACAAAATCCTAACTTACTCCCCAAGTAATTGCTAACATAGAGCCATAGGCCCAACCTTATCATAATAATAAGCCCAAAGAGAATCAAAATTTTAGAACAAAAAAATCAAAATTAAAACAGAAGAGAAAAATTATTAAAAAAATTTGAAAGAAACCACAAAAATTTACGGTGTACCTGCATCAGGGCTTCTTTGCACCTTCCTGCACTGCAAAGACAACGAGCAAAGTCGTAATAAAGGGCCGCAGACCCGACTATCCCTCGTTTTTCCATGTTCTGAATGGCCAGCACAGCCTCATCTGTTTTACCTTCTTTCCCAAGTGTATTGACAAGAACTGGTAAGTTTGACAAGCTAAATACCATTAGCATTTAGCAACTATACAACTGGAAGTCAAGACAATACGGCCATATTTGAGAGTGATTTTAAAATAATTAAAATAAATTCTTCAAATTCAAAATCGCCCTGAAACATGTATTAAATTTGTATGAAAAATGTGTTTAAAATTGTAAAATAAAAAATTAAATAGATTTTCAGTGATTAAAGACAGCATAGGGTTTTCTGGTAGATCGGGTTTTTCTTGTAGATCCTTTTATCGGTGTCTGGTTTCTTCTTCTCCATTAGAACTTACATTTTTTTCCTCTCAATGGAAAGTGAATTTTGAGAAAGGTTATGCATTGTAAGGTCAATACTTTAGACAGGATGATGAGGAAAACTTCCTCTTTTAAGGGCCCAACTTGTTGTATTTTATGCACGAGGGCGAATGAGGATTTAGACCATTTCTTTTCAGCGTGCAAGATGGCTTATGAGGTTTGGAGCCTGTTTTTCGTGGCTTTTGGTTTTGTATTGGCACGTCCAAAGAGTTGCACAGTTATGAATAGGGAGTAGTTTGCTTCTGCCTCTTTTAATAATAATATGATAGAATCTACCACACTTTTCTATTAAAATAAGATAAACCTCTCGAGAGAATCTCTCAAAGAGCCGCAATACAATAATGATAATTCGATAGATAAAAGAGTAACCTAGTCCGCCTATTTATAGCCTTCCTAGGATTTAACCTAACTTTGTAAATAACTCTATTTAGGCCCATAGGCCCATTACAAACTAAATGCTCATAATAAAATATATCAAAATAGTAATTAGCTCATTCTTCACTTCTTGCTTCGCCTCGAATATACTTTTAATGATGCCGGGATCGTATCAATACTTCCCCCCCACAGAGCCACCTTGTCCTCAAGGTGAAAGTCCGGAAATTGCACTTCCAAATCAGCCGCGGACTCCCAAGTCGCATCCTCTGGTGCGGAGCCTTCCCATTGAACCAAAACTTGATGCGATCCGGCCGCGTGTAAATTCTCCTGGACGCCCAACACAGCCTTAGGGCGAACCACCATGCACAGATCATCTCCCACCAAGGACGGTGCAGACATGACAAGAACCGACGAGTCTCCCGCTTTACGCAGAACTGACACGTGAAAAACCGGGTGGATCTTAACTGCCGGCGGTAGTTCCAAACGATAAGCAACAGGACCTACTCGAGCCAGCACACGGTAGGGCCCAATAAACCTCGGCGCCCGGCTTCTGGTGTTGAAATTTAGCCAAAGAAGATTGGCGGTATGGTCGAAGCTTGATATACACCAGATCATCAATATTAAACTGTACATCCCTACGTTTTGCGTTTGCGCGATCCGCCATAGATTGTTGTGCTCGCAACAAGCTAGCCTTTAATGTGGTCAAGATCCGATCACGATCTTTCATCAATGAATCCACAGACGCCACTGGGCTAACTCCGTGATCATAACCCAACAGGGGGAGGAGGGTCGCCATAAATAATCTCGAAGGGTGTCATACCCGTGGATGAGTGGAAAGAAGTGTTAAAGCTGTACTCCGCCCATGACAACCATTGGTACCACGCCTTAGGATGATGCATCACAAAACACCTCAAATAGGATTCCAGACAACGATTCACCACCTCAGTCTGCCCATCAGTCTGTGGATGGTAAGTGGTGCTCCGACACAGTTTAGTGCCCGTAGCCTTGAACATCTCTTCCCAAAGCAAACTCGTAAAGACCTTATCGCGGTCGGATACAATACTTTTTGGAATTCCGTGCAACCGAACAATCTCCTTGATAAACACCTTTGACAATCAAAGGAAGAAAACGGGTGTCGAAGAGGTATGAAATGAGAATATTTGGACAAACGGTCAACCACCACCAGTATAGTGTCATAACCCTCGGATCGCGGTAAACCTTCCACAAAGTCCATCGAAATATCTTCCCGGACTGCATGCGAGGATCGGCAAAGGTCAGAGCAACCCCCGGAGATAAGGATAAGTGTTTAGCTTGAACACAGATAGAGCATTCGGCCACAAAGGAACGCACACGAGCCTTCATTCCTTGCCAATACACCTCCTTAGCCAAGCGCTGATAAGTTTTAAGGACTCCGAAATGTCCCCCAATAGCACCACTATGGAATTCAAGCAAAAGTAGAGGAATCGTTGGGGATGTCGGAGGCAAAACAAGACGACCCTGATAAAGCAACACATCACCAACTACTGAGTATCCCGGGGCCCCCTTACCAGCGGTCACTGACTTATAAATTTCCATCAGCTTATCATCCTCTTTAACCTGTTGCGTAAATACGGCGGTGTTAATACCCGCCACCACACTCAGCATGCCAAGCTCGCATTTCTCGGGCATTCGTGACAAGGCATCCGCACTCTATTTTTCAAGGCCCTTCTTATATTCGATCTTCAAATCATAACCCATTAATTTCGCAATCCATCGATATAGTCGCCATCCACTACACGCTGCTCAAGAAGAAATTTGGACTCTTACGGTCGATCACGAACAACAAAGTGATGCCCTAACAGATAGGCCCGCCAGCGTTGCACCGCGAAAACGATTGCCATCAATTCACGTTCATACACCGGTTTCACCCCATGAGTAATTGGCAATGCCCTGCTAAAATATGCTATCGGCTGACCCTGTTGCATCGAATCGCTCCCATCCCGATGCCCGAAGCATCGGTTTCGACCACAAATACTTGGTCAAAATCTGGCAATCGCAGGACCGGAACACTACTCATAGCATGTTTGATCATTGAAAACGTCTTCTGGCGGGTCCCCACTCAAACTTCCCTTCTTTAATAGTGTGGGTCAATGGAAAAGCCACGGAGCGCGTAGTTAGCCACAAAACGTCGATAGTATCCTGTTAACCCGAGAATCCTCGGAGGTCCCGAATATTTCGAGGATCGGGCCACTCAATCATCGCCGTGATCTTTGCCGGTCGGCAGAGACGCCTTCCACGATATATAAAGTGCCCTAAGTACTCAATACGTTGCAACCCAAATTGGCACTTCTTCGCATTTGCGACGAAAGCATGTGCCTGCAGCACCTCAAAGACACAAGCCAGGTGCTCCCTGTGTTCCTGAATAGTCATGTTGTAAATCAAAATATCGTCAAAAAATACCAGCACGAACTTACGCAGATACGACCGCAAAATCTCATTCATCACGGTGGAACGTGGCGGAGCATTCCGCAACCCAAAGGGCATGACTACAAACTCGTAATGTCCTTCATGCGTTCGAAAAAATTTGTCTTGTATATCGTCGGTCGGTTTGACACGAATTTGGTGATATCCGACCTTTAGATCAATTTTCGAGAAAGCGAGCGCGCCATGAAGCTCATCCAACAATTCATCCACCAAATGGTATTATCGGGTTTTTATCCAGATGATCGTAGCTTGATTTAATGCACGGTAATCGACACGAAACGCCAACTTCCATCCTTCTTTTTCACTAACAACACAGGGCTAGAAAGAACTCGTGCTAGGGCGAATTACCCCGCTAACAACATTTCCCGTACTAGTTTTTCTATCTCGTTTTTACGATATTGTGGTGCCGATATGGCCGGACATTCACCGAGTTCGTCCCCGCAATCGCCTCAATCGCATGATCACGCGCTTCGTTCGAGGTAAATCGCCAAAGATTGAAAAACCGGTGAAAAGATTTAATTAAAGAGTGAAGCTCTCGGGGTACTGCGATAAATCCGGGAGCATCTTGGTTGGTTCACAATCTGTGTTGTCACCTCACACATGTTCAACTCAACCAAGAATCCTTGGTCCTCGGGGCGTAAGGATTTCATCATGGATTTCAAGGATACTTGAGCCTTGACCAGCCGGGGTCCCCTTGCAGTTCACGCACTGCCGGGACCCCAACACAAACCGCATCTTCAGGGAACGGAATTGAATTCTATCCTTCCCAATGTTTCTAGCCATGCCACCCCCAAAATCACATCTGCGCTACCGAAAGGTAAGGGTAGGAATTCATGTACCACTTTCAATTCAGCAAGGTGTAGAACCACATTTTTACAGATTCCCGCCGTTCGCACAGATTCGCCGGTTCCCAACATGATGCCATAATCATTTGAGGGCTCTATCGGTAACTTTAACTTCTCCACAATGACGTCGGAAATAAAGTTATGGGTGGCCCCACAATCTATCAGAACTACCACTTCTAACCCCGAATAAATCCGGTGACTTTCAAAGTCTTGGCGAGCTCACTTCACGCCAATGAGTTTAAGGACAACGCCGCTAAATCCCTTGTATCGCCTGTATCCACAAAAGTTTCATCCTCCAGTGCCTCATCATTTTCGGACGAATCCTCGTGGTCATAGGTGTCGCGTACTACCAATATCTCCAAAGATTGAAGTTCTTTCTTTTTGCATCGGTGCCCGGGCACAAATCTCTCGTCGCAACGGAAACACAACCCCTTATCCTTCCTGACACGGATTTCACTGTCTGTCAAACGCTTATACGGCGTAGTGGTCGTTGTACTGTTTGTAACTGGTTTAGACGTTGAGAACGTAGTCGTTCTCATAGTTGCAACACCCGTTCCCTTCGTACTAACAAGTCCCGATCCCCCACTTGTTCTGTTCACTAGTCCCGGGCTCACCCCTTTTCCTAGTGCTCGGAAAGCCAGATCATCCTCAATTACTTGTGCCATAAACTTTTTATCTTGTATTCCCACGGGTCGCAATTTTCTCATTTCACTCCTTATTTCTTCTTTTTAAACCGCTCTCCCATTTCCCTTCTAACGACTTGGCACTAATATCGCGCATTCCCTTAGCATATTTCTCAAACGATCGCGATATTCTTTAACAAAGGCCCTCTTGTCGCAAACTCATCAGCTTAGCGTACCTGTTGTCATTTATGCTGGGTTGGAATCGGTGTAACAGGAGCTCACGAAATTCTTCCCAAGAACTGATCGGTGATCGATCTTCCTCGTACTGCAACCATTCCAGGGCCTCACCCTCCATACACAAAGCCGCGGCGTCGACTCGTTCCTGCCCAATTAATCGGTTAACCCAAAAATACCGTTCCACTCGACACAACCAACCTTCCGGATCCTCATCAGTAAGACCCTTAAAAACTGGCATCTCGAGCTTCCGTAACCTCTGTCAAATCACCGGACTCGCTCGCTCTCCTATGTTCGGTCCTCCCTGTTCATATCGGTCCTCCCACTCTCTCCAGTCTTCCCGGTCTCCCTCTCGATTACCGCCATCCCACCCCCGTTCGTTCCAACCGTCGTGCGCTATTGGTCTGTCATAACCCATGCGCACCCTCCTCTCCTCCGGTGACTCGTGGACCCGGCCGTTACTCCCATCACCAAACTCCGGGTATCTCTCTCTCCGGTCCCGCTCAAATGGTCCAGACCGACCCGACCCGGTCCCCCTTGACCGCCGCCGTGCCCCGACGCTGGCTGCCGTCGCGCCACACCCGACCAAGACGCCGCCCGACCCGCCACTTCGCCCGACCCAGCCCGGCCCGGCTGCTCGCCGCGCCAGCAGCGCCAACCACGCCCGGCCTTGCCCGCCCCCGAGCCACGACGACCCCTGCGCCCCGCAGGTGCCGCCGCCGCGCTGCGCCCCAACCCGCGCGACCCCCCGCGCCCATTCCGCTCGCGCTCCAGCCCGCGCGCCCGCCTACGACATGGCCGTCGCCCTCTGTTCGCGCCCCGCTCCTTCCGCCCGTCGCCACGCGCGACTGCGCCCCCGGTCTGTCCCCATCGGCACCAGTGCCGCGCCTCGCGCCAGCCCGGCCCTGCCGCCGACGAGCGACCTCTCGCCGCGAGTCCACCCCCTTCCCTTTGTCCGCACCGCTTGCCTCGGTTTCTGGCCGTTCCGGTGTTCGTTCTAGCAACTTTTGTAAATTTAGGTTAATTTGACCTATCTCACTATTCATCGCTGCCAGTTGAACCTCGAATTCCTATTGCTTCTTCACCATCTCGGCACCACTCGATTCGCACTCTTGAACCCTAGTCTCCATCTTGGTAGTTACCATTCCCGGATCGGTAAATGGCTCTGATACCAAAATGATAGAATCTACCACACTTTTCTATTAAAATAAGATAAACCTCTCGAGAGAATCTCTCAAAGAGCCGCAATACAATAATGATAATTCGATAGATAAAAGAGTAACCTAGTCCGCCTATTTATAGCCTTCCTAGGATTTAACCTAACTTTGTAAATAACTCTATTTAGGCCCATAGGCCCATTACAAACTAAATGCTCATAATAAAATATATTAAAATAGTAATTAGCTCATTCTTCACTTCTTGCTTCGCCTCGAATATACTTTTAATGACGCCGGGATCGTATCATAATAATAATAATAAAAAGAGTAAAGCAGGGACATGTGCCATGTTTTAGTTTCTTTAGGGATAAAGAGATCTTTAGAGAGAATGTTTGGGCTCTCATTAAATTCTATATCTCTCTTTAACCTTTTTTTGTAATTAACCTTTAAATGTAGGGGTCTCCATGCGTTGTTTGGACTGTTTTATATGCCATTGTATTTTCTTTCATTCTATTTTCAATGGAAGTTTGGTATTTTCATTAAATATATATATATATATATATATATGTTAGAGACATGCTTCAAAGTAATTATGAACATGACACGTGATTTTAACCCTTCCATAATTATTCTCAAACATGCACTACAGACTACCTTTATACGTTAAAGCATTAGGAATCGAAGATCTCTGCACTTTTCTGAAGAACTCATGAACCAAGTTGTACTTGCCACATTCAAGCATCACCTGCCATTCATCAGAAAAGGTTTCATTTATTTAGCTAAAATAATACATTTCAACCCTAGGCCTACTGACATAGTAAAATGGAAATTCACGATACACAAATATACTAAATTTAGCTTATTGAATGTGTTCAGATTGTTAGAACCCTGGTTAACAAAGTTTACTCAGAGTGGCGAAGAGGGAATTTCCACCCATTAATAGTATTTATAGTTGTCTGTTATCTTTCTAGTTATGCTTATTATGTTTTAAGTGTTTGGGAATACCAAGTTAGGTATTTGGGAGAGCTTCACTCTCGAAAGGCAGAAGACTACACTGGAATTTTTTGTGACCATCAATAAAGAGAAAAACTTCCCTACACACGTGTAGGGGAAGTATTTTGTTTACGTGACACCATTAAATCCACAAAAATTTATTTATAAATAAAAATACTAAAAAACAACAATTATTTGTGTGGCACCATATGAAAAAAATGTAGGGCTCTTTTACTCATCAATATACGATCCCATTTGTGAACGTTTGATCCATTTAGTGTCTTGTCACAGACGCTCCATAAAAAAAAAATAACAGACCGAAGTGTCAGAAAAAACACGAAATTACTCCAGGAAACATATTACTAAAGCACGACCAAGTGAGTATCAATTTTCAATATAAAAATTTTGCAAGTAAACAACGCAGAGCACATAGCCATCAAACTCAAGTTATGAGATGTAAAATCTTAAGCTAGTGGGGCAGGGTTTTCTAGACTAACCATTTAGTGCCTTATTTTAAAGTAACTTCTTACAAACATTACTAGTCCTCTTTCAAGACTCAGAACCCATACAATGCTTTAAACCATTTACATTCTAGTTTCTACTAATCCAAAAGTAAGAAATAGATTTTAGTACTAACATCTAACTAGATTCAAAGCAACTTGATGAGTGAAAATTCCTTCATGGATGCACAAAATCATTCTTCGTTTCAAAATAGAGTGCAAACCACATGAACAAAGGAAAAAAAACGAAAGAAACAACTACCTCCATGACCAATCCATATGTCGACGTAGAAGGCTGTAAACCTTGTTTCTTTAATTCCTCCAAAACCCAAAATGCCCCTTCCCAATTCTTTCGCTTAACACAAGCATTTAAAACCTGAAAGCAAAATAACACTAGCATAAATGAACTTTGAAAGAAAATCATGAGTTATATTTCCGTAAAGAATTCACGTCGTCTCCTTTGAACTTTTGATTAGCTTTTTACTAAATAATAGAAACATGATAAGTAAATCTTTACTAAAGTAAATTCTTATCATAATAGAATTTATAGATTCCTATCATAATTAAATTTAGATATCTAAAAGTAAACATTTCATGTGCAAAACTGAACATGCTAGAAAATATTTAAAACAAGAATATGTTGCTCGTTATCGTTTTTCACATCAAATTGCTCAATCTTAGATTAACAATTTACTAACCATAAAATATAAAATAAGGAAATCTATCTGCAACTTACTGCATTATAGATAACAATATCAGGTTCCAGCCGTGGGTCCCATTTTTCAAGTGCCCCTGTTTTAAATTTGTTCTTTGGTGGAGACCGCATGCTATCAATCACGTCAAAGAGTTCCCTCATATATCCTGCTTGTCCAAGAGTGACAGCAACACTATGATATGCTACTAAGTCAGGATATGAGGAAAAGTGTTGCTGAAGGGAACGGAGATAAATCAACCAGGGTTAGTCTAATTCCATCAATTCCTGCATCTATTTGCATAAACATGCACAAACCCAAGACAGCATAATCCTAGTGAAGGTAGTAATCAGCATACCTGCATCGCATGGAATACATTGAGTGCCTCCACAGGTCTCCTCGCTTTCCCAAGTACATCAAGGGCAGTGGTGTATATAAATCTGGGACAAAGTCGGAGTGTAAGAAAGCAAATATCTTTTCCATTTTAAAATTGTTTCTGTTTTCTATTTTACGAGTCATTCAGCATTAGTGTTGGTTTGCAGTTCAATTGATTAACGTATAAATTAATAGATTAAATTTGAATTGTCTAATTAGACTTTTTATTTAGTACACAAAAGGTTAAAATGAAAACCATCTTTATATTTGTAAGAATGGATTAGTATAAAATCTGTTGAGTGCATTACCCTCCCCCACGCCTCTTCTTCATTCCCTACTATCCTTTCTAATCCTTATTGAACTTCCTCGGTTGTTCTACATCTAAATGAAATCATAGCAGTTTCTTTTCTTCCTTCACAGTATTCAGACCTAAATCCTTGATGCTGTTCATCGCATTTTCATATACCTTACCATTGAGCAGTATTTATGGTTGCTATATGAAAATGGCATTTTTTATGAGCATTTACGACAAATGATTAAAGCTAATGGACTTAAAAATTATGAGTGCTAACTTAGCCCTTAACCACTATACCACTTGGGATAAAGCAAATCATAAAACAAAACTAGAGTTTTTTTTAAATTTTATAAGCAAAGAAATTAGGAGAATTATGAAAGGCTTTCTCAATTAGTTGATAGGAAAGCATAACTATATGTAGCAAAAAGATTAGACATGTAATGTCAAGAGATTATAAATACTTTATCCTATAAACGATAATGACAAAGATGTTAAAAATAATAATTTTTTTGTTTTTCCTTTTTTAACAATCAAAATTTGATAGAAATTATTTAAGAAAACAATTGATTGGTCTTTTTTAAAAAACATCTTTTGCACTCCTATACAAACATTATTTTAGTAATACATTGTTTACGAATCTTCAAAATGAGAAGCATCGTCAGGCAACTTTTACGTCTTTTAAAATATTGTGGTTGAGAGTTATGTACAACTTTCACTATATTCATCAAGTAGAGAAAATGAGAAATAAAGAAACACCTTAGCTTGTGTGACTGGAAGCGTTCACGCATTTGAAGCCATTCGATTACTTGTAACACTCGCCTCCAATTTCCTAGCTTACCCAAAACTTGAATAACCCTTAATATTGAGTGATCTGAATATCTGATCTTTGCACTCCTCATCATTTGAGAAAACATCCACTCAGGCATATCAATGTCAGCACCATTCAATCTGTAAAAAATGAAGTACTTCACATTAATCAATATGGAAAGACTGATGAAGCATTAAGTTACAAATACTAATATACTATGATACTGCCATCAATTAGTAACTGTGATTAAAATGATATAATTCTCAGGATTAAAAAAAAACGATATAATGCTATGATACTGCCTGGCCTAGGGACGGGCGTGGTTACCTTGTTTCAAAAAACAAAAATCTCACGATTCAGATCATTGATAATTGATTAATATTCTTGGAATCCCCTCATAGTACAGTTGAGTGCAGACTAGTAATTGGATTCAAATCATAACAGATGTTGGAGATGATATTGGGAGAGTAGGAATAACTCAAGAATCAGTAATGTATGCGTTAGAGATAAAAAGAAATACAATAGGTTAGTAATAGTTCATGACCATAATTTGAACACATCAAAATATATCTCTATGAAATTGAGTTCTAACCAAATGCAAAGCTCTGTAAAAATATCCCCATTATGTTACTGAAATAAGAATGGAGGAAGAAAAGGAGTGTATTCAGGATAATTTTCCATTTTTATCCCCATATTTAATCAAGCAAACTGCTATGATTATTGCATTGAACTCTAAACTTGAAGAAGAGGTGAAGTTGACACTCTTCGAAACTAAATCAGAAAACTGCCAATAAATTACTCAAAATTCAAACAATATGGCACTAAAATTCAAGCACAGAAATACATAAATTCACCCCTGAAAAAAAAAAATTACACCTAGATTTAACAATAAAATATCCAAACCAAGCTAAAAAAAATATTTCACACAATTAGAGAAACCAGTACCCACAAAAACAACCTAGCCCACCCATAATAATGCTCCTAAATAGTAACAACTAACTTCTGAGCAGTGAGTATTAATTTAACAGACTATTCAAGTTAAGTTAAACAGATCAAATTAAAGCTCAATATTACAATTGCTTACTAAGTATTGAAAAAAATCCAATTTTAATAAGTTATTTTTAACTTCAATAAGAGAAGTGAGCAAGGGACAGCAAACCTCTTTGAGAGCATCTGGATTCTCTCTTCCATTTCCATCTTTGAAACTCTTGGCTTATCCATGATGTCCACTTCATCAAAATTGTTGAAGGCCGCATGTTCTACCTCCAATCTGCTCTCGTCGGTAAATTCAAGGAAAGGCTTACCGCTTTTGGATAACCCTCGGTACAACTGCTCAGTTTTCTTCCTCCCAAGCTTGTTGTCTGGAATACAGTTCCTTGCGAGCTGAGCACCAGATTTCCCAACCTTCAGAACGTTCTTGGCTGGTTTAGTATCATCGTCCACCCAAATCTTTCCTGACATTTTCATGGAACTGCTATCACAAACTTGGTACCTTTCTCTTTTGGCATCCAATGTATTAGCCTTAAAATGAGATATTGTCTCATTGTTCGACCAGTTTCCTTTCCTTTTCTCTTCAAGTTGTTTATCATTAACCTGTGAGCCAAAAGGGGTCGCCTTGCCTTTAACCTCATCCTTTGATCTTGCAACTCCTTTCCTTCTGTTATCAAAATTATTTCCTGACAAATCTTTTTTGTGTGTGATTCGCTCTGTATTACTGAACAAATCGTTCCTATCAACACGTTCAAACATGTTCCTTGTGTTCACATTACCTTGAACCTCAATCACTTTGTTTTTCTCATTATAACTTTCAGCACTCCTTGTACTCACATTTTCCTTCATCTTCGGTTTCTTTGGCTTATCCAACTGTGGAGCAACCTCTCCATGTTTGTCCATTTTAAAAATGGAAGTGCATTCAGTTTCAGCATTCTTTGCACTCACATTTTCCTTCATCTTCAATCTACTAGGATCGCCCGACCTCCTCTCGTACCTCTTAGTTCTAACAGACTCCATAACCTTCACGTACTCATCAAAAGAAGGCTTAAATTGAAAATCATTTTCGAAGAGATTCCCATTCGGCAATCGAAGATCAGATTCCGCCTTCGACGAAGCCTTAATTACTCCGCATTTATGTCCCCTATATCTACAAATCATTCCCGAAATCTGACTAGAAAAAAACGAAAATCCGTATAATTTAGGGGAACTCTGTGTATAATGTAGTCCCGGAGATCCATTTCTTTCACAACAAGGAACAAAGAAATTTGTATTCGCCACTATCACTCCTACCATGTCGAAGCAAACCCTAATTCAAACCAATACGCTCAAACGAACGATTCAACACGACGTAGAAACACATAGTACATATCAAGACGAAAACAAAATGCAAGAAAAACTAACTGTTCAACGATTTCCAGAACGACGGCGGAGCAACCTTTCCTTGAATATCATCTCACGACACGCTTACATCGTTATTCTCGGCCGCTCTTGTTCAATCTGCAGCTGAAAAGGCAATTCTAGCAGATTGCGGCGACCTAACTCTTCGCGGAAAACTCAGAGAATATGCAATGTCGTGCTGTGATTATACAGAATCGTTCGCCGTTTTGGATTATCGCACCGACCTATTTTCCGGCGGCTTATTCGATTAATACTTTACCTCTGCCGTAATTGTGCAGACCGTCCACAGAGAACTTCTCCGGCGACGGGCGGTGTTCTGACGGAGACGAAAGTGAGTTTCTTCTCTTCAACGAGCAAGCGCAGAGGGGATGTGGATAAATGTCTGTCGACGACCAAAAACAATTGGACCTTTTTTTTTACCTTTTTTTAGTGCTAAAAAATTTGAAAATAATTTTGTTTTTTAGTTTTTTAAATTTACAATAATAATAATTATTATTTATTTATTTGAAAAAAAGGTAACCATGCCCGTCCCGGGCACAGAGACATGGAAGGAGTATTGTCACAGGTGAATTACAAATTTGGGACCTTAAGGAGAGCATATCTTCAAAACCTAAGTCTTCAACCACTACGCCACCCTTTGGAGACCAATAATTATTATATTATATCATAAGTTTTCTTATGTATTGATATCTATATTTTACCTATATTTATAAAAACCAAATTAAAATTTGAAACCAAAAAAAGTAGTTTTGTTTTTGTTTTTGAAATTTGGTTAGTTGGATACATGGTAAGAAAGATAAAATATATTGTATGAAATATGAGTAAAAATAAGTTTAAATTTAAATAACTAAATATCAAGGCTCCGTTTGATAACTATTTGGTTTTTTGTTTTTGGTTTATGAAATTTAACTTTATTTTTACTCAAATTTCTTACCATGTGCTCCATCTTTACTACAATGCATTCACATTTCCTTAAGAAAATAGGTGAATACTAATCAAATTTCAAAAACAAAAATAAACTTTGGGAAACTACTTTTTTTTTTGTTTCCAAATTTTAGTTTTATTTATTAAAATACAAGTAAGAAGTAAATATCCAAATAAGGAAAAATGTATAGTAAGGTAATTGTCGTAGGCTTAAATTTCATAAACAAAAAATGAAAAATAAAATGGTTATCAAACGGGACTCAAATTGTTATCATTTTTTTTTGGGGTGTGTGTGGGGAGAGGGAATTTTGTTGTAAATGGCTAAATTAAGGATTGTTTGTGTCATTTATTGAAAATTATATGCGCACACATTGAAATTTATGATTAAGTTGTCAGTCATATGCTTTTTTTCATCTTTTTAATGCCGAAATTTTTTTATATGAAAATTTTCTCTTAGAAGTTATCCATAAGTTTTATGGGTTTGTTTTATTATACCTAAAAAATCTTTTTTTTTTTTAATATCTAACTATTCTAGAGTGAATTTTATAACATTTGGATGTCCATAAATTTAAATTAGTTTTTAGGTTGTAAATTGGACTTGCAACATTTTGATTTTTTACCATGACCATGATAATTATAATCTCATATTATTAGAACATACACTACTGTGTAACAAGTGAAATTATTATTATTTTGCAAAAAGAAAAGTGGAATTATTGTAATTGAATGATGAATTAAGAACTAATCCACACAAATTAGTTTATTATAATTTAACCTAGTTTACTTTTTAGCCCATCTTAAACAATACACTTAAAAACCATATGTTAACTACATGTTTACATGTTCATTTATGTTAAGTAATTATAAATGTTCCTCTTCTTCGATATGTACTTAAAAAAAACATATTCAATTGTGATAAATAATTATAATTGTTCTCCTCAACTTTTACTCGTATATTTAAAAATATTTCTCAACTATAATATGTCTCTCCTTCTTCTAATTGTTGTAAAAGTAATAAGTATCATATGGATGTGTGAATTCAACTTAAAAGTTTTTATTTATCTCCAAAGCTTCTCAAAAGTCAACGGAATACGAATTGATAATAATTTTCGGGTCTTTTTTATTGGGTTCTTAAAGATCCAAAGATTTTAAGGATTTGGTTTGTATTAATTTCTCCTATTCATTTGTTTATATATTTGGTTGTGGGTTGTGGAATAAGTTATTCACTGTGTGAGTGATTGAATGAGTTTGTTGACTTGGTCTGATCTTTCTTATAATGAAGCCTTAGCTCCTCAAATATATTTGTTTTATAGAAATTTTGGTTGCCATAAAAAAATAATAAAACTTCTATTTGTGGTATAATTATTTTCTGTGAGATCTGAGGCCAAGAAGGCCATTACTCACTTCTAACTGATAGAGCCCCAATGAATTGCTTTGTATGAGTCCAAGCCCAAATCAATCAAAACTTATAACTTGCTACCACTAAAATCAAACAAAGCTGTTCTTCTTAAAAACAAAACTAAAAAAAAAAAAAAAGCAATATTTATCTGAAAATACTAACCCACTTTTAGAAACACATGTTTTGTGTTTCAACTTTTTTTTCATTTTTTTTCTCCACTTTAATATTTCTCTTTCATCAATCAAAACCTTTTTTTTTATAAAAAAAAAAGTAAAATTATGTTGTTCTAAGGTGGTAAGTATTTCCAAAATACTTATTTCTTAGTCAAAGTTCTCAGATTGGAAACTCACGTGTAACATTATTCTTTCGATATCTCCGGTATCCGACTTAAGAACAAGTGTGGTTATCCTTATTTAAAAAAAAATACTTATCCACTCTTAGGTAAAATATTACTCTAAAAAATTGCTGGAGTTTATCACTGATTCAATTGTCTCCTTCCAATAATATCAAAGTATAAAAAAATAGTATTCTAATTTCTAGAAACTAAAGAATCAACGACCCATAATAAAAACTTAGAATTTGTGAATGTTAACTCTTTACTAAAATTCATATGATAAATTTATTCAACATCATTTAATAGATAGAGCATTTGTTCTTTATAAAAGTCGAAGGCTCAAACCCAACATAAATATAGCTCTAATAGTATATCTGCATGTATGATTCAATAACTAAGGTTTGAATTTTATTCCAATTACTTCTTCACTCTCTTTTTTTAGTTCAACCATGATTAGGGGAGGAGGATTATTTAAACCTATGACTTTTTCGTCATATGAATACATTAATATTATTAAGGTATTGTTCTTGTTGGCCATCTTTAAAATTCAAACAAAAGAGTTCGACGCTCAAATCTCCACTCTCATTTTTGTTCAAACAAACAAGAAGTAAAGGAAATAAACAATTGATCTTTAATACACCACAATAGTTAAAGTATCTACCCTTTTCATTGAAGTCGGATTTAAATCTTAAACTTGCATTTGTTGTATTAGAATATGAAGTTTAGATTTGGTAGGTTTTCTATTTTCCAAATTAGTTAGAATTATTATATTTAGTATTTAGTTGCTATTATATTTAGGTTAGTTAGATTTTATAATTTCTTTTCTATGTATAAATATGTGTTCTACATAATAAAATCGTAGAATTTACCCTCTTTCAAATTTAATATGTTGCAATAACAATAACAATCAAATAGAGTTTGGTTTTGTTGTAAATCTTTTTTTTTTTTTTTTTGAGGACATAACATTAGAGGTGAGAGAATTTGAACTTATGACCTTAATGTTGACATAAAATAAACTTTAAGCTCATGAATTAAAGTATATTGTTGATAGTCTTTAAACTAATGGGATTAAAGTATTTTATTCCGGAATTCACTAATAGATTGGAAAATTAGCATGAAATGCTCAAAATCAACCTCTTACTTTTGGACTTGAGAATTGACAAAACAAACAAATTTGTCATTATTAGTTAGTAAAGACATTTAATATATAAGAGTTTGAAAGCAATAGCTAACTCCTACTTCGATATCTCATCATATTATTAAAACCACCATTTATATGGAGCTTTTATATGTATTCTTGAGAACAATTATTCACAAATAATGTTTTAGACACTTTACACAAGTCAATTTTGGACACAAATTAGTGATCAAATTAAGCCACCAATATTGCCATAATTGCAAAAAGAAAAACATTGCAACAAGACAATAAAGATGATGCAATACCTACTTTTTTTTCCACCAGTGCTTATCTCTATAAATTATAACAAAAGCAAAGTTAGGTCATTTTAAAAGAAGGTCAACAAAAGTCAGCCTTTTAATTTCCATCATTTATTTGGGAAATAAAAAATGAGGTGAACTATGGGATGTGATATAATTATAATCAACTTGCTAATGGCCGCAAAATTAATAATAGGTTAAACAAGTAGGACATCAAAATTAATAAAAATATTAAATATAGCAAAAGCAAAGTTAGGTCATTATGGCAAATTATTAAGATAAAATTTGGTTTGAATTATTATTATATTATTTAACAAAACTTGACAAGCACTTCTATAATCTCCATTCCTCTTTTGGATAGAACTTTGGTGGTTTTTTCCAATTTTTATGTGTACTATAGAGTACTTGATTTTGTTGGACATGTGGGGAAGATATATAAAAAATCAAATTAACAATTCAAGAGGAGAGAGAAAGTGAAAAAGAAGATATTCTTTTTTTGAAAATTAAAAAAAAGAAAGAAAGAAGATATTCTTGAGAAATAACATATTATTCTTTTTAGTGTCTAGAATCTTATTTTTATGTTAAAAAAAAATTATTTTATAAGAAAATGATTTTTGTCTATATTAATGGTGTGTTATATCATTAAACTTAAATTTCTATGACATTACTTGGAAGATGCATTTATATCATATCATTTAAGTTTCTTTAAAGTCAAATAAATTTTTCGTTGCAATTCTAAAACAATGAGAACCAAACATTTTAAAGTACACCTGAAAAATGATTTATTATCTTGTAATATTTAAATAATTTTTTCATTTATTTTTTAATAATTTTTTTTTAATATAAATTAAGGGAGAGGAATCACCAACCTTACAAAAATGATATAGTAAGAGGATACATAAATGTTCTCATCTAAATGAGAACCATTTCAATTTCATTGATTGAACGAGTGACTATAATATTAGAAACCATTATTACACCACCAAACTTGTCAATTATTTTTTTAATAAGTTAACCTATTCTAAATTAGCCAAAGTTTTGCAAATTCATAAACAAAACTTAGATTCTCGCATATTATCTTCTAAGATTATATTTCTGAGATATGTAAGATTTATTTCAATCCACTATTAAATTATTGGGATATTATCTTTTAATTATAAAGCTTTACAAAATGAAAGTCAAAAGGTAATCGTCTTCTTTGATCTTGTCCACTATTCTTCACCTTTAAACAAAATTATGATTATAATTTTGATATTTTTAATGTCACCCAACTGTATACAGCTCTAATTATTATTTATTAAAACATAATCAACGAAATTTCCTGTTAATGCATAGGAAATAAACTCGTCATTTATATTTTACATAAATGAAAACAAACACGATTCAAATTATTTTCTTAACTACAATCTCTGTATCATAAAAAAAAAGAAAGAAAAAAAAAAGAGAAACAGTTGGGATTTAATTTTTCAAAACCAAAACACAGCCAATACATAAGTTCATAAAGTTTTTCAACAATACATTATACAACTAAATTATATGTGACTTCTATTTCTTGAGGATACATCCAAATTATAATTAGGGTGCCCTGTTGTGACAATCTTTGATTTGAAATATCATAAATAATCAAAACCACTCATAGTTATTTATTTGTTGACTCATCTTTTTATGAGAATGGGCCTACATTTATAAATTACTGCCTTCAATTATGCTTCTTTTATTTTTTTCTCTCTCTTGTTTTCCTTTTTTATTTATCTACCTCTCTCATTTGTCTTATTTTCTTTTTTCTTTATCATATACTCAATATCACAATGGAATGGGAAATTATTCAAGAAAACTCCCACACTACTTTATAACTGACTTAAATTAATCACAAATCAGAAGAAAACCCATTTCATAAATTCAATTTTTCAGTACTAATTAAATTCCAAATATAAACAATATCCCAATTTCCTCCCTCCAATGTGCTCTTCTTCTTTTTTTTTTTAACTCAATCCAAACATATTACCATTCCACTATTTTTAAATTCAAACTTATACATTAAAAAAAAACTGAGATTCTTTAATTTGTACAACAAAATCAAAATTACCATCATAAATCTAACTTCCCTTCAGAAAAAAAAACTCCGATCAGAGAACAAACGGCCGTCGTAAAAACAAACAAGGCTGATCGGAAACCGCCATAGCCACCGAGCTGGTCGGAGACGTAACAAAAGAAACCGGATTTATCCGTCATCGCCATTTTCACCGAACAATTCCTCGCGATCTATTCTGAGAATCTCTAGATTCGTTCAGATAAACTTTGACATCGACGGCGTTAAACGGGTTTGTCGCCGGATTCCCGCCGTTTTCCTCGAAGGCGACGCGGAGGCGGCCGACGAGGGCGTCGAGGCTGGTCCACGGCTTCCGGGTCGGGCAATCGCACCGGAGATCCGTCGGGTGTCGGGTACCGAAGTTACAGCATGCGGCGGCGTGGACTTTCGTGTCGCCGAAACCGTCGAGGTAGCGGAGAAAATTGACGACATTCGCTCCGCTGCAGCCGGCGACGCTCAATGTCGGGTTTCTGGAATTTAAGTACTGCCGGAATTTAGTCCAGTCTTGCCGTTTCAGAGTCTCGTACCGGCTTATCAATGGCGGCGATCGAGCCGGCATCGAGAGAGATGGGGGGTACTGGCCGTAGAAGCCGTTTGAGGAGGATTTGGCGGCGGTGGAGGAGGTGTTTCTGCGGCTGAGATTGGCGGCGGATGAGGCGGCGGTGACGGCGGCAGACATCGCTACAAAACAGGGGATTTTTGTGGGCTTGAAATTTTTGGGGGCGTTTGGAAATTGGGAGATGAAATTCGAAGTGGGTATTGTGGGATTAGAATTGGGGATTGGGGATTTGGAGAAGGAAGTGGTTTTGGTTTGAAATTTGATGAAATTGTTTTGAAATGAGAAAGAAAGTGAAGAACAGAAGAGAACGGGAGCCGAATATAAAGAGTTTTTTTCTTTTATTTTTTTTATTTTTATTTTTTGAGGATTGGGGTGGAAGACAGATGGCAAAGGAAGGGAGAGAGTGGGGACCACTGGAGTCAGAGGTGGGCCCACAGCCTTGACAGAGCCACGTCATGGAATTGAGTGACCATTTTCATGTATCTTTCACGTCATGTGATATTGATATTGGTTTTTGGCTCTGGATAAGTAGAACTACTTTTACCTACGGTAACTTTTGATAATTTATCATCTTTTATTAGTTATTATGTTTTTCATTTAAAAAGGTTATAAGTTGATTATCATGTTTATTTTATAAATAGATTTAATGACTAAAAGATTTTTAAATTATGTTGGTACGGATTACTTATTTAAAAAATTGTTCTTTATAAATTTATCATCATCGAATAATATATCACATACATGTAAACGGACTATATATAAAAAAATAAAGTTGGATAATTACTTTCATTTAATGCTATTTCAGGAAAAAAAAACTAAACCCAAGTTAAAAATTCGGAAATCTGTCGTTGAAATTATCATTTAAATCTCTGTACTTTTAATTTTTGTCTACTTGAAAGATGGTATTTTAGTTGAAATGTTTGTGATTTAAAAAAAAAAGAAATGTTTATGCTTAGTATTTTTTTAAAAATACAAAATTATTATAAATATATTATCACTAAAAATAGTAATTCAACAACATTAGAGTTTTCTTATCTTTAAAATATTTTGTGTTCAAATTTTTTCATCGCAAAATATAACCTTTGACCAATTGATATTATATTGGTCATTCTTGAAATGATCTATATTTGAGAATGTTTGTGGATAGAATATTCCATTCATATGAACGTGCCTATTAGTCTACGAATTCAAGTTGATAATAAACAAGACATAAGTTCATTGTCATTTTAAAGATGACTCGTAGTTATTAAACTAAGAGAAAGAAATCCATGTTGGAATTGAATTCACACTTCAATGTCACAAAAATTAAGTGACTTAATTGAAATATGATAAATGATAGTAATAATAATTGTCTTGATAAAAAAAAAGGTAAATTGTGGTGGATAATTCAATTTCATAAAATACAGATCAAGATCAAATAAAATTTTGAAAATATTTATATTCATATAGTCAAATATATGGTATAATTTAGGATATTAATACACTATTTTGTATTATTAATACATCAAAATGTATTATTAATATAATATTATATGTTATTGAAATAATATTATATATTAATTATATCGTATAATTTGGGTACGATATGACTTTGATTGCCTTTTCTTTGCCCAATTTTGTAAATATTTTTCTAATTTGACCTATTCTTAAAAATAGCCCTAAAAAATCATAAAAAATAATTTACTTCAACAAAAATCATAAAATGTGAATATGCAAATTGTTTAAAAAATATTAAAAATATGTTTCAAACAATAGCACTAACTCAACAATTTTAGTACTCCAATAATATCGTACATATCAAGATAATCAATTATGGATTCAAATTCTAAATATGATTATATATATTAACCAACATATCCCTCAAATGAAAACTCCACATTTTATTCTAAATAAATAAATAAAATGAAAACCTCCACTTCCGTGACAATCTAAAACTTTGATTGTAAACATAGTAATAATAAATAAATAAAACTTTTTTTTTTGTTGAGAGAAATAAATAAAAAAATTTGAGTGATGTAATGTAAAGAATTGGCATTTTCTGTTGTTTTATTGCTTATGCACGAATAAAAAGGTGACGTGACATTTTAGTTTGGAGAAATGTATATTTGTAGTCATAAGATAATCTTTTTAAATTGGAGATGTTAGGACATTGTCATTTCCTTTTCTTTTCGTATATTTTTACCTGAAATTTCTCTATAAAAAAAGATTGAGTACTTTTCTCCAAATTCCAAAATGGAATGCTCCATCTTCTTAAATTACTTCCATTATATTATTAACTTAAATTCCATTCGTCAAACTCTCAATTATTTAACCCACATATATGAATATGAATATGAATATTTATATGCCTTATGCTCAATAATTACATCTTTCTAAGTTAAATGTCTCTAATCACATCCAATCTCCAATTAAAAAAGAAAAACGAATAAGCATCCAATCTTATTATTATATAAATAAACTACACAATCAAATACCATTTGAAACTTTAAGCTAATTAGTTTAGGTTATTTTATAATTGTATTTGAGTTTTTTTTAAGTGCTATTTGAGTGGTTTATTGACAACGCATAATATTTTTAATTATTTCAAGTTGTGCATATGTATGTTTTTCAGTATATTAAATAAATTAGAGTTATTTTTTAAATTAAATTTTTGACTATAATATTAAATTGAACTACCATTAAATAATAAAATTATCAAATTATCAAATTATCAACTCATTCACGAAAGACGAGCTTAATAATTAAAAAAAAAACTATATCAAATTTTACTAAGAGAACTACATCATAAGTACAGTACTAAAAAAATACATTAAAAGTACGAAGGTTTTTTTTTTTTTTTTTTTTTGAAAACAAAGAAAATGGTTTCAAACATACACAGGACTTATCTCACGGGCTGGAGTTAATGGTTTTATTTTATTTTACTTTACATTTTTATAAGTAAATGTGTGAGCCGTTAATTCTTTATATTTTAGTGAATTATTTTCACCGAACAAATTGTATGTTTTTATAATATTTGATTGTCATAAAAAATTAATTCTTTAATGAAATTGTAACATGTCATAGTAATTAAAAAAATTAGTATTATTTTTTAGTTTTGAATATTTATTTTTGAAAAATTTTATAGGATAGATTTTTTAATAAATAATTATAAATATAAGTTATTTTAAAATATTTATATGTTAATAATACATTTTAATATTATAAATATATTATTATTATTATTAATATGAATGAGCTAATTTTTTTAAAAAGTCATCAAATCTATAATTATTTTCTTAATTTAACAATCTCCTCCTAAGTTTAGGATCGGAGCAGTAGGATAGTATCTCTAAAAAAAATGGTACTGTATATAATTACGTCTAAAAATAAAATAAAATGAAGCAGTTTTTTTTGTTTTTTTTTCATAAAAATAATGAATAACCTCATTAAAATATCAATACTTTATTGTCTCTTTTGATTATTTTCCCTCCACTTTTCTCCCTTTGTGACGACAATTACACACTGTGCTTAGTTGGAAAAAAGGAAATATATAAATTGAGGAAACAAAAAACAACCAAACAAAAAAGATAAAGAAGATCACCACTTTTCATTAAAGTGTACCTAAATTTACTATTCATTTTGAATATCAAATTATACTTTTTCTCATAATTTTATTCTTTTTAATCCAAATTTTGCATTTGATTATTACCCATAGATCTCTTCCAATTTATTCTTTTTGACTTAGATGCCCAATTCAAGATATTGCAAGTTGAAATATACCTGAAAGTCTCTTAGTAATTGGATAATTATTATACCATTTAAAATGTTTGCCTGATTTCGTGATAACGGTTTTTTGTTTAATTATTTTTTTAAAGTATAAATTGGAGAAAGAGACCACAAACCTTATCTGACTCGTGATTATCGAATAATAAAATCAACACATCACTAACTCTTTCTATTATAATAATAGTTAAAATATATATATAAAAAGTTAGTATGAACATAGTTAAATTAGAATAATATTGTTGACAATTAAAATAATTTAATTAGATTAAGTGTCTTAAATAAAGTATAAACGTGCTCAGGAACAAAAGATTACAAATTTGTATGGATTTTTTCAATTATTATTATAATAATAATAAAATGCATACACGAGCTTAATATTCAAAGTCTAACCAAATGTATATGTAATATTTGAGTTCTTTTCAAATTTTAATAGTGTTAGAATTTGATATTAGGCTCGTATGTGTATTTTATCATATATGTTTTTTAATTTTTTTTAACAATTATAAAGGTGGTCTAGTGGTTAAGAGATGCCTAAGGGAATTAAGAACTCAATCTATAGTGGTTACTTAATTAAAAATTAATTTTTTATAAATTTATTTGACATCCAAATGGTCGAGGTACACGTAAGGTGGCATGGACATTTATACACAATTAGAACAACCACACACATATATAAATATTCATAGAATATGTCTCTAATGAATAGAAAGAGACCATTAATTTTCTCGAACATTAGTGTTAACAAATTTTCGCTTCCCAAATTGTGGCCTAAAATTTAAAAATATTTATAAAAAATAAATAACAAAATAAAGAAACTCACAATATAGAAATAGTATTTAATAGTCTCCAAGAGGTGGCACAGTGATTGGAGACTTGAGCTTCGAGATGTACTTGTGAAACTATTCCTTCGATGTCTCCGGTGCTTGGCCTAGGGACGGACGTGGTTACCTTATTCAAAAAAAAAGAAAGTATTTAATAGCTTAATAATTTTTAAAAATTATGGTGGAATTGAAAAGGAAGTAAATAATGAAGGAGTGTTAGTGTTATAATTATTGAAAAAGACATTTGAATCCAAAAGAAAAAAATAAATGGAGGCACTATTTGATGGAGTTTGAATGTGTGAAGAGATGGAATTGTGTGGATGATTGGGAAATTTGGAAAGGGTTGGGTAAACCATTGGTGACCACAATTCCAAACCCCACTTAGGTATCATTTAATAAGCTCATATATCATGTGAAAATGAAACACTGGTAACATATATCTATATATATATATATTAAAAATTATTTTTTTTTATTATTATTATTATTTATAATAGTGTATTGAATTTGAAGTTACATTTTAAGTTTACTCTCTTATAATGTCACATCTTTTCTTAAAAAAATAAAAAACATGTCACTTCGTTTGAAAAATAAAGTGGATCTTGGTGTTTTATTAGTCAATCATATTGTTTGAACTAAAGGTAAAGCCAATTATTTGAAAATAAAAAAGAGTCGTATTAGGTTTTTTTTTTTTTTTTAATCTTGTAATTAGTTTTAAGAAAATACATATTTGTAAAATAAAAAAGAAGCTACCAATTTTGGTTATATTTTAAATCCTAAAAACATACCAAGGAAAAAGGTGTTAATTAATTCATTTTTAAAAGAAATAAAATTTAATAGTATAAAAAATGTATGTTTAAAGAAAATGAAGTTTATTTGCCCATAAATTGGGGTCATAATAGAATCGTGATTAGAGTGTTGAAGTAAATTACTATCTGTAAAGACCCGACCCGAATGGGGTTCTAAATAGGCCATTACCTCAATGCATGCATAGAAATCAACACTAGAATTTGCAATAGGGTTGTTTCGGATTCTAAGTAAAAACCAAAACCGGCAAGAGTTCATTTAAAAAGTCAATACAAAATTCTTGAAACTCATCCTGTTTCCAAGCACTGTTCCAAGACAAATACATTTCCAAACATACTCACGATCGAGATTTATTTAAAACATACAAACTTTACAACAATGCTAGAATCAGGAAATACATTCGAGAAAACACCCTAGGGCTCCGTGCCCAACTACATGCATTCGAGAGGACACTTAAATCATAAACATAAACATAAGACTCGAGTTGAACAACGGGTTCCATGATCACGACTCCTCTTCCACCATCATGTCTCGCACCATGGTTACTGTGGAAAACCACATAATAAGGGTGAGTAACGAATTACTCGATTAGAATCCCCAACCAGTGGTACAATACGATACACATGGTCATCTCGAGAAAGATATGCATGCTATGAATATAAACACAGATAGAGCACATAGCTTAGCCCACACTTGGGCCTCGGATGCCAACTCAGGGTCTTAGTTCGGAAATCAAACACCACACAACACATCACACAAGTCGCCTATACGAGAAACAAGTCCCGGCCTCGGCTGTCTCTTGTCGACGAAAGGTACACTAGCTCAAGATCCCGAGGAGCTCTCCGTCGGCTGTAAGAATGGCGTAAGCATGCACGCGTGCTCTGCCGACTATGGGGGTTGCTGAGTCTGAAGGCAAGCTGCCCATATCCAGTCACCACGCCTAACTAAATCATGGAAATCTCGGCAGCAAGGACCAAACCCTCATAGGGCTACCAGCAACACAACAGCTTGAGGAGAACAACCCAAAGGCTAACCAACCAATGCCACGGCACCTCTGTGCCAACTCTCTCAATCGAGGCTCATTAACGCCAATCTGCGAAAGCACAACAACAAGAAGCAAAGCCCGAGAAGGAATTGCTCGTGAGAACTCAACTCAAGCTCATCGCGAGCAAAGCTCGCCTCAAGCTACCACTCAACTCTTAAGATCCAGCGGCTACTTAGAGGACTTCTCCTTTAAGCTTAGGCCTAACTCAACCTCCAACCAGAAGCTCCACTCCCGAAACCTCACAAGGAAAACGGATGACGACAACCTCCAAGCTTACGGATCTTGAGCCACACGAATCCGCAAGACTACCTCACAAGCTAACACTCGAGGCTGGCATCCAAGGAGCAACTCAACCACCACAGAGGCTAGGGGAAAAGGAAATCTTCAATCCCCAAAGAACCAACAACTTGCCGTAACAACTCAACTCTTCTTGGCGGCCTCGCCCTTGCGAGAACAAACAACTCTTGCTTGCTAACAACACAAAGCAGGGACACTCTCGCTGGGCTGACCGCTGCGCTACTCTGACCAACTACACAACTCAGGAGATAAGCTGACTCCTGCCAAACGGGAAACGACTTCCCAGCAAGCAAACTCCAGAAGGGCAGCGAACTCCACACACGCTCGCTAACTTGCTCAACCCAAGGCAACAAACAACCAACTCTCTTGGAAGCAACACCCATGAGAAAAAACTCAACCAATCGGACCACCAATCCGAAACTAACAGCACTTGCTCAACTGCCAAGGGAGGGGTCAACTCCCAAAACTTACTGACTAGGAACAAGACCTCATGGCAACACCCTCCAGCTAGAACCGAACTAGCTCTCGAAACAACAAAAGAGCCAAATCTTGGCCAAACACTCACAAGAGGCGAACAACCCTTATCTGCGGCCTCTAGAACACCATCCAAGAATCCGCTTAAGCGGACAACCGATCGCTTCTTCCAAGCGGCCAACAAACTATTCCTCTTGCTAGCACCACTACCATCAATTCCAAGACCAAGGGAGTAACGACAACTCCCGGAAGAAACGGCTCTTACAAGCGGACAACCAAAGGACAGAGAGCTCCACATACGCTCACTTTGTCATGCTCCACTAGAAACTACAACATCTAATCTCGCGGGGCAACATCGGGGTCCATCTCGATGAACCTCCAAAAGCCAAACGGGGCAACTCAACATCTTGAAAAGGGAACAAAACCAACAGGGCACAAACCACTCGCCCCACGAGCAAAACTAATCTCTAGCAACTCCAAACCATACCTTGGTCAACACCAAGCATCAACTTGCCACCACACCGGAACCAATCAGGACTTTACTCCAAACAACCACTAGCTTGCTAGTCTACCAAGACTGCTAGCAACTCCACCGAGGCTACAAACTACACGCCTCAGCTAGCCAATCAAACTCACTAGCTGGGCTGGACCGAGCTCGGGAGAGACTCTCCACAACCTAGGGTTCTTCGGCAACCCTCGACACACACACTTCTTGGCAAACGATCTAAAAGACAATCACTGAACAAACAACTCCAAATTCCAAAGATCCCAACCATGCCGGCCAACTCCAACTCCTTGGGAACCTAGAGGACCCGAACGCTACGAGGATGCGTCATCATCCTCCTACTCAAGGCATCGACCACAACATAACTTCTACCCAAAGAAAGATCAAAACAACTCTCTTAGCCACGACGATCAGAAACCACGCGGCTTAGCTACCACCGCTCTTGTTCAGTTTCCAACTGAACTCCGACCAACGATCAACAAGAAGATCCGCCAACCAAGCTTAGGTCCAACCTAACAAATCTTGCCTAAGCAATAACTTGATACCACGAGCACGGTATCCTTACCACCTCAACCAAAGCCTTACAACATCCACCTGAAGTCCAACTTCTCCAGGAACTGAGCACTAGATCTCCAAAGCAAACCCTACATGGATCTGAAACTCTCGCCACGGAACGAACCACACAAAACACACTTGTGTGCACAACTCTTAACCTTCCTTTAGAGATCCAAGACTAACAAGCGCTTTTCCAAAAGCAACGCTAACTCCCGGCAAATGATACAAACAATCCAAAGAACACCAAAAGTTCCATCTCCACACGATACTGGTTTGAGGCAACCTTGCTCTACCAAAGCATAACCATGCCAAACCAAACTCACTTTATACCAAGCCTCTACCAAGGGTGTTTACCCCTAAGGCATCCAAAACCTCTCGCAAGGCATCAGCTCACCTCATAGGCATCCAACTCATCTCATGAGCAACCAACTCGGGATCCTCTGCTGGACCAAACTCGCATCTCGATGCTCAACTCTCCTCGAGTTAGGGCACTCGAAGGTAGTTGACCGCACTACCAACCACAAAGAAATCTCTTGGCCTTAACACTAGCGTGAGGCTCACGCCCACCAACACTTACCAACCGACAACCTGCTGGCTTACTCAACCTCCAGAAACACTGGGAAAAGGCTCCGGCTCCTCTCGAGCATCCTTTCGCTTGTAGTCCATCGACTACCACTGAACTAGCCCTCCAGCACGACCTATCACAGTGTCACTGCCATAAACGGATCCAAGGCTAAAAGAGTGCACTAAACTCCGGACGGCATAGAACCATCTGCTATGCCCAAGCCAAACTCAAGCCTCAACCAGACTTAGAGCCAAAGCGGCACACCAACCAATGCACCTCAAGTGCCACTACTACCAAAACCACATCTTACTACCAATGGGGCCAACAAGGTCACAACCTCAAGTGACAAGAACTCGGCTAGCTAGGCATACAAGGGCTCCAACTCCAAAAACCATGCCTATGGCATCTCATCAAGCCAGAAGGCTCACGGCTACCCTTGCATCTCCACATGATGCTCAACAAAACTCGCAGCCGGCTCTCTCAACATGCGTGCCTAGCTCCACTCCGAGGAGCTCACCAAAGGAAGAGTGCTCAACTCTCCCACACATTTGAGGAAAACACCAACGGATCCAATCCGAAGGGAACACTGCTCGCTGCACCCTTAACTACAGGGTTCCGGCTTACTGGCTGCAAACAACAACACTTCACAGGAGCACAAAGATGCCTCATCAACCTCCTCGAGGCTACCAACCTTGCAACCACTCTCTGGGCAACCAAATAATCTAACAAGGCTCAAGATCAACACTTGAGCTACCTGTGCTAGTCCACACGGGGACCTGCTCCACAAACATCCACATAAGCACGACCATAGCTAACTCCTCTCTTGGGTGGCATTCCAAGGAAAAACACCTCCACCCTCTCACTGGGGGAAAACCAACAACGGGGCCACGGTTGGCCTACGGGAGTCAAACTCGCTTCTCCCACGGGACGACGTCCCGGGGCATCCGAAACAATCTGGATACCTCAACAAGCCACAACATACATCACACATCTGCGGGAAGTTGGCATGATGGCTCTCTAAGCCCAAACCAACAACGAGTCGAGAACTCCGCTGCTCTCGCTCCCACAACACTACACAAGGCATACACAAGATGACAGTATTGTAAATTCTTAACCCTTTTTCAACAACAAATAGTAAACTTAGGCGTGCACTGATGATCGCCGGAGTCTTGATGATCATGGAAAAACGACCTACAACAAAAGGTCGGTCTGAGAATCTATGACTCTGAGCTCGATACCAAGCTGAAAGACCAGACCGAATGGGGTTCTAAATAGGCCATTACCTCAATGCATGCATAGAAATCAACACTAGAATTTGCAATAGGGTTGTTTGATTCTAAGTAAAAACCAAAAACCGGCAAGAGTTCATTTAAAAAGTCAATACAAAATTCTTGAAACTTGTCCTGTTTCAAGCACTTTGTTCCAAGAAAAATACATTTCCAAACATACTCGATCGAGATTTATTTAAAACATACAAACTTTACAACAATGCTAGAATCCTAAATACATTCGAGAAAACACCTTAGGGCTCCGTGCCCAACTACATGCATTCAGAGGACACTTAAATCATAAACATAAACATAAGACTCGAGAGTTGAACAACGGGTTCCATGATCACAGCTCCTCCTCCAAACCATCATCCTGTCTCGCACCATGGTTACCCGTGGAAAACCACATAATAAGGGTGAGTAACGAATTACTCAGTAAGAATCCCCAACCGGGGTACAATACGATACACATGGTCATCTCGAGAAAGATATGCATGCTATGAATATAAACACAGATAGAGCACATAGCTTAGCCCACACTTGGGCCTCGGATGCCAACTCGGGGTCTTAGTCCGAAATCAAACACCACACAACACATCACACAAGTCGCCTATCGAGAAACAAGTCCCGGCCTCGGCTGTCTCATCGTCGACGAAAGGTACACTAGCTCAAGATCCCGAGGAGCTCTCCTGGTCGTGGCGCCAGAATGAGCGTAAGCATGCACCGCGTGCTCACGTGAGACTATGGGGGTTGCGAGGTCTCAAGGCAAGTTGCCCATATCCAATCACCACGCCTAACTAAATCCTTGGATCGGTGTCACTGACATAGGGGTGTGAGACATGGACACGTAAACTATGTCAGCCTGAACCACCGCACCTGGGGCCAAGGAACGGTCGTGGTAAGCTTACACCAGAAGTCGTCCTTGCCTTAACAGTGGCAATCGGGGCTACGGCCGAACACGGAGAGGCGTGCCGACTATCGAGGGCGAGGCAATGCCAAGTCATCATCCGGACGGTTGGGGCATTTAACGATCGCCACCTTCACCCAAGATTGCGGGGCCTACCGCTCGGGTTAGCTAATCCCTCACGGGGTCGAGGGATCTAATGACTTGCTCGGCGTCCCCGCCATGGATGCAAGGTACTTTATGCATCAGGCCCGGATGATGCTATCTACCTGCACTTCTAACCTGCCCTAGCAAACAGCAAACAATTCCATAAAATCCAATACGTGCTCAAAGAGAATACAACGAGCCTAGCATGATACTACGAAGCAAGGAATGACACGAGCATGCGAGAAAAGGAACAACCTAGCATGGATTAACATGAGAATTAACCGGAAAGTCATGCTAATCGGGAATTCGAAATTAGAGCACTTATCACCAAACATGTCAATAAACACAAACAAGCATACAATCGAATCGCATAATATATCGCAGGTCCACACAACTCCGGTAAGAAATCCTTACAGGCCTAAGACCTCTAAACATAAGAAACCTAAGTCTGCGATCGAACCCGAGCTAGCTAGTGAGAACCTAACAAAAACAACAATAATTACAATCAAAAGGCCCAAATAATATAAAACAAACAGGGCACACGGCTGGGAGCACTCACGAGGCCACGGTGACATCTGAACGGGGCACCGCTCGGGCTAAGCGTAGCAAGAATGGGCGCATTGGGCACCTTCTTTGGCGCGATCTTACATGAGACGCTGCTTGAGAGGCACGACGCTGCGAGGCGATAGGGGCGCTGGGCACGCATTGGCGAGCAGGGCGCTCATACGACGCCTGCGCGTGAGCAAGCTCGGCCGAGCGAGGCGACATCTGCGCGACGCGGCCGGGCGAGCTCGGCCGGCACCGAGCTGGGTGGGCGACGCTCGAGTTGGCGACTCGACACACTGGCCGCTGCGACGGGCGATCTGGCGCGCGACGGACGGACATTCTTGGCGAGCGGTGGCGGGCGGCCTGCAACGGCGAGGTGGGGCGAGCCACCTGCGACGACGTCGCGAGCTCGGCTCTGAGGCGACGACGGCTCCTCTCATTTCTTTGGCGTCTGCGACGACGACGAGGAGCCGACCGAAATTAATGGGCCATTTCTTTGGCGAAGAGCTAGGTCGGGGAAGGAGAGAGAGAGAGAGAAAATGAATTTGGGGAAAAATAAAAGAAAAAGAAATAAAAAGGAAAATGGGAAAATAAAAGGAAAATGGGATTTTAATTCCATTTTCCATCCCTATCCACTTAAAACCTCAAAATCCCATTTCCCGCTTCCTCCTTGAAACCCGATCAAGCAACCTTTCCAAACAACAAAACTCACTCAAATCAACCTCCCAAACCAATATCAAGGCCCTACTCGAATCCGAAGGAAACACCCAAACAACCATCATTTTGCCCAAAACCCAAATGACAACCGAACTCCCAAACTAAAAGCCCAAACATCTCGGGACTCGCAGTCCAACCCAAACAAGCCACGGCAAAGGCAGGAGCTGCCTCGAAGCCCTAAAAATCCACAAATCCTGCCCAGGGAGCAAAAAGACCAAAATGCCCCTAAGGGACAAAACAGCTTTAACGGCCCAACTGAACCACTGAATCTGAACCGGAAGCTCCTCGAGAACCGGAATAGAAAACTGGGCCGTTACACTATCAAATAATAAAATCATTAATTTGTCAATCTTTTGCTTCATTATTAAATGTATAGTCTCACATAAATTTGTCTTTTTGATATTTTCTTGACACGTTAGGTATGAGTTAGGTTTATATATTAATGTGGTGTGCATAATGTGGACTATTATAAGAGATGAAAAGGAAATATTATATGTTCCATATTTTGATATTTTATTCCGGATTTGATACGTTATTAAGTCATCGGTTTCATTTCATTACCTCAACTTCTTATTTTCGTTTGCATTCCTTCCATATTTATATACTAAATATCCAAATTTCATTTTTAAAAACGTTATTATTAAACATTAATCATTATGAAAGAAGAATTTTCTTATAAATTTTATGTTAAAGAAAATCATGATGTTTTTTTTCGCTTCAAAATAAATGTGACATCTTCGCTTCATTGACATATATAATATTCTTGAGATTTCAATAACATCGAACAATCTCCATCGTATGACCAACAACACATCAACACAACATCGACATCGCGCAGTATGGATGCAACTTTTTATTGCTTAGAATAGAACATTTAATAATTTTTCATGGACAACCAACATGGATAATAAATATGCTCACAAATTTAATATTTAAATAGTAACATTTGAACCAAACAGTCCATGTTAAGAGCTCCTAATGCTATGCAATGTCACAGACAATAGTACCAAAATAGCTGTGTAATGCTCTTTACTTCTAATATGAACAGACCAACATGCATTCACACTCAAGAAGAGAAGAACAATGGCAACAAATCTCCTAGAAAATGGAGGATTCTCTCATAGCATGTTCATGAACCAATGAGGATTGAATTAGTTGACAATAATTGATTTTTTTTGGTTAAATTATAAATTTGGTTTCTTAAAAAAATAAAGTTAGAACTTGACTTTTATAACTTCATATAACTTTCCAAATAGTCACTGTCATGAGTAATACAAATTAACTACATGACAATCAGTTATTTGCGTGTCAAAAAAATATTTTGAATTTTTGGAGTTAAAAATTGATATTTATCATCTACATATATGATATGACAACTCTACCTAAATCTTTACATTAGTATGATATTGTCAATTTTAAACACACCTCATGACTTTGTTTTTTGTTTCACCCAAATGGAACATATCAATTAAGATAGATGTTATCATTTATATACTTACGATCTTTCCGTCATTTAATTAATGTAGGACAATGTTGTTTGCATCTCAATAATCTACCCCTTGAACAAAGTTTCACAGAGCCTCTACGTAGATTCATCTTCTATGTTCGACACTTGAGCATTCGATCCTCTCCCCTCAAACAAAGGTTAAATATGTAGAACATATTTTCACAATGATCACATATCTGACTAACTCTTCTTCTCTTGAGAGTATCCTTACCGTCTAATAACGTATGACTAATTTTCACCATCGAACTTCAAACATTTTTATCTTACACCTGAGACGATCTACCAATATGGTTATGTTTGGGACATGACTCTAATACCAATTTATAAAGATGACAACCTGGCCTTATCCTAAATTTCTATATAATTAAAATGATGTTGTCCACTTTAAACATACACCTTCATAATTTTATTTTTCATTTTACCTCAAATGCTTCATGTTATTGGAGATAATTATCATCACTTATATATCACAATTTTTCTCTCATTTGACGAATGTAGGACAATTTTATTTATATTCCAACAACATTATCTCACATATTCAAGAATATTAATACAAATTTGAGATAGTTGAAGTGATAATTACGAATATATCAAATCATAATCTATTGGTTTAGGTCAAATCACTACTAGATCTAAGAGTGACAGATTTATATCATTTTAGTCAGTTATCAATATATTTAGTTACAACACACTATCATATGAAAACATGATTTTATTCTAGAATAATCAAAGAGCATCCTAGAAGAAAGAATATGGTCCTAGGTTTGCCACATGATCTACTTAAAAAAAAAAAAAAAAAAAACAAAACAAAAAAGCCAATGAACTAGGGCAATAGTGGTTGCTCCAATGAATAACAACATGAAAGTGAAATCGATCTCCTTTATTGATAGAGATTTGAAATGTGACAATAAATCTTGACGTTTCCTTTACTCAATGAAAATGGAAATGAGTTGGAATCAACAGAACCAAAGATTTTAAAATTTATATGTTCAAAATGTAAAATTTTTCTAGTTAAATAGAAGTCAAGACAATATATATATTTGTTTTAAATGTTAAATGTATAAATTTCTATCGATACATGTTTACCATCGGGATGTATTTTTTGACATAAAAGTAATAGATTATAATATTTAACTTTTAAATGTTAGGATAAAATACACATCCGACCTTTATAATTTGAAGAAAGTTAGAATTTAGTTATATTTCAAAAACTAGAATTTATTTCCTATGGTTTGATGAGAATTAGAATTTAGTCCACATAATTTAAAGAGAATGAAAATTTAATTTCGATAATTTTAAAATTAAAATTTAGTTCGTATGATATCATAGAACCTAAAATATAATTTTTATCATATGTAATCGTTGACATATTAAATACACGGAATCTCACTATTCATGCATAAATACACGCATGAATAACTAACTTTTGAATACTTAATTTGCTAACAATTTGAAAGCCTAATTTTTAAACTTTATTAAATCATAACGACTGAATTTAATTTTTAAAATCATAAAAATTAAAATTTATATTTCTTCAAATCAAATGAACTAGACTCTAATTTTGGAAACCATAAATACTAAATTTTAACTTTTTTCGAATCATCCGGATTAAATTTATATTTTGCTCTACCTAAAATTGTTATCCCAAAATAAAATATGTAAAAAGAAAAAGAAAGAAGAAGAATTGTTATCCTGAAATAAAATATGTAAATTTCTCGCCCTTCCAAATCGAATGGGATGTTTATGGAAGAAAAAAACAAAATATATAAAAACAACTAATTCTTTGAACTTTTTATCCTGATGCGTCGTTAAAATGGGATAATAACATTGTATAACAGTTTTTTTTTTATTATAATTTTAATGAAAGGAGATTTTTAGGAAGAAAGGGAGATTTTTGTATTTTTCTTTTGAAAAGAAAGGGCATAAATTTCTTCTTTTTCTTTTTTTTGTCGTCTAATATTCTCTCTCCTATTATATTCTTAATTTTCTTTTTGGAAATAGTTAGTTTTTAATATATATATATATATATAAATTTATGAATTTATTGAGAATGAAGTGCCTACAAAAATAAAAGAGTTTTGGACAGCAACTAAGGGCTCGTTTGATAACGTTCTCGTTTCCTGTTTCTTATTTATTGAGAAACAGTCTTGTTTGATAACTGTTCCCGTTTCTTGTTCCCAAAAATACAAGAAACGTTTCTCAAATTATGTGAAAAAATGAGAAACTTTCAAAACTTGTTTCTCTTGTTCCGTTCTTTTTTTTTTTTTTTTTTTTTTTTTTTTTTTTTTTTCTGAAACCCAGTATTGTTTTAGTTTTATATTATGCATTCCAAAAAAATCACAATGTGCAACTTGTGGTGTGATGGTTGTGTTATCAACCTTTTTTATAGTATTGTTTATGGTTATTTCTATATTAAGATTTTTTTTTTAATTATAAAATATTTAATTATACTAGAACATGTAAACTTTCGATGGCCATATTTTAATGCATGTTATGTTTTGTTAGAAGCCTAAATATATACATATACATACATACATATATATATATATATATATATACATATATATATAAACAAAAAGCAAGAAATAAGAAACAAGAAACAAGAAATAGTTATCAAACAAGTTTGTTTCTGTTTTTTATATCTTTTAAGAAACAAGAATCAGAAACGGTTATCAAACATATTATTGTTTCATATTCTCAAAAAATAAGAAACAAGAAACTAGAAACAAGAACTAAGAAACAAGAAACAGGAAACAGAAACGTTATCAAACGAGCCCTAAGTGTTAGCCATTTGGTCTTTTATGGGGAGATCTCTTGCAACTGTTTCTCCCTTTCCACCCCACGTAACAGTGAGTTATGTGCTCACATTTTTTAAGGAGGCACTACTAGAAAAAGTACATTCCATGACTATAATTTATAGTCATGAACACCTTCCATGACTAAAATCAAGAGTCATTGTATCCGCTGTCACAGAAGGTTCAACCATGACACTATAGTAAAAATGTCATGATAGAATCAATTATGACACTATATTATAGTCATAGATGAACCATTAATGACACATATCTAGAGTCATTGATGAAGTAATAACGACAATTTGTAAGTGTCATCGCAGAACCAGTTATGACATTTTATTATAATCGTGATTAATCCATTAATGACACATATCACAAATCATGATTGAGTCATTTATGACATTTTATTTTAGTCATGATTGAACCATTAGTGACACATATATAGTCATTGAACAAATATTAACGACGCATTAATATTGTCATTATAGTTTATATATTGACATTTTTTTATAGTCATCAATTAATATAATATGACTATTTGTTAGTTCTCATAACACTTTTTTTAGGCCTATTTAAAACATGTTTTATTTGTATTTTTACTTGTCAAAAAAGATTTATAACATGCAGCCCACAAATCTTATTCAACAAATATTATTTCATACATGACTAAATAATTTGTACATTACACTTGAACAAAAAAAATCAATATCAATAAATTAATAATGCTTAAAATGTCTACAAGGGGTTAGAAAACTAGAAAGTTTATAATATAATAAAGAAGTGTAGTCTGCTATCCCTTGTGTGAAATACATGGATTGACAAGTTACACAATAACGGTAGATGTAAGCGATTCTCATCTTGAACGAAGTACCTGCACAATGTAGTAATAAAGATTTGAATTAGAAGTTGCAATAGAAAATATAAATATTCATAATATATTTATCATTTATATCAAATAACAATTGCTCATTTATTTTAGAAACTAAACATAAGTTAGGGATCCTTATGAACCTTATATAAATAATATCTCTCAATAACAAGATTGAAATTTGATACTAACCTTGTACAAACCTTCCGATCAAGAAGAAGAGGGAAGCCCCAAGCACTTTGGCAAAGAAAACACAAATCACAGTAGGGAAAAAGGGAACAAGCAAAGAATTCTTCTAGTTCAAAACCAACCTTGTACAAACCTTCCGATCATGGTCATTTGAGTAATCTGAGTCCAAAACCAACTGATAATCATGAATTCAAGAAGTGGAAGAAGATGAAAATACGATAGAATTGAAACATCCAACGAATTCTTCTAGTTCAGAAATAGAGGATGCTAGTCTAAAGAAACATGATATCCATATTCCAAATGAAGTACCTCAAACACCGGATATGAGGTCAAACCTTGGGCCTTGCACATTTTCTTCAAACATGTAAACAATGTTAGATAAGTGTTAAGAACTATATATCCAAATCTAATTATGTTTGGGTGAATGGATTCAAGCCAATTCAGAGTTGCAAACATACTACGAAGTCACTTTCCAAGAGATTCAAGACTCAAAACTACAATCGGAACACTTTATAAGATTTTGTAACTTTATTGGTTTGAACTTTCTCTTTTTCTCCTTCCTTTTTTTAAAATTTAATACCTCGATGATTTTTTTAGAGTAATACATCGATGAAATTGTCTCTTATAAAAACTTCAAAAAAAAAAAAACAGACACAAAGGTGTAAAAGAATAAGTAAAAAAGAAAAGGGGAAATAGCACAGAAACAAGAATTCAAAATGAGATGCTGGTGCAAGCAAAAAGTAGAAATGAAAGAACTAAATCTTAAGCCATATTAGTATTTTAATAACAACAAAAGCAATAATGAGACATTTGAAATGGAAACAATATTCATGAATGAATACCTTGTTAGGAACTCGCAAATTCTTGATTGTATTATTGCGGATATAACATTCAAACATTGGCCACAATCTGTTGCCATCCTACATTTATAATTAGAAAGCTTGGTTATTACCAACAATCTCCTGGAAAAAGACATGTGCCAATGCATATTTATAGATAATTTGAGTGAAAATAAGCTTAAATTTCAAAAACTAAAAACAAAAATTTAAATAGTTATCAACTGTGACATATAAACAAGTTATGAAAAATGAAAACTCATTGAATGAGTTAAGAAAAAGGAGAAACTGGATACCACGAGGGATTCAAAATTGTAGAAAAAATGTCATGTGCAACCACGAATACTCCACCTATTTAATGGTACCTGTAAGGCAAGAAAGACTCTTAACCTGCAAAGATGAGGATGATGAAGACCAACACATACAATGCTGAAGAAACCTTGCTTGCCTTAAATGATGCTCAAATGAATAAAAATCTTTCAAGGTTATTGTAACAATAAAAAGAAAAACTATTAAATCCAAAAATATCTACCACAATTCTACTACTTAGCATACTACTAATTGGCATTATTGCAAAGGCTTGTCATTATCAATCAATTTTTCTGTTTTCAACCAATGGCAAATAAAATCGATTCTACAACTGCAACAAGGTTGTAACTATAAAGAAAATAAAGGGAAAAAAAGCAACTCTTAAATCCAAGCATCCTTACCAAGTATAAGCTTTCACATTTGCGTTAAATACATGTGATTCTAAATATCAGGACAATAAGTAGCAATACTTACCAACTTGCAGCTCATAAACACACCACAGGTCTCTTAAACAACGCCTTAACTTCAGAAGAATATCTTCAAAATAACAAATTATCAACGACATACGATTTCAAAATGTTTCCAACAAACTCAAATCAGCCCAAATCAGAAAATTAAGCATTAAAAAAATTATATAAAAAAAAGCATTACAAATAAAAAGATGATACATTTGTGATACATCTTAAAATTTATTAAGTAGGCTACTAAATTATGCATCTTTGCCACCACCCATTTAGGCTAAATGAATACGACACTCAAATAAGGAAGAACACCATATCATTTCCATGGCATTGATCCTTAAAAAGGAAAAAATGAATAAAGAGAACATGGTATGAAAGAGTATAAATCTTAATTTGCACACGACAATGGAGTATAAATCTTAATTTGCAAATGACAATGGAGTATTTGTAACGGCCCAGTTTTCTATCCCGCTCTCGAGAGCTTAGGTTCGGTTCGATGGTTCGGTTGGGCCGTTAAAGTCGCTTTTTGTCCCTTAGGGGCATTTTGGTCTTTTTGCTCCCTGGGCAGGATTTGTGGATTTTCAGGGCTTCGAGGCAGCTCCTGCCTTTGTTGAGGCTTGTTTGTTGTGGGCTGCGAGTCCAGAGATGTTTGGGCTAGTCGTTTGGTAGTTCGATTGTGATTTGGGATTTTTGCAAAGTGATGGTTGGTTGTGTGCTTCCTTTGGGATTCGAGCCCGGGCCCTTAGTGTTGATTTGGGAGTTGGATTTTAGTGAGTTTTATTGATTGGAAATGTTTTCTTCGGTCGGGTCTCGAAGGAGGAAGTCGGGAAATGAGATTTTGAGGTGTTAAGTGGATAAGGATGGAAAATGGAATTAAAATCCCATTTTTCCCTTTTATTTCCCATTTTCCTTTTTATTTTCTTTTTCTTTTATTTTTCCCCAAATCCATTTCTTTTTTCTCTCTCTCTCTCTCTCTCTCTCTCTCTCTTCCCCCGACCTAGCCTCAGCCCGGCCCACTAGTGGCCCAAATCCGCTCGAGCGCGCCTGCCAGAGAGCCGCCGTCGCGCCATGACTCGTCGCGCAGACGCCACCCCGCGCCCAAACCCTTCGCCGGCCTAGCCCGGCCCGCACGCAGCTCGTCTCGCGCCCGCCTCGAGTCGCCACCGTCCGAAAGTCGCGCGTCCTGTGGCCGAGCCCAGCCAGATCGCGCGTCGTCGCGCGCGCGCCGCGCGCCTACCGCCACAGCTCGCCGTGCCGAGGCGCGCTGGCCGTCCTCTGTGCCGAGCTCACGCCGCGCGCCTGCGCTGCTCGCCGCGCGATCGCGTCGCGCCAGCGCCTGCTCGCCCAAAGTGCCCAGCGCCCCCATCGCCCGTGTCGTGCCCAGTAGCACGTCGTCACACAGCGATGATCGCGCCAATGCCGTGCCCAGCACCAGCGCCCGGCTTGCGCCAGTGCTTTGCCTAAGCCCGAGCAGCCGGCCCGTTCGCGTGTTAGCCGTGCCTCGTGAGTGCTCCCGAGCTGAGCCCTATTTGTTTTATTATTTTTGGGCCTTTTGATTGTAATTATTGTTGTTTTTGTTAGGTTCTCGCTAGCTAGCTCGGGTTCGATCGCAGCTTAGGTTTCTTGTGTTTAGAGGTCTTCCGCGGTAAGGATTTTCTTCTGGGAGTTGTGTGGACCTGCGATATATTATGCGATTGCTGATTGTATGCTTGTTTGTGTTTATTGACATGTTTGGTGATAAGTGCTCTAATCTGAATTCCCGATTAGCATGACTTTCCTGGTTAATTCTCATGTTAATCCATGCTAGGTTGTTCCTTTCTGGCATGCTCGTATCTGTTCCTTGCTTCGTAGTATCATGCTAGGCTCGTTGTATTCTCTTTGAGCACGTATTGGATTTTATGGAATTGTTTGCTGTTTGCTAGGGCAGGTTAGAAGTGCAGGTAGATAGCATCATCCGGGCTGATGCATAAAGAACCTTGCATCCATGGCAGGGACGTCGAGCAAGTCATTCCGTCCCCGGACCCCGTGAGGGGATTAGCTAACCCAAGCGGTAGGCCCTGCAATCTTGGGTGAGGGAGGCGGTTGTTAATGCCCCAACGGTCGGGATGATGACTTGGCATTGCCTCGTCCCGGCGGCGGCATGTCCTCGGCATGTTTGGCGAGAGCCCCGATTGCCACCTGTTAAGGCAAGGACGACTTCCTGGTGTAAGCCTACCACGACCGTTTCTTGGCCCTAGGTGCGGTGGTTCAGGCTGACATAGTTTACGTGTCCAGGTCTCACACCCCTATGTCAGTGACACCGATCCAAAGATTTAGTTAGGCGTGGTGACTGGATATGGGCAGCTTGCCTTCAGACCACAGCAACCCCCATATAGTCTGCGAGAGCACGCGGTGCATGCTTACGCTCATTCAACGCCGATCGAGAGCTCCTCGGGATTGTGAGCCAGTGTACCTTTCGTCGACGATGAGATGCAGTGAGGCCGAGACTTGTTTCTCGTATAGGGCGACTTGTGTGATGTGTTGTGTGGTGAGTTATTTTCCGGACTAAGACCCTGAGTTGGCATCCGAGGCCCAAGTGTGGGCTAAGCTATGTGCTCTATCTGTGTTTATATTCATAGCTTGCATATCTTTCTCGAGATGACCATGTATATCGTATTGTACCCCGGTTGGGGATTCTTACTGAGTAATTCGTTACTCACCCTTATTTATCTTTCAGGAAACCATGGCGCGAGGCAGGATGGCTGGAGGAGGAGCTGTGATCATGGAAACCCGTTGTTCAACTCTGAGATTTATGTTTATGATTTAAATGTCCTCTGAATGCATGTAGTTGGGCACGGAGCCCTAGGGTGTTTTCTGAATGTATTTCCGGATTCTAGCATTGTTGTAAAGTTTGTATGTTTTAAATAAATCTCTGATCAGAGTATGTTTGGAAATGTATTTGTCTTGGAACAGTGCTTGGAAACAGGGACAGGGTTTCAAGAATTTTGTATTACTTTTTAAATGAACTCTTGCCGGTTTTTGGTTTTTTACTTAGAATCCGAAACAACCCTATTGCAAATTCTAGTGTTGATTTCTATGCATGCATTGAGGTAATGGCCTATTTAGAACCCCATTCGGGTCGGGTCGTTACAGTTGGTATCAGAGCTCAGAGTCATAGATTCTGTAGACTGACCTTTTGTTGTAGGTCGTTTTTCCATGATCATCAGCACTCCGACAGTCATCAGGTACGCCTAAGTTTACTATTTGTTGTTGAAAAAGGGTTAAGAATTTACAATACCTGTCATCTTGTGTATGCCTTGTGTAGTGTTGTGGAGCGGAGACGAGCAGGTTCTGACTCGTTGTTGGTTTGGGCTTAGAGAGCCATCATGCCAACTTCCCGCAGTGTGTGATGTATGTTGTGGCTTGTTGAGGTATCCAGATTGATTCGGATGCCCTGGGACATCGTCCCCGTGGGGGGCAGAGTTTGGACTCCCGTAGGCCAATTGTGGCCTAGTTGTTGGTTTTCCCCTAGTGAGAGGGTGGAGGTGTTTTGCCTTGGAGTGCCACTCCAAGAGAGGAGTTAGCTGTGTTTGTGCTGATGTGGATGTTTGTGGAGCAGGTCCCCGTGTGGACCAGCCTGGGCAGCTCAAGTGTTGATCTTGAGCCTTAGCAGATTGTTTGATTGCCCGCCAATAAGCCGGAACCCTGTAGTTAAGGGTGCAGCGAGCAGTGTTCCCTTCGGATTGGATCTGTTGGTGTTTTCCTCAGATGTTTGGGAGAGTTGAGCACTCTTCTTTTGGTGAGCTCTTAGAGTGGAGCTAGCTGCTGCATGTTGAGAGAGCCGGCCAGAGTTTTGTTGAGCATCATGTGGAGATGCTAGAGTAGGCCGTGAGCCTTCGGCTTGATGAGATGCCATAGGCATGGTTTTTGGAGTTGGAGCCCTTGTATGCCTAGCCAGAGTTCTTGTCACTTGAGGTTGTGACCTTGTTGGCCCCATTGGTAGTAAGATGTGGTTTTGGTAGTAGTGGCACTTGAGGTGCATTGGTTGGTGTGCCGTTTTGGCACTAAGTCTGGTTGAGGCTTGAGTTTGGCTTGGGCATAGCAGATAGTTCTATGCCGTTCGGAGTTTAGTGCACTCCTTTAGCCTTGGATCCGTTTATGGCAGTGGCACCTGTTTAGGTCGTGCCAGAGGGCTAGTTCAGTGGTAGTCGATGGACTACAAGCGAAAGGATGCTCGTGAGGAGCCAGAGCCTTTTCCCAGTGTTACTGGAGGTTGAGTAAGTCAGCAGGTTGCCGGTTGGCAAGTGTTGGTGAGCGTGAGTCTCGCGCTAGTGTTAAGGCCAAGAGATTTCTTTGTGGTTGGTAGTGCGGTCAACTACCTTCGAGGGCCTTATCTGAGGAGAGTTGAGCATTGTAGATGCGAGTTTGGTCCAGCAGAGGGACCCTGAGTTGGATGCTCATGAGATGAGCTGGATGCCTATGAGGCGAGATGAGCTGATGCCTTGCGAGAGGTTTTGGATGCCTTAGGGGTAAGCACCCTTGGTTGAGGCTTGGTACAAAGTAAGTTTGGTTTGGCATGATTATGCTTTGGTAGAGCAAGGTTGCCTCAGCTTCGAGTTTCGTGTGGAGATGGAACTTTTGGTGTTCCTTGGATTGTTTGTATCTCTGCCAGGAGTTAGTGTTGCTTTTGGAAAAACGCTTGTTGGTCTTGGATCTCTAAAGGAAGGTTGAGAGTTGTGCACACAAGTGTGTTTTGTGTGGTTCGTTCCGTGGCGAGAGTTTCAGATCCATGTAGGGTTTGCTTTGGAGATCTAGTGCTCAGTTCCTGGAGAAGTTGGACTCCAGATGGATGTTGTAAGGCTTTGGTTGAGGTGGTAAGGATACCGTGCTCGTGGTATCAAGTTGTTGCTTAGGCAAGATTTGTTAAGTTGGGCCTAAGCTTGGTTGGCGGATCTTCTTGTTGATCGTTGGTTGGAGTTCAGTTGGAAACTGAACAAGAGCGGTGGTAGCTAAGCCGCGTGGTTTCTGATCGTCATGGCTAAGAGAGTTGTTCGGATCCTTCCTTGGGTAGAAGTTATGTTGTGGCCGATGCTTTGAGTAGGAGGATGACGCATTCGGTGGCGTTTCGGGTCCTTTTGGTTCCCAAGGAGTTGGTGTTGGCCTGTATGGTTAAGTTGCTGGTGAGAGTTGTGCCTGTCCAGGCAGTTGGCTGTTAGCTCGTTTGTCGGCAGTGTGTGTCGAGGGTTGCCGGAGAACCCTAGGTTGTGGAGAGCCTCTCCAGCTCTCGATCGAGCCGTAGTGAGTTTCAGGTTGGCAAGCGGGGCGTGTAGTTTGTAGCCTCAGGTGAGTTGCTAGCAGTCTTGGTAGGCTAGCAAGCTAGTGGTTGTTTGGAGTAAAGTCCGGATTGGTTCCGGTGTGGTGGCAAGTTGATGCTTGGTGTCGACCAAGGTGTGGATTGGAGTTGCTTGAGATTAGTTTTGCTCGTGGGGCGAGTGGTTTGTGCCCTGTTGGTTTTGTTCCTGTTGCAGGATGTTGAGTTGCCCCGTTTGGCTTTTGGAGGTTCAGTCTGAGATGGGCCCCTGTTGTTGCCCCGTGAGATTTAGATGTTGTTGCTCTAGTGGAGCAAGACAGTGAGCGTATGAGGAGCTCTCTGTCCTTCGGTTGTCTGCTTGTAAGAGCCGTTTCCTTCGGGGAGTTGTCAGGTTACTCCCTTGGTCTTGGAATTGATGGTAGTGGTGCTAGCAAGAGGGAATAGTTTGTTGGCTGCTTGGAAGCAGTCGGTTGTCCAGTTAAGCGGATTCTTGGATGGTGTTCTAGAGGCTGCAGTAAAGGTTGTTCTGCCTCTTGTGAGTGTTTGGCCAAGATTTGGTTCGTTTGTTGTTTCGAGAGCTAGTTCGGTTCTAGCTGGAGGGCGTTGCCCTGAGGTCTTGTTCCTAGTCAGTAAGTTTTGGGAGTTGACCCCTCCCTCGGCAGTTGAGCAAGTGCTGTTAGTTTCGGATTGGTGATCCGATTGGTTGAGTTTTCTCTTGGGTGTTGCTTCCAAGAGAGTTGGTTGTCGTTGCCTTGGGTTTGAGCAAGTTAGCGAGCGTGTGTGGAGTTCGCTGCCCTTCTGAAGTTTGCTTGCTGGGAAGTCGTTTCCCGTTTGGCAGGAGTCAGCTTAGCTCCTGAGTTGCGGAGTTGATCAGAGTAGCGCAGCGGTCAGCCCAGCGTGAGGGTCCCTGCTTTGTGTTGTTAGCCCGCAAGAGTTGTTTGTTCCCGCAAGAGCGGAGGCCAGCCAGTAAGAGTTGAGTTGTTCTGGCAAGTTGTTGGTTCTTTGGGGATTGAAGTCTTCGTTTCCCCCTAGCCTCTGTGGTGGTTGAGTTGCTCCTTGGATGCCAGCCTCGAGTGTTAGCTCCTGAGGTAGTCTTGCGGATTCGTGTGGCTCAGGATCCGTAAGCTTGGAGGTTATCGTCGGTCCGTTTTCCTTGCGATGTTTCGTGTGTGGAGTTTCTAGTCGCAAGATGAGTTAGGCTTTGGCTAAAAGGAGGAAGTCCTTTGAGTAGCCAGTTGGACTTAAGAGTTGAGTGGTAGCTTGGAGGCGAGCTTTTCTCGCGATGAGCTTGAGTTGAGTTCTGCTGAGCAAGCCCTTCTCGGGCTTTGCTTCTTGTTGTTGTGCGCGTTCGCGATTGGCGTTAAGCGAGCCTCGTTTGAGTGAGTTGGCACAGAGGTGCCGTGGCTTTGGTTGGTAAGTCGTTGAGCCGCTTTCCTCAAGTGTTGTTGTGCCGCAGAGAGCTGCGTGTTGGTTTAGTCCTTGCTTCTTGAGATTTTGGGAGGAAGGTTGGTTGTTCCTTGCCTGGCAGTGTTCTCTTTGGCCTGTTGCTAGTAGGTTTTCATGGAAAAGTTTCCGTTCGGCCGTTGAGAGGCTCCTGTTTGTTGGCTAGGCCGAGTGGAGCTGTGCACGTTTTGGCCATTTAGGGTTGGCCGTGGTGGAAGTTTCACTTGTGCTTGTTGGAAAAGTTTGCCTTTTTGGATCAATCGCCAGATGGGTGATTTGTTTGCTTTTCGTTGAGGCTTTAGGCAAGCTTTGTGGTTCGGCGGCCTCATGTGAAGTAAGAGTAGGCCGTTTGGTTTCGGAATCTAGAAGGTTACTGCTGTGGGCATTCGAAAAGTTTTGCCGGTCGTGGTGTAGAATTTCGAGCTTGTGGCCAGTCCTCGAGTTTGCTGTGAGTAGCACCGTTGAGAGTTGGTGCGAGTTGAGGATGTGGTTTGCCGTCAGGATTTTCGCATTTGTTTTCCTTCGGAGTTCAGTGTTTGGCAGTCTAGATGGCATAGTGCCTTTGAGTTTTTGAGAACCCAAGAGGGTTTAGTTTTCGAAGAAGGTTGGTGTTGTTTTAGCCGAGAAGTTCGTTTGGTTTGGATTCGTCACGATTTTCCTGGAGTCGTTTTCGTCTTAGGACTTTCGAGGACGAAAGTCTTATAAGGAGGAGTATTGTAACGGCCCGATTTTCTATCCCGTTCTCGAGGAGCTTCGGTTGGTTCGATGGTTCGGTTGGGCCGTTAAAGTCGCTTTTGTCCCTTAGGGGCATTTTGGTCTTTTGCTCCTCGGCGGGATTTGTGGATTTTCGGGGCTTGAGGCTCCTCCCGCCTTTGTTGAGGCTTGTTTGTTGTGGGCTGCGAGTCCAGAGATGTTTGGGCTAGTCGTTTGGTAGTTCGATTGTGATTTGGGATTTTTGCAAAGTGATGGTTGGTTGTGTGCTTCCTTTGGGATTCGAGCCCGGGCCCTTAGTGTTGATTTGGGAGTTGGATTTTAGTGAGTTTTATTGATTGGAAATGTTTTCTTCGGTCGGGTCTCGAAGGAGGAAGTCGGGAAATGAGATTTTGAGGTGTTAAGTGGATAAGGATGGAAAATGGAATTAAAATCCCATTTTTCCCTTTTATTTCCCATTTTTCTTTTTATTTTCTTTTTCTTTTATTTTTCCCCAAATCCATTTCTTTTTTTTCTCTCTCTCTCTCTCTCTCTCTCTTCCCCCGACCTAGCCTCATTGGCCAACCCAGTAAATTCCAAATCCGCTCGAAGCGCCGCCGCACTGAGCCGCCGCCGTCGCCGCCAGACTCGTCGCAGCAGACGCCACCCGCGCCAGACCCGCTTCGCCGCCCTAGCCCGACCCGTAGCGCGCGCTCGTCCTCGCCCAGCCTCGAGTCGCCCTGGTCCGAGTCGCGCGTCCCCTGTGCCGAGCCCAGCCAGATCGCGCGTCGTCGCGCGTCCCCTGTGCCGAGCCCAGCCAGATCGCGCGTCGTCGCGCCCGCGCGCCCTCGCCCTGTAGCTCGCCGTGCCGAGGCGCGCCGTCCTTATGCCGAGCTCGCGCCCGCGCGCCCTGCAGCTCGCCCGCGCGATCGCGTCCGCACCCAAGCGCCCTGCTCGCCCAGCCGTGCCCCAGCGCCCCCCATCGCCCGAAACAGGTCGTGCCCAGTAGCGTCACAAGTATGTATGATCGCGCCAAATGCCAGTGCCCAGCGCGCCCCATGCGCCCGGCTTGCGCCAGTTCTTTGCCTAGCCCGAGCAGCCGGCCCGTTCGCGTGTTAGCGTGCCTCGTGAGTGCTCCCCGAGCTGAGCCCTGTTTGTTTTATTATTTTTGGGCCTTTTGATTGTAATTATTGTTGTTTTTGTTAGGTTCTCGCTAGCTAGCTCGAGTTCGATCGCGACTTAGGTTTCTTGTGTTTAGAGGTCTTCCGCCGAGTAAGGATTTCTTACCGGAGTTGTGTGGACCTGCGATATATTATGCGATTCTTGATTGTATGCTTGTTTTTGTTTATTGACATGTTTGGTGATAAGTGCTCTAATCTGAATTCCCGATTAGCATGACTTTCTGGTTAATTCTCATGTTAATCCATGCTAGGTTGTTCCTTTACTCGCATGCTCGTATCTGCTCCTCCTTGCTTCGTAGTATCATGCTAGGCTCGTTGTATTCTCTTTGAGCACGTATTGGATTTTATGGAATTGTTTGCTGTTTGCTAGGGCAGGTTAGAAGTGCAGGTAGATAGCATCATCCGGGCCTGATGCATAAAGAACCTTGCATCCATGGCAGGGACGTCGAGCAAGTCATTCCGTCCACCGGACCCCGTGAGGATTAGCTAACCCAAGCGGTAGGCCCCGCAATCTTGGGTGAGGGAGGCGGTTGTTAATGCCCCAACGGTCGGGATGATGACTTGGCATTGCCTCGTCCCCGGCAGCCGGCATGTCCTCAGCATGTTTGGCAGTAGCCCCTGATTGCCACCTGTTAAGGCAAGGACGGCTTCCTGGTGTAAGCCTACCACGACCGTTTCTTGGCCCCAGGTGCGGTGGTTCAGGCTGACATAGTTTACGTGTCCGTGTCTCACACCCTATGTCGGTGACACCGATCCAAAGATTTAGTTAGGCGTGGTGGATTGGATATGGGCGGCTTGCCTTGGACCCTAGCAACCCCCATAGTCTGCGCAGTAGCACGCGGTGCATGCTTACGCTCATTACAGCGCCGCATCGGAGAGCTCCTCGGGATTGTGAGCCGGTGTACCTTTCGTCGACGATGAGAGCGAGTGAGAGGCGAGACTTGTTTCTCGTATAGGGCGACTTGTGTGATGTGTTGTGTGGTGAGTTATTTTCCGGACTAAGACCACGAGTTGGCATCCGAGGCCCAAGTGTGGGCTAAGCTATGTGCTCTATCTCTGTGTTTATATTCATAGCTTGCATATCTTTCTCGAGATGACCATGTATATCGTATTGTACCCCTGGTTGGGGATTCTTCTTGAGTAATTCGTTACTCACCCTTATTTATCTTTCAGAAACCATGGCGCGAGGCGGGATGGTGGAGGAGGAGTCTGTGATCATGGAAACCCGTTGTTCAACTCTGAGATTTATGTTTATGATTTAAATGTCCTCTGAATGCATGTAGTTGGGCACGGAGCCCTAGGGTGTTTTCTCAATGTATTTCCTGGATTCTAGCATTGTTGTAAAGTTTGTATGTTTTAAATAAATCTCTGATCAGTATGTTTGGAAATGTATTTGTCTTGGAACAGTGCTTGGAAACAGGGACAGTTTCAAGAATTTTGTATTGACTTTTAAATGAACTCTTGCCGGTTTTTGGTTTTTACTTAGAATCAGAAACAACCCTATTGCAAATTCTAGTGTTGATTTCTATGCATGCATTGAGGTAATGGCCTATTTAGAACCCCATTCGGGTCGGGTCGTTACAGTATTGTTCTAATAAATATTTATTCGTCTCCTTGTCATCCATTCAAATTCTACAAAGTAAACCAACTAAAACATCAAACACAACCAGACAAACAGACAAAATTTCACCGACTAAAACACGTGAACTTATTATGCAGATTGTGAACATAAGCTTCAAGCAACAATACTCGCAAATTGAAAAAGGAAGAAAGCCAAAAGCCAAAAAATGACAAAGAGCGAGGTTTCTTGTGGATATTGTATACTGCTTCCAAAAGGTAAAACATGCAATCTACTGTTGCAACTACAAAGTTCAGAGTGAAAGATAAAACAAAAGGTAAAACAAAAGGACTATTCCACCATATGATTTTTTTTTAGTTTGATATCTACATCTTACCTATTTTTTTTTTTTAAACCAAACCAAAATTTGGAAACAAATTAAAAAATTAGCTTTCAAAAATTTGTTTTAGTTTTTGAAATTTGGTTAGCACCCACATTCTATCTAATTGGTTTTCACATTTTAGCTTTAGTTCATTCAAATTTGAGGATTGAAAATCTCAAATTTAGATCTAAATAAAGAGGGGTCAAAAAAGATAAGAAAAAAAAAACAAACGACTGAAACTAACAAGTCAAATAGTACACAGAAAAGAAAAAAGACTATAGTCAAAATTCAAAAACTTAAATGCATATTGCTGGATTAGCAACAAACTTAATGTATGCATATGAAATTTGAAATTTAGACTGCAATAAAGAAAACTCAAGAAAAACATAATTTCCATAGTTAATGAATGCATATGAAGTTTGAAATTTATCCACCTACCCATGACAGCTACATTACGGATTATAAGTTTCTGAGAGGACAAAAGTTTTTCCATTTATTGGTTCTGTGCCGAAATTTCATCAAAAGGTCGAGTTGTAAGCAAGCAGCCCAATAAGCCATTCAAATAAATCGTGGGATGCATTGTTTCTCAAAATAATGTCTTATTTTAATTCTTTTTGTTTGAAGTTATGTGGTTGAGGTTATTGTGCATTTGAAATCATAAGTCAAAGGCTTGTGAATTGAGAATAAAAAACAACAATAGCCTAAAATAAAAGATAAATAAAGTGACTTCTAAAAAATTCTCTAAGCATAGTTTCACTGTAGAACAAAAGCATAAAACAATTCAAAAGCAATCTCTCAATCAAGTTAATGATTTTCCTGCACATTGAAGATTTTCTCAAAGAGAATGGGGAAGACCATAATTGTAATAAAGAGGTCAAAAGTATTTACTAGGGGCAAATAAGAAGTAAATAAAGTTTTAAAAAATTTCCCTTAATGAATCAAGTAACAATTTGTACATATTTTTCTAAATTCATCTGCTTATCATATAGTTGCCAACAAACCATTGAAATAAGTGTTGAGAATCTCCTTGGTAAAGTGAGAAGACCTTTTAACATTTATAAGATATATAGGTATACAACTTCTAATTTTGAGATAGAACTTCATATTATCTTATACATCTCATAAATAATAATATTCAATGTAAACTCTGCTTAGATTATACTAGTGCAGATAAATAGCATGGTCAGACTCATTATTCATTGAAATAAGTTTAATTATTCTTTAGTAAACTTAAGACAAATTTTATTTACACTCACAATGGAGTTTCATATCAATATCACAATAGGCTTTTGAAAACTCGAGTATAAATGATGCAGGTTACATTCATTAGTTTTAAAAGGTTAGTACTAAGTGACCTGCATAAATTGAAGACAATATGGCATAATGGACTGACATTGGGTTAGCAAACTCAAAAGTATAGAAGTTACTCAAGGTAGAAGTCTTACAATATGGATGCTTAAGAGTCTCAAAAAGTTGGAGGTACACATTTATATACTAGAGTATCATTCAAATATTAACTTTCTATGGATGAATGAATTAAAATTTTCAGATATATATAAATAGAAGAAGAAGCAGCAGCAACATACCTTGGGTGGGGATAATCACAAAAGCCCAAATTAAGCCAGAAGCAAAGCCTGATTATAATTTTCTACAACACAAGGTAATGAGGCAATGGACTTGTGATAAGGGAATAAGCAAAAAAACATAAAATCTGTTGTATAAAAAGTGCATACAATTTGTGGCCTATGAACTAGTGGTTTCAGCTTGAGGAAGACATACTCGATTACTTATGCACGGAAAAAATGTCCCCTCCACTATGTATTCTTCCTGTGAAAGTGCAATTCAAAAGAAATATATTGTTTGACACCCAATAGAAAAGAACTTAGACAACAAAAGCAAGAACCTGTAAATTTTTAACAACGCATTTTAAGCACAAAGACTTAATCTCTGTGAAATCACAACATTCGTAAATACTCACAATTTTAGACTTCAAAACCAACAATTTGGATCCATTTTCATTGAATTTTGTACTTGTGCAAGGCACCTCGTCGAGTTTGTGGGTGGTGGGCTGGTTGCTGGCGAACGGGGGCCATTCCAAATTGAGATACCTTCTGAACCTCGAACTGGCAGGAAATTTAAAGATAATGAAATTTTAAGAGAAAAGATTGAGTAGAAGAAACTAAAAGCCCCAAACAAAGAAAATATTACCAAAATTCGTGGATGTTGAGAGGTGGCCATTGGTATATGAAAAGGAAATGAAATTCATGCAAGTAAGAAGAATGGTTCGATTAGGACTGAGCTCCAACATCACAGAATCATCGGCGGCTTCGCTTTTCCGGTGTAGTTCGCGAAAAAGAGGGGTGAGCAACGACGTTTCCTTTGTGCGCACGAGATAGGGTTTTGGAAGAAAACTCTTCTTCTTCTTTTTTTTTTTACTTTTTAAATAACTATTTTTAAGCAACATAAATATTTAGAAAACAATCACGTCATTCCCATCTCGAACACATAACCTAATATATCTTTTATGACTCTAAAATATAATCATAAATTTAAAAAAAAAATTGAAAAAATGTATTTTGATCTATTATGACTTTTTTAGTTTTTTTTTCTTGCATAATGGAGAAAAACGAGTGTCATGGTATGTCAGATTTCTAGTAGTGAGGACATGGGAGTTGGTCCACATACGAACATCCTGCAGTTCATAGAGTTGAAAAAAACTTGTGCCTTAGACAATTTTTGATATAGCTAGGGGTCGAAGTAGGTCGAGAACTAACCGACCTTTCGTTGTCCCATTTCTCTCATGGGCATGGGTCCAGCACCGATCTACCCAACACCCAACTCTATATTTACAACTTTTTATATTGATTTTAGTAGGAAAAAAAAAAACACCCGTGCACAATCTTTTATATTTAAAAGAAAATGAATGTGATTGAGTTTCTAAATTTTCTATTAAATGCCTTTTATGTTAAATGAGAACCATGATATATCATATTTAAAAGTAACTAAATTTAAATATATATATATATATATATATAAAAGTAACTAGGAAAATTGTAGTGGTTGGACTTTTCTTACTAAATATAAATATAAACAAATTTGGAAGTATTTATATCCACAAGCATTAATATATTTTAATATTGATAAATACTCATTAATAGAATGTGCCAATATTTAATAATACTGATCATTACCTTCCTTAATCTCCTTTGAAGTAACCATTTGTAATTGATTCTAAATTTGACTAGGCTTAAAGTTTCTCGAAAGAAAAACTGTATTCAATATTCTAAAATTTATGGGAGTTTCTAAACCCAATCCAAGAGGGAAATTTTCAACCCTTTCCAGTCATCAAATGCTTTTGATGTTTATTTTAGACCATTCAATTTCAACTTGCACAATATAGCCTTTAAGTCTATAAATCTTCATTAAAAAAAAAAAAATCCTTAGCTTAAAAAGGATATAAAATTTTTAAAATTACTTTATTTTTAGTTTAAAAAGTTCTTACTTTTTTTAAAAAATTAGGGGCTATTTGTTTGACATATTTAGGTAGAATTTAATTTTATGATTTATTAATTTCTCTTAAAAAAAACCTACAGCCGAACGAGTTTTTACTTAAATCTCGTTATTTTATTTTTAAAAATAACTCTTATTTCGAACCATTCATGTTTAATCATTCATTTGTAATTACTCAATCATTTCTAACCACTCAGTTTTAATCATTTCTTTCACATCAATCAAAATAACTTATTTTTAACTATTCATTTTTAATCATTTCTTTTTTAATTACTAAAAATAATTACTCATTTTAAATCTACATCTAAATAAGGTTTTGACTCTAACTTCGCTAGACAAAAACTACATCCCAACGAATTTTTGGCACTAACTTTCAAATTTTAACTACTCAATATAACTCCTTAACTTAAATCCTACCTAAATATGTCAAATAAACAGCCCCTAGAAAGTAGTATTTGTAGACTTTTAAATTTTCATATTTTATATTTAAAAAAATATATATTTTTCTACTATTGTTACCTAAAAAAAAAAAAAAAAAAAAAAAAAAAAAAAAAAAAAAAAAACTTCAACTTTATACCGCAAAAAATAGTACAGTAACAGATCAAACCGAAAGTCAACACATCTTTGATAAAAACTTTTTCGGGCGTTAATCTTATCGTATTAGGTTTGGATTTTTTCTCCCATATTTGACAATAATTCAAAAAAACACCTCTATTTTCAACTAAACTATATAGTTTTCAAAACTAAAAGTTAGAAACATAAATAATAGCTAATTAAAATATAAATGTGTGAACCTTTCCATTATGATCATAAGCAATGTCTGGCATGGGATTTGGTTCATTTTTCACTGTTCAAAATTCAAAGTGACAACTGGTGCATGTGCTTTAAAAAAAAAAAAAAAACCATGATTTTGAGAATGCCAGCTAATTTTCACATCATCCATTTTTTTTTAAGGTTTCAGCTGGCAATGGTGATTTTTTTGTTTTTTAGATTGTTCTGTTGTAACTAACATGTTTTTGCATCAGATTTGAAGTTTTCAAAAAGAATAAAGGAAAAGAAAAAAAAAAACAATAAATGAAGGTTTATTTGATAATCATTGAATTTTTAGTTTTTGGATTCTCAAAATTTCAAATCTAATGCCAAAACATATGATGTTAGTTACAGCAGAACAATTTGGCTTTGGTTACATCTTTCTTATGTTTTAGGCATTTAAATTTGTAGTCATATTTTAAAAACAAATCAGTTTTTTTTTTCTCAATTTGACTTGGTTTATGAAACATTAGTAGAGGGTATATAATAAAAGACAAAGAAAGCTATAAATAAAAGTAGTGAATATTTATAAGCTTAACTTTAAAAAACTAAGATATCAAGACATTGTCTGTCTGATCATTTTAATTTTTAAAAATGAATTACATAAGTATTACTTCTACATGTAGATTTCATTATTTTGTTATCTATTTTTAAAAAATAAATCATGTTTTGAGTTTTTTTAAAAAAATTATTTTTCTTTCAAAATTTGGTTAAAAATTTGAATATTTTCTTAAGAGACTAGAAAAAAAACTTACAAGAATTTTTTTTTGTTGTAGATGACAAATTTTAGCATCAATAGCAATTTTTTAAAATAGTTACATATAACCAAATATTTTAACTTTCATATTTTAAATTGGCTGAATTTGATTGAAACTATTCATTTTTTATCTATTTGATTTTTTTATAAAATTATTCATGGAAAATCTCCAAAAATACAAACTTATTTTTTAAAAAACAAAAAACAAATCCTTATTAAACGTATCTAAATAACTATGAAATAAAACTAAATTATTTATCCAATATGGCAGAAATTTAAATTCATTGAATTCCCTATATACTGTCGTAGGAAATTCTACTTTGCCCGTCTTTTTAATTAAATAATAAAAATATGCCCGTTTTTTTAATAATAAAAATATGCCCTTATTGATTACTTCAAGCCGTTATTCTAAACAGAACACGTTTTGCCGAATTTGCCCGTCTTTTTAATTAAATAATAATTCGATTAAAAATATATATTAAACTATAAAAAATATTATTTTAATAGTTCTAAAACTTCGCCTCCAAGCTTTATTCTGAGAGTATTGATAAGCTTATAATGAGAAAAACAAAAGCAGAACTTTTCAACTTCAAGAAGACCAATTTAGAATAGAGTAAATTTTACCAACAAAATTAAAATTGAGAACTTTATTATTTTTTAGGTTAAACCCACTTTCTCATAATTTTTAGAAAGTAAAAACTTTGATTTTAAAAAAAAACTAGATAAAAATAACTGAAAAGTGATCTAAATCGTTTCCTTGTTTAACATTTATCAATATTAAATTAGCATATGATCATAATTCTTTTTAATTTTCATAGAAGTGTTGTATAACATACACATATATGGTTATTTTCATACAATTTCTTATTAATTTGACAAATCATGTCAATTCAAGAGGGATATAAAATGACACTTTCATAATTTGAGAGATGAAAGTTACACATTTTTACATTTGTGAGTCTTCGAACTAAGTGCATTCATTATCAAAAAAATTCATATAAAATATAGAATGGGTCAGTGGCGCAATGGTTTCATTGTTTGGTGGTAAATCAGTTCAACACCGTCACAGGTTCGAGCTCGAGAATCGGTATTTGTCCCCCTCCCCCAATATGTATTAAAAAAAAAATTCACATGAAATTAATTGGCACATTAATTCAAGCAAAATATATTTCAAACTCAAAACTTATCCAACCATTAAGATTGTAAACCCCACAATTTCGTTCATAGTTGAAAATGATTCAAACTCAAAACTTATCCAACCATTAAGATTGTAAACCCCACAATTTCGTTCATAGTTGAAAATGATTGTTGAGAAAAGCAACAAAATAGAGTGATGGTGATATGCAGAGAAGGCTATAGCATTACGTCAAATTTGATAATTAATTTACAACCTTTCACATTTACATTATAGATCAAGCTACCTATGCGATGCCTTGTCCCACAAGGCATGCACATTGAGACCTTGCGTTCAAGTCTTTTCATTTTACATTTTCTTCTCATTGGTTCGATTCAGATAGATTTCGGTTCTATCTCGTCTCTCAAAACTAGTTTGGATATCGATTTTTTGTTTTTCTCAAATCAATAGCTCTGTTCTACATCAGTTTGACCAAACATTTATCCAAATTATCCCAACGAGGTGGAGTAGTTTGCATGATAAATTATTTTGAGTGATTAAAAAATAAGGTTGTAGTAATAACTCGTTTGCATATGGGTTTTGTAGAGGTTTTGCAGATAATTGTTGGAATTAATTAATTAATTTTACATTTGATCCTTATTTGTGGTCTATGATTTTAGAAACCATCCACTACCCCACTCATTTTGTAACCACTCGTTTCTGTTTCACTTTTATGGTTATTTCATTTTTTTTCTTCTATTACTTTTGGTCTCTCGTGCCTACTCTTCTATTAAGAAACTACATCATTGAGTTAGAAGAGTGAGAGTATATAGAAGAACCAATAACTTTACTGCTGCTTGTGTTTATCACTGGTGTTTGTTGCATTGGCTTTTATCTTGGCTACCAAAACAATGGCAGGAGGTACGCTAATTTATTATTTATACTTTCACTGCAAATGATTAATTTCAATCACATTTATATATATTGTTGTAAAATATCTAGCAATAATAACTTGTTTGGATGTGAATTTTTGTAGGCCGAGAGTTGTTGCAGTCAATAGCTAGTTTGGATGTGAATTTTGTAAGAATTGCAAAACTAAGTGGTTTTGACTTGAAGAATTGTTTTGAATGATTAAAAATAAATAATTATTTTAAACGACGGCAATAACTCGTTTTGATGTGATTCTTTTAGAAGAGTTTGCAAATACTCTGCAAAATCAAACACTCCTACATGAGTTTTTGAAATGAATCTAACCCTTTTGATAAAGAACATAAAAGAAAGAAAAAAGGACAATGGAATACGGAAAATGGGGAGAATGGACAAAGCTCAACATCATATCATTAATGAGTTAAGAGAGAAGGTGTTATCATATTGTTTGGTGTCCACAAAATTTATGATTTTTGACAAATCTGAGTTTTCCCTATCAAGTTCTCCAATGGGTCACACAGCCTTGGGATCTCTCTATGTGGGTCTCCCATAATTCATCTCATCAATTATTGTTCACACACTTTTTTATTGGTTTCTTATCCCTTCTTCCTTGAAATATGTGGGAAACTAACCCAATAATTGAGTCTAAATCTACTTAATCTCATTTCAAAATAAGGGGAAGAAGTGAAGGGTAATTCTATCTTCTCAAATAACAACCTCATTAAAGTTGATCTCTTGCATATTTTTTTTTTCTTTCGAGTTCAACATTTAGGGTAAGGAGATTCGAATGATAATGGAAGAAATGAGAATACAAAGGGAAATACAGCGGAGAATGATTAACAGTGGAATGATTATCTATGTTTAAGATGAAGAGAATGATTATAACCTATATTTTGGGCACAGTAACAAAATAGTGGGTACCTGGAGAATGAAAATTGGTTATAGGTTTGAAAAATGATTTTGGAAGAATGAATAGGGATTATGAGGGTGAATGATTGTTGGTGGCCCAAATGTGAGTAAGAAAATTATTTTCCATCTCCCGAAGGTGAGCTCCTTGCCCCAAACACCCTCTTAAGATAAGGAGGTTCAAAATTTTAATCTCTGTGTCAAAAATATAGGTCTTTTAAGTAATTGAGTTCTACGCAAATGGATGAGTTAAGAAGAGAGAAATAAGTTGGAAAGAGCAAGTTAGAAAGAGAGAGATCTTTCACATATTATATGAAATGCTATAAATAACATAGCATTTCTCTCCTTCATCTACTGACCAATATTGTATACTAATTAAGCAGATCAACAAAATAACATCTACAAGAATCAATTGTATAAACTAAGAAAATATGGCTACTTCTTTTTTTTATAACTAATATGGCTACTTTATCAAGCCCCATTGCAGGTAAGGCTACCAAGTGATCTTTTGTCTAACACACTAGCATTTCAATTTCCAAGTGTGCTTCTAATTTGTCAAATCTTACAAAACAGTTTCTGATACTGAGTTATTCAGAAGTTGTGGGTGCATTGGAAGACAGGGTTGAGGAACATACCCTTCTTTTTTTCAGTTCTATCAGGAGTCTATCCAACACAGAGTTCGGACGGCTTCCATTGTTGACCTCGATCCCGCTATAACCAGGAACCTTCCGCAACTCTTCGTTCTTTCGTCATTTTCCCGCATCAGTCTGCATATTTGTGAGAAAAGCATATTAGCCAGAGTTCAAAGGGTCTAAATCAAATAGATGTTTTGATGCCACCCGTCGAGCTCAACATTTCCATGAAGAGTAGTGTTCCCCATACACCAACATCTGGAGAGAATGACATGCTACTTATGGTATCAAACGCTTCATCCGAACGGCTTGCACGACCGAACAAATCAACGATGCAGGCATAGCGCTCCATTCGAGCCAGGATCCCGAATTCCTCTGTCATTATGTAGTAAAATATCTAATTCCTTCACCTAACTTGGCCAGCATGGCTGCAAGCAAACATCTGAATTCTTCCAATGCTTCAGTGTTCATCCCATTAAGCATGTACCCTGAAATCATGGCCATACAAACTACAAAATCAAAGGAATTACTTTGTCAAAACAAATTCACGCCATTTCTGCATCATGGAGTTCAAGTATACGTCAATTAAGGCACTTTTCAAGAACACGTACAAACTATGGCATGTCCTACTAAATACTAACTATGTTATGTATCCATGAATTTCGTTACAATGTTTGACACTCAATTGAAAACGGCAATCAACCATCAATCGAAAAATACAAGAAAAACATAAAGAGAAGAATACAAATTTACGCGGTTCACTAACGATTGCTAGCGATATCCACAGGCAGATGAGAGAATATTTTATTAAGGAGATGGTGAAAAATATAGAATGTCGAATCGTGGGAACTAAGAGTTAATTCGAATTTATATAGTGCACTCTCATTAAACTCTATTACAGATAAGACTCAATTACATCGAAGGTCCATATTTCACATAACCATTCAACGTGACAGACATTCCACCAACAAATCCTCTGAGAAATGTTATCAAACAGATAATGTGCATTACTCTAAGTGACCATTCTGTGCATACAACTTGATTAATGAAGTACCCACAATCTTATTCTACATTGTTCAAAGCACCACTGGCCTTAACCACACAAAAAATGCATACTTATGAGGAGAAATTTCAGCAACCAGCATCCTAAAATTAAAACCAAACAAACAGAAAAAGGCATAATCAAACAAACCCATCATTGTAAACCCTATAATCATCCAATTCAAATGCGAATTATTAGATCCCAAATGAAAAGAGTAAAACAAGTTCCTGGCATCCTCCATACATACCCGTAATCGTTGGACCCAAATCTCCATTTTCGCTGATTCCACTGACCCTGGCTTCGGCCTGGTGAGATTGCTATAGGCAACCGAGATCGACGAACTCTAATAACATGGAAGTCAAATATCAATTTTAGAAATAGAAACCGAAAATGTGGTAATAAATTGGATTACTAACCAATAATCAAACTATTAAGTCAACGTTTGATAACCATTTCGTCTTTTATTTTTTGTTTATGAAATTTAAGCTTATTTTTACTCAAATTTTCTAGCATGTACTCCTATCTTTTCTGTAATGTATCCATATTTTCTTAAGAAAGTAGGTGAATACTAACCGAATTTAAAAAATAAAAACAAGTTTTTGGAAGCTACTTTTTTTTGTTTCTAAATTTTGGTTTTGTTTATTAAAATATAGGTAAGAGGTAGATATTCAAATAAGGAAAAATGTATAATAAGTTAGTTGTTATAGGCAAAAATTTCATAAACAATAAACGAAAAACAAAATGGTTATCAAATGGAGCCTAAATCACTTACGTTTTCAATAGAATTCAAACCTAAACTAGTTTTTGATTAATTGTTTTTAAAGATACCGTTGAAATTCGTTCCAAAATCATCTATTTTTCAAAGTCGAACTTTTTATTTGGTTCTAAATTACAATGTATTTTTGTTATTATTATTTATATCTTTAACTTTTTTCTCGGGTCCTTCGCCACATGTCACAAATATGTTTCTTTTCTTTTCATTTTAACATTAATAAATTTATTTTTTTTATAGTATATTCTATTATATTTACATTATAATTTTAAAATAATTCATCTATAATATATTATTTTTTTATTAAAATATTTTATCATTTTTTATTATACATGTAAAATTCTCATTTATATCTATATATATATTCTCATTTAACTTATGACTTTTGTTTGTTATTTTTTTTGTTTATAACTTGTTGTACATATATATTTTAAACATTTTGATTTATGAATTTTTATTGAACATTCCTCTATTTCTACATTTTTTTAGACACCATATTATAATTATTCATATATATTACATGATTTATTTTCTAAAAATAATTTTGATATACATCATTTATTTTTGGGAAATTATAGTAACTAGACCACATCCGAAAAGTATTTGCAAATATAGGCGCCCAAATTTTTTTTTTGCGAAATTAATTTTTTTATTAAAATTCGTAATTATTAATTTTTCATTAATACCATTTTTCCCTTTTATCACATTTAATACTAAATTTTTGAATTAAAACACCCATTTAAACATACTTCCCATTCTTGTAAAACATACCATATTTAATTGTCAACTCTTTTAATGCAAAAGATTTTAATTCATTTTCTCATTTATCTTCCATCTTTCTTCCTTTTCCGTTTCACTCTTCTTCCTCCATTCTCCATTCCTCCATTTTCGTTTCTTCAGCTCTATTTATTCTCTCTTTTCACATTCCGGCCACCACGTAAAATGTAAATTTTTATCGACCACAAAGCTCCGATCGGATGGTATAGTCTTACGAGTTAAGTCATCTTCTCTCAATAATCTCCGTTTTTCACAGTATTTGTATCACGTTTTTGTTACTTATCCATCACCATTAGCATGTTACTGTTCATTTCAGTATAGTCGTGATTCGATATGTCTCATATTGTTTAGTATGATATGTTTTATTTCTATTTATGTCAATTTTGTACATTTAATTCATTTATATTTCAATCTTTAGAATGTAAAAAATCATGTTTAGAAAATGCAGTAAAATCATATGTAGAACAGTAGTATCTTCGTACTTTCCAATTCATATTGTGGTATAATTGACTGTATATACATCTACAAAACTGTATAATTGACTATATACTGTATGTTCACACGTCCTCGATTTCTATATAGTCAAAGAAATTGTATAATTGACTATATACCGTATGTTCATACTATATTTTTAGGTTAGTTATATTGTACATCTTTTCCTTATAGGTTCATTAATCATTCCATTTGAAATTGCACATAGTGTTCTTTACAATGTCAATATTTCTGTTTAGAAATGTATTTACATCATATGTAGAACAGTATTATCTACATACTAAAATATTCAAGTCCTGTATACTTGAGTATTATCTACTGTAGTTTTTCATGTACCGTACGTTATATTACTGTATAAACTATACAAAACTCTATATGTTTCATTATTTCATTATACATATTGTATAAGTTACACGATACATTTATGGTTTATTATTCATTCTATTAATGTATAATACATTTTTCGTACTCATATTACTATTCATTAAATTTCCATTCCGCAATACGGTATTGTTTATACATGTATATTATACGACTTATAATATAGAGGAATATTATTTGGACATTTTTGTAATACTATACAACTTTTCCTTATAAGTTCAACAAGCATCTCAATCTGTATTGCAAATAATGGTCAGTAAGATGAAAATGAGATGTACCATAATCATGAAGTAGCTGAAGAGCGTCGCATAAATATTGAGGAACGCATTCACTCAATGATGATTTTACATTACAGTCTTTTTTTATGTCTAACGCTTTCAATTTCAATTTTGTAACCCATGAGACCTTTTTTATTTACTATTGATCTCACTTTGAATAGTAATTTTGTGTGAAATTGTTCCAACAGTACGAGTCTCTATCAATTCACAAATATTACATATGTTATTTCTTAATGTTTTACTATACGTTATTGTACATTCAAAATTACTTGTTAGTTGTCGCAAACATATTAAATCACACTACAAGTATCCATATCAGCAAATTAAACACTTTAAAAAAAACACACACACACACAAAGTTTTTAAAATACGGTATGATACATGATATATTATGGTTGTACCGTATATACTAAGTTGTTTCAATACTGTGTGGTTATCAAACGTGTTCTGGTTTCAATCAACGAAATTGAACGTTCAACTGCTCATACGGTTTATTTATAAATAAAACTACTAGAATCAAATAACATGTATATTACGAACTATACCGTATGTAAATCACAACACAGTACATCTAACAATGTATTGTCGTCACTCTCGTCCTGCAATTAATGCACCATAAATTGGCGATTTCTGGTTTGGAATGTGAGACGAATTTCATTTTTTAAAATTTTATTTCCCAAATGAAAAACCAATAATTTGATCGTTATTTTTTAAATTTATAAGGTATTAAAAAAGGAAGATGAAACGTCTCTAATAAATGTGATTTCGGAGAATATGTTTTTCTACAATTAATGCTCATAAATTTGCGATTTTTGGTTTGGAATGTGAGATAGTTTTCCTTTTTTGAAATTTTTCTTCCAAAATTAAAAATCAACCAATATGAGGGTATGATTGTAAGTCATTATTTTCAGATTTTATAATGTATTAAAACAAAATCTACTTTTGCTAATATTTTTGTAGATATATATATATATTTGCAAATACTTTTCAAATAGGGTTATTTATGAAAAAAAAAACCCTTTATTTTTTTTGGATAAAGATATACATCATTTAAAACTTCGTTATAAAACTCAAATGATGTTCAATGTTTACATTTTTGTTGAAATAAAAAAAAAATTGTGTTGCTGCTGATTTAATTATAATTCACTAAACTCAAAAAATGTATATTGACTTGGATAAACATGTTTGAAATATGTTAAATAATAAAATAATTATCATGTATATCATAAACATTTTAAAAAGAAAAATAGAAACCACAGATTTTCAATCTGAGTATTGGGCCAAACCCATTTTGTTATTTGCACGGTAAAGCGATTTTCTTTCGGTAGCCCATTTTAAAGGAGATTAGCAAAAGTTTTTTAGATAAAACCAGATCTCTAATGTTTTAGTTGAAAAATATAATTAACTTTGAACATTTTTTTAAGTACAAATTGGAGGAAACTAGACCAAAAAATCCGGGCACAACTCTCAGATAATATGAGACTCGAGCTCGTGATCGTGGAGTTGAAATAGATTAATACCAAATAAGATAATCAATTGTGTCACTAACCCTCGATAATTAACTTAAATACAAATCAACTTATTAATACCAAAAGGAGCAATATTCTAATGACATAAATATGCTTGCAAGTTCAAATGAGGTTGAATTCAAAAAAATCTCAACTGATTAACAATATATATCTTAAATCAAGAAACTATAGATTTGAACATCTCCATTCAAATTGATTTAACTTGAAAAGAAAAAAAAAAGAACATTGTAACTATATCTTCTTTTTTATCAAATGTGAATTAAACTATTACAATTAAACCATACTATTCTAAATTCATTAGTAGAAACTTAAAAGGAAAAGGCATGATCAAGAAGTTAGGTTCTAAAACTCTACACTCCCAAATGTTATTAAATTAAATCAATCATTTATATTAAATATACTTTAGATTATTATTTACTAAAGTGTTTACATTTCTAAAAAAATAAAAGTTGACCGAGGGTCAGTGGCGCAGTTGGTTATCTTGTCTGGTATTAATCCATTTCAACTCAACGGTCACGAGTTCGAATCCTCTATGTAGGGTTTGTTAGGCTCTGCTCAACAAAGATAAAAGTGCACACATAATAAGAAAAAGTCATAAATTCAAATTTTATGGCTCAAATTTATTTATAAAATTGTTCGATGTCAACAAAATTCAATAATTTACAAATGATTTGTTTTAGTTTCCCGACATATTTCTATAATAGTGTAATTTACAAAAGTCAAATTGTAATGATACAACATTGCATTAGAATATAGTTCGAGTAGAAATGTCCAAAAGAAAAAAAACACATTATGTAAGAGATGCTTCACATCATTGCTTATAAACTAATGGGATATTTCATTTCACCATTATAATATTTATGATTATAAATGAAAATATATTTGAAAGGCATGCATCGACTCAAGCAAAGCTAAAATCGAAACGGTAAGAATTTAATAATTATGTTGATCAAGAAAAAAAAAACTTACATACTTTCTTCTCAAAATTCATCATTGAAATGCACTCATATATGCCCATAAAACCTAGGGCTCACCCTACTCTAACTCTAAGATCCTTTTTTTCAAATTTGCACATGATTAATATCACATCATTTATTCCATTAAGAGATAAGATGCAAAGTCTAAGCTTAAGAAAAAAATTGATTTTTTTACTTCTAGGTTTGATGTTATAACGTCTCAACTTTTTTTTAGTACAAATCAAAGAGGGGGACCGAAAGTCCTACATAAAGGATGTCAATGTTCTCAAATAAATAAGAGTCAATTATCGATCAATTTTCAAGATCGTCGTGATCACTCACAGCGTCTCAACTAAAAGAACATAATTTCAACAATATTATATATAAATTAGTAAATCGGTGGAATTTTATGTTAGAAAATTTCACTTCAAATGTTTGTAATTTTTTTTTTTTTAAATAAAACTAATTAAACTATCATGAGGTTGGTGAAAGTGAGATACTTAAAAAAAAAAAAAAAAAAAAAAAAAAAAAAAAGATATACATATTATAGAGCAAAAAAAAGGTTCATTTATGAAAAAAAAAAAGATATACATATTATAGAGCAAAATCTACCTAGAGAATATAACCGATCTCAAATACTATTAGAATCGAATATCAATTTTCAAAATCAAACTCATAACTATGAAGTTAAATTTTATTACAACCGAGCCAGAAAATAATGAGCCACCAACCAATTTGAAATACTCTAAAATATTGACACATGTGAAAAAGAGATTTTTTATTTTGTGGGAAAAAATTATGATAGAAGTTGATGGCTAACCTTTCACTCTTGAATTAATGCTTACAAGTTATTCCTTTTAAAATGACGGATGATTTGAAAGAGAGAAGCATATATTTGGTGCTATGAATGACCAAATGGATTTGACTAAATTCTGTATTAAACCACTTGAAATACGATAAATATATTTGCAAAATTATTAAATTAAAGGCTTAGTTATTGATATTAATGGGTTCATTGAAATTTCCAATATATTCTAAAAATATCTATTAAGTGCTCCAAAAATATCACATCCATAAATATCTGGCTTCAACATTTTTTGATCATGTAATTGTTAAATTGAGTAATCAATTTGTACCTCTACATTTTTGGGTTTATATCACTTAAAACTCTATAATTAAGAATGGTATAAATTAAAACTTTACACTTTATTGAATTTAGATCAAATTTGGTTTAAAATCTATAATACATAACTTTCACATGTGTATAAGCCTTATTTAAATTGAGGGATTGAAGTCAATTAGAGTGTCAAAAATCAAACATATACTCATATTTTTTAATTAGTTTTTTAATACACGATTTTTAAATTAAATTTAAATTGATTCACTTATTAAAATTCAATAGTTTAGATTATATTATTATTTGTAGATGCCTTAAACATTTCTCCTCAAATTGATACCAATATAGAAAGTTGAGGGAATATCTTCCCTCAAATGTCTTTCTCTAAGAAATGTTATGGTAATCGAAAATTTAAACTTTAAAGTTATATTTTTAAGGTCTCATATTCAAGACTCGTAGACTTAAAGAAAAACATAGTTATTTTAGATATAGTGGACTGAAACTTTGATTTCCTCATTTTCAATTAAAAAAAAGTAGTTTATAATTTAAATAGGTGCAATTTTAAAATTTAAAGGTATAAATTGATTTATATCCTACAAATTATATTACTAAGAGATTTTAATGGCTGAAAGTCAAATAACATTTCATACCAGTAGGTTAAGTCTACTTTAACCAGGTTTTATTTAAAAAGTCTACTTTAACAATCACACAAAAATTCAAATTACACAAAACTAAATAAAATAGTTCATATAATAAATAAAATTGTACATCTCATGACGTTTGACCTTTTTCTCCCTCCCTTCATTTTCTATTAATCTTAATTAATATAGATAAGCTACACTTGTATTTTCAAAATGACACATCAAAGTCAAATCTATATTAAAATAGTAAAATTAAACACAATGTGTATTTAAATTTTGTCCTTATCATGAGAAAATCTTGTAATCTTATAAAAATATGAGCTAATTTTATAATATAAAGTTACTTCAAGAATAATTTAAAGTTCCAAAGAAACGTATCATATAAACCTTTACAATTACCAACACGAGACCACCACGTAGAGGGAGGCTATTAAAAAACAAAAAAGAACCCAATTGTTATAATAATATGTGTATTTCTTTTTTAAAAATTCTTTTCACTCTGTGGGTTTAAATAAATCATAAATACTAATAAAAGCAAAATTCTAATAGTGTCTTATATAATCTAATAATCATGAGATTATAGATTTGAATCATTATTCTCCCAATATTATTGTATAAAAATAACAATCATAAATGATATATATTATGAATGAGTTCGAGTCAACAAAAATGTTTACTTACAATTAAGAGTAAAACTTTATATTAAAAAGAAGAAAAAAAAAGTTAGAAGTTCAAATTTTCTCATCCAAATGACTATTTAGACTCATAAAAATATAAACTTCCTCATCCATTATATATTCGTTCTAATAACTTACTCGCCTAAAAGTTGTATCACTTACTATGAACACCTTTTAATCACAGATGATAAAGAGTATTATGGGCGAGGAGAATAGAAATGATTATTGAAAAAAATAAAGATATGCAAGAAGACAATATAAAAGAGAATATTGAGGTAGAATAATAAATCAAAAGAATTATTAATTATGTTTAAAGTGGAAAAAATAACCATAAAAGAATGCACATATATTTTATATATGCATGAAACCATAACTAATGTTTAGGTTGTAAATAATTTTTATGAAGAGAATAAAAAGTGAAAATGGAAATCTTACCAAATTATTATGAAGGGAAAGAAAAGTATATATGAATGTGAAAATTATGATAGGAATTAGTAATGATTATAAGGTGAATAAATATTGAATATGAATGATGGCCAAAAGTGGGGCCTTGGATGATTTGGTCCACTTCTTCCAAGAGATAGATGGCAATGCCAAGTCCCATCTTTACATCAAATCTGTTTTCCCTTTTAAGATGGCCTCCATTTGGATGGTACTTCATTTCACTGTTCAAATCTTCTGTTCTTTAGCTTTCTGTCCCATCTACACCACCCCCATATTTATTCCCAAAAGGAATAATAACTCACCCCCCATTGCTTCCAATCATCCAACAATCCAATTTATAATTATCACAAATCATTATCATTTCAAGTACTTTTAGATTTTCACGTAATCTTTTGATCGAAAATACGTATCAATTATTATATTTGTTTCATTCCATGATTCTTTATATGAAAGCATGTTTTTTATAGGTATTTAAGTAAATGATTTACCAATCAACTTAATTAAACAGAAGGAGAAAATAAAGTAAAATAATTCAACAATGACAGTATTAAATGAAACCATATAATTTCCAAATATTTGAATTTAGACCAATGTGTGACATCATTAAAGATTGCTAGCTAGTATGATTGAGATAGATCATGCTCAATATGTAATAACATATTTAGGGTTTAGTTGACATATAAATATTCACCATGCAAGTTTGACTTGATTTTACACAATACTCCATGAACTACACCAAGTGTAATCTTCAAAACCCTAATGAAATGTTAATTCAAGAAACAGCATCTCTGGCAAAATAATTAAATTCTTCCTTTTTTGCTTGATACAGTTTAGCCCACCCCAAAAAAAGAAGAAAAAAAAGGACAAAAACACTAAATTATTAAGATTAAATAAGAAAACTAGACTAGCTCCATGTATATAAATAAAAATACATATTAAAAATGTTTTTTTTTTAAATTGATCTATATATAGCTCTCATTAAACTGTGGTGTGATAATTACCCTCCATCAACCTCCTTTGGCTTCTTTGAACAAGCTTCCATTTGAATTCTCTGCCCAATCATAAAGCTCCAAAAATGGATCTTTACTTCCCCCGTGATCATTTCCTGTACTAAATCCATGGCTACTGAACTGCAGGAGATCATTGTTCATCGGGTTCGCTAGATGATTACAACAATGATGATCGTCATTGATTTGATTGGCGAACTCGGAGAAAATTAAGTCGTAATCAACGAACTCATGACGATGATCTCCCTCATCTTGATCATCATTTGCTGCTGTTGTTGCCACTGCCTTTTCTATTTTCTGGTCTTTGTCCATCTTTTCCTCTTTTACGACTATGTTGCACTCGTGTTTCGGGCTTGTTTCAAGAGCAGCGCTTGAGGTTCGGGAAGGGTGGGAGCGGGTTGAGCCTGCAAGGGCATTGCGTTGAGTGGGCCATGGGTGGTTGTGCTCCGAGGTGTAGGTAATGACGAGCATGTTGGGGTCGGTGCGGCTGCGCTCGACTTGCTTCCGGGCGGAGCAGCCCTTGGAGCTGCTGCACCTGTAATATCCCCTAAAGAGAAGAGAAAGGAAGGAACAAGGTAATGTAATGGTATAATGATGATGATTGTGGTGTTTTGAGATGAGAAAATTGTATTGAAGAGGGTTTTGAAAAATTGTTGATGTGATTTTCCAAAGACCAAATACTTTTGTAACATCAAATGAGGTTATAGCTCAAGTTTATTCCAAAATATATAGTAGCCAAAAAATTAATAGGGTTATTTTTTAACGAAGTAGTTAGCAAAAAAAACTAATATAGTCCACTAATAAATTCGTATAATTAAATCTTCTAATCCCCTAAAGTCAACTATATTTCATCCGCTAATAAATGATTATACTAATTATCAGCTCAAACAATAACAATTTTTTTTCATATACAACTTAGAATCAAGAGCTTAGAAATTCGATCATTTAATTTTCAAGAATGGTTGAATTAAAAAAAAAAAATACATATCAGCTCAAACATATTTAATTAATAATCTCAGTAAAAAAAAAGTCCAAACAGTCAAAACATCTAAAAACTGAAGAAAATGACAAGTTTTTTTGAAGAAAAAGAAACGCTTCAAAGTTGACATTTGAAATATCTACTTATTTAGTTATCTCTTCAGATTTGTTTATTTTTAAGCTCTTAAAAATTGACGAGTCACTTTGAAAATTGACGAGTGAAATTCATAGAATTCAAAAAAAAAAAAAAAAAAAGATTCGTAAAATTTTTGGGAGTCAATTTATGTCAGTTATATATATTGAGACACTGAGATAGAGAAAAGGGTACAAAAACTTGCAGCATTTGGCATTGATTTCTGGACATCAAAATTAAATATTTGTTTTCTCTTTCCTATTTAAGGAAAATAATTTGAAATGAAAAAACAACTATATATATATATATATATAGGAAAAAAATATATATATATTGACCTTGGATATGGAGATCCTTTGATGGGTTTTTGTCCGTACTTCCTCCATGCCCATAGATCAGAAGGAACCACTTCGCCGCTGCTTGATCGGATGTTCGCCGGCGCCGGCGCCGGAATGCACACCACCTTCCTTGCTTGGCTCTTCCTATAAACACACACACACCATGGAAATTTGGGATGATATTATTGTCAATGCTGCTAAATGGTGTGATAAATCGTCTCTTTTTAAAGACTACAACGCCTCTTCCATAATTATTAATTAGAGGGCTTTCTTGTAATTTTGTTTGTATGCTTCTGGCATATGCTAATATATTCGTATCTTTTCCAAAAAAAAATATAAACACACACACCAAAACCATCAATTTTAGATTGTGTTTTTTATATTCAAATTATTATTATATCATTGAACCAATTTCAATCAAGTCTAATCATAAAAATTAATTTTGAACTTTGTAGTTGTGTTGTGGGGGAATTTTGGTTATTTGCACAAAAACAAATATAATACTATTTAATTTGTTTCATGAGTACTCCACAATATGATATGTTTTGGGAGACTAGTATTCGAAACTTCTTGATCGATAATAGTGTAATAATTATTAGTTAGGCTAACTTTGTTTTGACATAATAAGTACTACTTAGTTAGTTCTACAAAAGATTGCCCTTTATATCAACTTAATTTTATCTAAATCTCCATTGGTTTTTTATATGAAAGAACATGAGAGATTAGTTTCTAGGACCAGTATAGTTTATTCACTGATCAAGTTTTTGTTTATATTCAATTTCGAATAAAGTTGTCTTTTTTTTTCCTTAAAAAAAGTTGGAAAATGTTTAAATCGATATCCAAATTCAACTCAATTTGGTCAAACACACAAGAATGATCTCTTGAAGTTCTAGCTTCAAACTTTTATTTCTTTGTTTGGACAAAAGAGTTTGAAACAAAGTACCCTAAAAGAACCTAAAAGAACCCTATAGAGACCCAAAAAGATAAATTAAACAATGTTTTCTAAAACCAAAACTTGGTGGAATTTCCCATAAGGGCTACCATGAATATGTTGAATTCTATCTAACTATGGGGGTGGTGTTTTAATTAATTACAGCCCTAATTAATCAACAATCATGGAACTTAATTTATGGATAACCAAGCAATACAAAATTTAAATTAAAGTCTAACTCAACAAAGAAAATGGAAAACACAAACCAAAATATGAATTGGTGTTGATGAAATTTATAAGAAAATCAAGTAAAAACAACTCTAAATAAAACAAATTTCCTACTTTTGAGAATGAATTATCACTGTAAGTCAAGTTGAATTATGAATTTGTTGACCTAAATTAGTCAAAAGATAAATACTAATGTAATTATGATAATTCTAATGTTAGTATTATCATTTCAAAGATGGATAGTTCGAGTTCGTCTTACCTTCTTTTGTTTGTCGGATTTCGGGTTGCAGAGATCTGCACACCGGAATTCGCCATCGAGCAAATAGGGCTCGGACCACCTCTCGGAATCGTGCCACCGCCGCACGCCAAAACCCTCGTCCAGCTCGGGGAATTCCCCACCGCCGTAGTCGACTCACATGGAAGATTAGCACTAATTACACCATCACCCGCATTCGAATTCGGAGCGATCTGCGAAATCCTAGAAAATACATTACACGGCCGGTCGGCCGCCCCCGCGAAACCCTCAGCGCCGCCGTGAGAAGCATAATTCAAAGAAGCAAAATAGGGATGTGGAAATGGATCTCGGCCACTGCCAGTGGAAAACAACAACGGATCTCCAAACCCCGTTGAAGAGTCGCCGGCGGGAAGATGAGGCCACGGCCGGCGGTCATCGGAGGATGGGCCGAGAGAAGATTCCAACGAGTTGCCGGCGGCGGAATTACTTGCTCGAATTACATCGATCAAATCACCAGCTTGCTGATAATAGTTATAATTGTCCATCTCAAATAAACTGCAGAACATGTTTGGCCGGAAACCAATCGGAAAACATGCAGTTTTTTTTGTCGCCGGCGAGATTAGAGAGAAATTGGAAATGGCGTTTTTTTTTTTGTGTGTGTAATGGAAAATAGAAATTTTGAGAGAGAGAAATATAACGCTGACTTTCTCTATTTAAAAAAAAAAATTGGTTCTCTTTCATATACTCAACATGGGGGAAGTAAGATATAATTAATTAGAAGTGGAGGGGTTGAAGTGTCAAATTTAAGCGGTTTTGGAGGTTCATTGTGAAATTTGGAGTAAATTATGGGGAAATATGTGATTTTCGAGAGTTTTTTTTTTCTTTTATATAAATAAATAAATATATATATATATTTAATTTTGAAAATAATTAAAAAAGACTGGAGGAGAAGTCATTTTTGTAAAAACAAGCGATGGGAAAGTAAAGAAGGCGGCAGTAAGCCGCATTTTTCGGAGAACGCTCCCATTCCCTTCTCTCCGTTCAATTATTTTTATTTATTTATTTTTGTTATTATACAAATATATATATATATTTTTTATATACATCCTCTTTACTCGTAGGAAATTAATTCTTAGGTAGGTGGCCACCATGAGCATTGAAACGAAACTCTTAGGAAATTAAGTTCATGGGGATTGAACTCATCACCTTATAAATCCAAAACTCTCTTTGACCAATTGAACCGCCCTATAATAGTTCGTAAGAAATAAATTCTTAGATATGTAATTGTGAATTGAACATATCATCTCTTTGTTTCTTTTCTTTAGTACATATTGGGGGAGATGGCAAATATTGATTCTCGAACTCGAACTTGTGACACTGGTGTTAAACTGGTGTTTCTAAAATATTCTTGAGCATTAAGTTACAAGTTTATATAAAGAAATATTTTATAGATTGAGTTTGCTAGAACAATAAAAAAAGAATTCTTACTTTTGTTGTCAAAATCCCAATGGGAGAAATCAGCTTGCATGCTTTTTACCTAACAATAAATTTGTTTGATAGAAAAGAAGGATAAAAAATATAAACATATGTAAATTTGTTTAAATTGGGTTAGTGAATTTATTTGTAACATATTTAGGTAAATTTGTAACATATTTAGGACAAAAAGATTGCTAGCTAAATTTAAACCGCAAAAAACCCAAGGATTAACAAAACAATAAAAAAACATTCTCTTACCAGAAAGCAAATTCCACGTTGTAATATATATATATATATATACCGCTGATTTCTACCGTATAAAAAAAATTACAATTAAATAAATAATTAGACGAAAATCTCGGGCACATGTGTTCGCAAGAATTCGACCGAAATCTCATTTATTGATGAGCATCAACTTTCATATTATTAATATTATTATTGATTTGGACATTTAATACTAAGTATAGAATATGTTAAATATTATGGCCCAACAAAAGAGAATTTAGGTCCAAAAGAAAAATCTAGAAGTTATAGCCAAAAGAAAACTCTAGATTTTATCATTTATCCTAGATGGTCAAAGAAAAATCTAGAACTTCAACTTGCCAAGAAATATCTAGACATCCTTATCCAAATCCAAGTTGTGGCAAAATCCTAGCCATTTATTTGACTTGATTACCAAGGCAAAATGTGGACCATTGGATCATACTTGGAGCCCAAGTTTATGGAGGCTATAAATAGGTTATGTCATTTGTTGGCAAACCATCCCAAATCATCCCAAGACTTCCCACATCTAAAGTGAGGTTGTGAGATAAAAATAGAGAGTGTTTTCTCCTTGTAAGAAAGCTTGTTGTTTCTTTGTAGAGAGAAGGTTGTAACTCCTATTTTTGTAATAAAGTTCTTCTATCCTTGCCCGTGGTTTTTACCCTAATTTGTTTAGGGGTTTTCCACGTAAAATCATTGTGTCGTTCTTCCTCTTCTTCCTCTTCATTACCATTGTAATTTTCAATCTCTCTTTAGTGCGACCGCTTTATTCGTGTAAACAATTTTAACAAGTGGTATCGAGCCTAGTTTCTTGGTGTAACTATCTACTTATCGTATGCTCTGTGGTTGCCACTAAAAGTGGATCCTCCACATCAGAAAATAAGTTAGATACTTTCACCTTTGTTGACAGTACGTGGGTTGTGGATTGTTTCACTGTTCGTGGTAGAAGCAATGGCGGCAAGGTTCGAGATTGAGAAGTTCAACGGGACCAATTTCTCGTTGTGGAAGATGAAGATGAAGGCTATCTTGAGAAAAGATAATTGTCTTGCACCATCATCGAAGAAGAGGCCGACGGACATCACGGATGATAATAAGTGGAATGAGATGGACGGAATGCTATTGCAAATTTACATCTAGCATTAGCGAGATGCGTTTTATCAAGCATAGAGGAGAAGAAAACCAGACCGAGATTTGGGAACATCTCACCAAGCCGCACGAGGCCAAGTCACTTCACACCAAGATTTTCCTTAAGAGGAAATCAGATACTCTTCGAATGTCGAATCTACTTCAATGACGGAGCACATGAGCACGCGTTGAATACTCTATTTTCTCAACTCACATCGTTGGGTTATAAAATAGATTCAAATGAACGTCTTTGAAATTCTACTTCAAAGTCTTCCCGATTCATATGATCAACTTGTCATCAACTCGACAAATAATATTCTGACCGATCGTCTAAACTTTGATGATATTGGAGCCGCTTGTCCTTGAAGAAGAAAATCGGCGCAAAAGAACAGAGAAGACAAGTTGGCCACTCACAACAAATAGAGGCTCTGGTGGTGACAAGAGGGAGATCAATGGAACGTGGCTTCATGGGAGCCAAAATCAAGGAAGGTCAAAATCAAGAAGTAAGAAGAGCATGAAGTGCTACCATTGTGGCAAGAAAGGACATATGAAGAAGGATTGTTGGAATCTAAACAAAAGGATTCCAATCCTCAAGGAAATGTAGCAAGCACCTCAAATGAAGGTGATGTTTTATCTTGTGAAGCGACAACTATCAAAGGCGGAAAGAGTTTGGGCGATGTATGGTTCATCGACTCAGAGCGACTTATCACATGACCTCACGCCGAGAATGGTTTCATCATTATGAACCTATCTCGGGAGAGGGTCCGTGCTCACCGCAATGATCATGCCTTGAAGATTGTCGGTATTGGAACTATCAAGTTGAAGTTCCATGATAATCTTCGTTCGCACAATTCAACATGTGCGACATGTAGAAGGCCTAAAAAGAACTTGCTTTCATTAGGTCAACTTGATGACCTTGATTGCAAAGTCGTGGTGGAGAAAGGAGTCATGAAAGTGATTCGAGGAGCGCTGTACTTATGAAGGGAGAAAAAGTTGACAACAACTTGTACATGCTGATGGGGGGAGACTTTGCAAGAGGGAGAGGCGTCGGTTGCCTCAAGTAGTTCAAGTGAACAACTTTCAATGATGTGGCATCGAGAGACTTGGACACATGTCGAGCAAGGAATTAAAGTTCTTGCAGAGCAAAATCTACTCTCTGGCTCTCTAAGGTGTCTCTACCTTTGTGTGAGCATTGCGTTACAAGTAAGCAACACAGATTAAAGTTCAAAGACATCAAATTCTAGAAGCAAAAATATTCTAGAATTGGTTCATTCGATGTATGGCAAGCACCGATTACATCCTTGGGAGGAGCAAGGTACTTTGTGTCCTTTATCGACGACTACTCCGGAAAGGTGTTGGGTGTATCCAATCAAGAAGAAAGCGATGATGTGTGTTCGGTCTTCAAAGTATTCAAAGCGCAAGTTGAACTACAAATCGAGAAAAAGAAGATCAAGTGCTTGCGGACGGATAATGGAGGAGAATATACAAGCAATGAGTTTGCAGTGCTCAGTAATCAACAAGGCATTAAAAGACAGTTCACTCATCGCCTACACTCCTCGGCAAAATGGAGTGGCGAGAGCGGATGAATAGAACCTTGTTAGAGAGAACAAGAGCAATGTTAGGAGTGCGAGGCTTGGACAAATCATTCGGGCGAAGCGATCAATACGCTTGTTATGTAGTGAATCGTGCTCCATCAACTGCAATTGAGTTGAAGACGCCAATGCAGAGATGGACTAGTAAGCTCGTTGATTATTCAAACCTCCATATATTTGGAAGTCCAGATTATGCGTGATGTACAATACCCAAGAAACTACAAAATCGGATCCAAAATCCGAGAAAATGTTTATTCTTAGGGTACGCTGATGGTGTGAAGGGGTATCGCCTGTGGGATCCCACTTCCCACAAGGTTATCATCAGCAGGGATGTGATCTTCATGGAAGATAAGAAACAGATAGCAAATGATAGCACTGTCAATGAAAGCTCGTGAGACTACAACAAAGACATGTGGAGAAAGAATATGAAGATGACCACTCTGGTCGAACCAACACACGAGATACAAGATCCAGTTGAGTCACAAGAGACTCGCCGCTCTATCCGAACGACAAAACCACCCAGTTGGCAGTCTGATTATATTATGGAGAGTAACATTGCATATTGTCTTCTAACTGAGGATGGAGAGCCATTAACATTCCAAGAGGCAATGACTAGTTCAGATGCTGCTCAGTGGATGACAGCTATGCATGAAGAAATGGAAGCTCTTCATAAGAACAAGACTTGGGAACTTGTAACGCTACCACAGGGAAGAAAGCCCATTGGTAACAAATGGGTATATAAGATCAAGCGCAACAATGATGATCAAGTGGAGCGGTATCGTGCAAGATTGGTGGTAAAAGGATATGCTCAGAAAGAAGGTATCGACTTCAATGAAATCTTTTCTCCGATGAGTTCGACTTACTCTTTGTTAGAATAGTCTTAGCAATGTGTGCTACATTTGATTTACATCTGGAGCAGTTAGATGTAAAAACTGCATTTCTGCATGGTGATCTTGAAGAAGAAATCTATATGCTCCAACCAGAAGGTTTTGAAGAACAAGGAAAAGAGAACTTGGTTTGCGGGTTGAACAAATCTCTGTATGGTCTCAAACAGTAGCCGAGATGTTGGTACAAGAGATTTGATTCCTTCATCATGAGCCTTGAATACAACGAGACTTAATCAGACCCTTGTGCATATTTCAAGAGGTTTAGTGAAAAGATTTCATTATCTTGTTTGTTGTATGTTGACGACATGTTGGTAGCAGCCCCAACAAAGATCGTATTAAAGAATTGAAGGCTCGATTGGCTAGGGAGTTTGAAATGAAGGACTTGGGGCTAGCAAACAAGATTCAGGGATGCAAATTCACCGAGACAGAAATAATAGAAAGATTTGGCTATCTCGGAGAAACTATTTAAGGAAAGTCTTACGACGCTTCAACATGGAAGACTGTAAGCCAATTTCTACCCTCTTTCTGTTAATTTCAAATTATCCTCTAGTATGTGCCCTAGCAGTGAAGCGGAGAGGATGGAGATGTCTCGAGTACCGTATGCATCAAGATGGGAAGTTTAATGTTTGCCATGATTTGTACCCGACCAGGACATTGCACATGCAAAGGGGAGTAGTTAGTCGGTACATGGCGAATCTGGTCGAGAGCATTGGAATGTTGTAAAAGGATCCTTAGATACATTAAAGGATCGATAGATGTTGCATTATGTTATGGAGGATCGAGACTTTATTGTCGAGGATATGTTGACTCAGATTATGCGGTGATTTTGATAAAAGCAAATCCACCACTCGGATATGTGTTCACTCTAGCTAAGCGGAGTCGTAAGTTGGGTTTCAAAATCTGCGATCGATTGTGGCTACCTCGACAACAGAAGCAGAATATGTTGCGGCTACACAAGCTAGTAAAGAGGCAGTATGGTTAAAAATGTTAATGGATGAACTCGGGCACGAACAGAAGAATATTTCTCTGTTTTGTGATGATCAGTGCCTTGTACCTTGCAAGGAATCCAGCTTTCCATTCCAAGTCAAAACATATTCGAGTGCAGTACCACTTTGTTCGTGAGAAAGTGGAAGAAGGAACAGTGGATATGCAGAAAATTCATACAAAAGAAAACCTGGCAGATTATCTGACCAAGGCAGTCAATGGTGACAAGTTTGATTGGTGTCGATCCGCAAATGGCCTAGCAGAAACATAAGCAACATGGAGATGGCAAGGAAGAAAGAACGGTGTGGAGATTTATTGATGGATCAATCAAATCTCCAAGTGGGAGATTGTTAAATATTATGGCCCAACAAAAGAGAATTTAGGTCCAAAAGAAAAATCTAGAAGTTATAGCCAAAAGAAAACTCTAGATTTTATCATTTATCCTAGATGGTCAAAGAAAAATCTAGAACTTCAACTTGCCAAGAAATATCTAGACATCCTTATCCAAATCCAAGTTGTGGCAAAATCCTAGCCATTTATTTGACTTGATTACCAAGGCAAAATGTGGACCATTGGATCATACTTGGAGCCCAAGTTTATGGAGGCTATAAATAGGTTATGTCATTTGTTGGCAAACCATCCCAAATCATCCCAAGACTTCCCACATCTAAAGTGAGGTTGTGAGATAAAAATAGAGAGTGTTTTCTCCTTGTAAGAAAGCTTGTTGTTTCTTTGTAGAGAGAAGGTTGTAACTCCTATTTTTGTAATAAAGTTCTTCTATCCTTGCCCGTGGTTTTTACCCTAATTTGTTTAGGGGTTTTCCACGTAAAATCATTGTGTCGTTCTTCCTCTTCTTCCTCTTCATTACCATTGTAATTTTCAATCTCTCTTTAGCTGCGACCCTGCTTTATTCGTGTAAACAATTTTAACAGAATATTGATTTCAAAACAATAATAATAAGATGTATAGGATACTTATATTTTGGTAGAATATTAGCTCAATCGTATTAGTGTATATTTAATGATCAAAAGATTTTAAGTTTTAATTTTCCACCTTTAATAATTATATAACCCAAAAAAAAAGAATATTTACATTTTGTATTAAAAAAAACAATAACGAGAGAAGTATGAAATATAATAATAAATTTTAAATTTATATATTAAATGGAACCCATACTTTTTATATAAATATTTAAATTAATTTATGCGTGTTTTGATTATTTTTATGTAATATATTATCTAATTCTATTATATTTAAAAGTAAAGTACAATATTTATAAAAAAAATTAATTTATACATACTAATTATTACTATAGAACTCTAAATCTTTTAATTTTTTTTTATCTCCATCATAGTTGGGACTAAGTATATTTAAGCGGCGGTTTACTGAATATTAAAAAGTGTACATTTCAAATAAATACATACGTGCATAATACGTCTCTTCCCCACATAAAACAGAAGACAAAATTTACCGCATCTTGTAAATAGTGACATTAGTCATTACGAGTTTAAAAAATATATATTTTGTTTGAAAAACGTCATCTTACTTTAATTGGTGTTTGAAAATTTAACTCGTGAACACTACTTTCATTTCTAGATTTTATTATTTTTTATCTATTGTTTTAAAATAGATACATTGATTAAAAAACAATAATAATAAAACTTCTTTTTTTTTTGTTCTTTAATTTTTTTTTTTTTATTATTATTTTAGAATGAACTTCATTGCAGAGAGGAAATAAATTTATTTTAAAAAAACTATGGACCTAAGTTTATTATTCTTACCTTCATTTCGCTTTTAAAAAGAAAATTATATCATGCCCATTTTTTTGGTAAAATCTAGAATAAATAAATGAAAACACACAAAAGTCTTGCTTTCCTTGGCAATGGTGCTAGGAACCATGTGCCCAAAGGCTTTTCTCTTCTTTCCCCACTATTCAAATTAGCTTCAAAAATCAGGCTTTGAATCTTGACTTGGTTGAACCTGCTGATTTTAATTATTTATTTATTTTATAGTTCCAAAACGAGACGAAAATTTCAAATAACTCAAAAAATAGTCAACCAAAGCAATAACTCAAAAACATTGTGTATATTAATGACTCGATAAGTTGAGACATGAACTTTGAAAGTATGCTCCCAATAAGTTGAGGGCATGAACCTACATTATCACATGCTCTATAGTATATTAATGACACCCTTAAATACTAGAATGTGGTTGAGAGCATGAACTTTGAAAGCATGCTCCCTCAAAATCTCAAGTTTAAGGTAGTTGTGGAGATTAATTTTTCAAATGATCTTCAATTTTGCTTACAATCTTAAGATGTGTTCCAGTACCACAATCTATAGAAGGATCGGGGTAATTTCTTTGAAATTATTATTATTTTTTTAAATATACGTGACTATCTAGACTACTTGCACACACTTCAATTATTGTCTCTAATTAAGTAGGTAGTCTCCATAAATTGAACATATCACCTTTTGGTTACCCTAACGTTTTCTTGACTATAGTCGACCATTTCATGATTGTTGAATTAGTTTATATTGTTTTTGCTGAAATAAAATACTATAAGGTTGCTAATAATGTATAATGTAATTAGGAATATTGGTAATGTATAACTCAACTAATATGATGTATAAATCATAAACAAGAGCTCATGAGTTCGATTATCATCCATTTTATAATTGATTTTTTTTTTAACGAAATCACATTATTTTTTTTTGTTTTTGGAACCTACATTATTGAATTTCTTGTTATATTGATTCTCCTCTTTTCAATCAATCCCCATTTCAATTTTCTTATTGATGCTTAGAAAGATCTGATGAATTTATGGAAATTGCACTAACATCCCCATTGAAATCAAGAGAGAGATGGGCTTCCACTTAAGTCTTTTGAAGTCAATCTAAGTTGACTTTTCTCACAAAGAGAGATTGGTGGGTATAAGGCAATATTGTGTGGTTGGATTTTATAATCCCTTTTGTGTAAATCAAATTTATTTTTAGCTTGATATTGACTATCACTACCAGTTTTCTCCACTTTTCATGATTTATATAGCAAGCCAAAAGTTAGCATTGTACTTTTTTCTTCTCTTTTACTAATTTTATTTTAACACTTCAAGCAAAATAAAGTGAGCAAAATGTCTTTCAAAATCCCCCCTTCATTCTTTAGGGTATATTAAAAATCAACATCATGCTTTTTGTGCATTAAGATCCATGCATGAAACAAACATATACTAAAATGAAATAAAGAAAAAATTGAATTTTTAACTGAAACTAATGCATTAAATAAAGTCATATCCATCTCTCCTTTGATGGAAAATGTATAATGCTATATATATATAGTATAAGTTGGGGATGAGGAATTACAAATATCGATTCCAGGGATTAATATTAAACCATATAATCAATCACACCACCGAATCATTATTTATCATGTAGGCTCAAACTAATGCAATAAGGCGCGTGCATTATTTATCATTTAAAAATATATGTTATAGATTTACAAAACTCGTATTTGGTTGAAAGAAACTTAATACAATAAACAATCTTTGATTGGATTTGGAGTTGAAAAGAGGAGTGGAGAAGAAGTGGAAGATGGAGATGAAGAGGAAATTGATATTTTGGAAAGAAGATGTCGCAAAAGTATTTATTACATATTTATTGCATATTTATATTAATCAATAAATTTAATATATTTTAATTTATATTGTGTTGTTAAAAATTAAAAATAATTTAATGTGACATTTGATAGATTAGATAAAAAGATATTTTATATTATATTATATAATTGAAAATTTGAAAAAGTTTGATGTCACATTTGATAAGATTATACAAAAATTTGATATGACATCGGAGGAGGAGTGGAAGAAAATATTATTTCTCTTCTCTCTTCAATACCAAAATTCAATCACTCCCTTAATATTAAGATTGATTTTTAAAACACCATAAATAAAAGCGAGTAACTTTTGATCTTATATAAAGATTGTGAAATTTTTAATTGATCTTTTTTCTTTGAGATTCTCCCGTCTAAATAATCCTATCTAGCTTAATACAACAATAATGAGAGAAACTCATTCTAATGATTAATATTCTTTCGACCTTTAGCATGCCCTTGAAATAAGAGCAAAACTTATCAACTTATTGATAAGTATAGTATGTATACTTATCATTACATGATTTACATATTTTTATAACTTTTTTTTAAAAAAAAATTATCTCATATAAGGTTAAAATCATTTAAATTTTTCTTTCTTTTAATATAAAAAAATATGTGATTTATGTGGCGGTAAAAATACACATTATACTTATCAACAAGTTTGATAAGTTTCGCCCGAAAACAATTTTGTGTGTGTGTTTTTTAAGAGGAAAATATTTTTGGTGTATAAGGGTCTCTATTTATATACCAATGTGCCACCATTTAGTGTTATGCAAATTAATAGAAATTAATTATAAAAAAAACAATATATGTGTAGTGCCACATAGATGTATTTCTCATTTTCGATTGATTTTTACTTTATTAATTCTTCCCTTGATTGAATGTGGAAAAGAAAGGTGGGTCTTTTTTTTTTCAAGTGGTGCAATAATTATCGATAGAATCTAAGGTAAATAAATAATTGGTGACAAGACTCTTTTAGGATCTTCCCTCGATCACTTTCCTTTCAATTTCTTTTTATTATATATACCACTTCAATCCTTAAAAAAAACTAATAAATTAATAAATAAAAATTTACCATTTAAATTATTGTGATCTTTTTTATTGAACAATATAATTTGAATAAAAATATATTAAATTTATAATCTCATAATTACTATGTTACATAATATGTACCCTTTAATTATGGTCTCATTTTAGTAGTTAAAAATAAATAGGTATTCACACCTTGAAATTAAAAGAAATATCTCAAATACAAAAAAAAAAAACTAAATAAAGGGAGGAGTTTCTTAGGAAATGTGAGTTTTGTTTAGCTCATGCTACAGATAAAAATAAAATATTCATCTTTTAAACTGCATTTGATAATTGAATTAAAAAAAAAAACTCTATTTATAATTTGTTTTTATTTTGAAAATTTAATTGAAATTCAAATATTTTATTATAGAAAAGATAGAACACATTATAAAAAAATATGAGTAAAAATAAGTTTAAATGTTATTAAACGGGTCTTAATTTTAAATTTAGACTTTTGAGTTATACATTTTGTCGGCAATAATATGGGGAGTAGATTTTAACCTTTTGTTTTAAGTATTTTTGTAACACCTCTTGATATAAGTTATTCTACTTTATTTAGCCGTTAAACTCAAAATTGGTTAAATATACGCTTAAATAACTCATTGGCTTCTAGAGATTTAATATCTTGAATAGTTTAGAAAAATATCTTAAAGAAAGGTCAAAATCGATAGTATTTATTATTAAATCAAGAAATTTAGGATTCTACATTTTAACTCAAACTTGTAAAAAAAAAACGAAATTCTACCAATATCATGTACAATTTGAAAGATTACATGTTTGAATCTTTGTCACTTAAATATGGTTGAATTAAAAAAAAATAGACTTAAACTTTTGCAATGCTCTTTAAGTTTTTCGATGTTTTTCTTTAATTTTTTTTAGTAACAAACTTATTTGACTAAGAGCATTCATTATTTTTTAGCTGTACATAAGTATGAGACTCGAACTTATAACTACTAGTTTTAAAATTCACACTAAACTATTACTCTTGTTGACACAAGTTACCACTCACAATGATAAACAAATCGAACTTGGGCACAACAACTCAAAGCTACAAACATATTCAATGCTAGAACCTAAAATCAGATCCAGCATATAATATATACATACAATGTATGGGCACCAAAACTATGCTAATAGAAATTGAACAAATTGGAATATAAAAGTGAGCCAATATTTATGGAGGCAAATAAAAATTTCCCATACAGCTGGGATTCTTATGTGGTCCTTTAGCAATATCTAATACGAAATAATTATAATAATAAACCCTACAAAACTTATAATACTTTTTTTTTTTTTTAAATGGGGCTCATAAATATAATTAATGGAGATTTATTGGGGAAAGGACAAAAAAAGTTGCCTCATTATTGTTGAGGCATGATAGAGGACAGAGGAAAACAAAATAAAAGTGGGATTCTCTTCTCTCCCTGAGCAACAAAACACTATCCTCTCTGTAGGGCAGTGTTTGGGGCATTATCAAACATGACTTTTTTCAATTATATGCATACTCTCAGGTAGAAAGGAAAAAAAATATATGTTTTTTTGTTTGTTTGAATTCAACTATATTTGAAACTTGAACTCTCGTAACTACTGATTACTTACGTGATATATGATGCAGCTCGAGTACTCTATTTTCTTTTAACCTATACTCTTTCCCCATATGTTCGTTGTTTTTTGACATAATAATATGCATTCATGTTCTTCAATCAAGCAAAAAAGGGTCATCTACAATACTGGAAAGCCTACACATTCGTTGCTGACATTCCAAATCATATTCAACAAAGATGGTTAAAACCATTAAAATTTGAATTGGATCATTGAATAAACCAAGTGCAGTTTCTGTTCCATTGTTTATTTAGGCACTTTTTAAGCTTAATTTTACTAGGAATTGAACATTCTGACCCTCGTTCAAATATGTCTTTGAATTTATGTTGTCTTACGATATTACTTAGCAGGGATTTCACTACTTGGTGAGCGAGCGATGATTTCGTATTAGACTTAGGTCATGCGTGCATTAGAATTTTATGAAAATACACAGGTACAAATTTTCTTAAAACTTTAGCCCCATTTTGACCAAACATTTATATTCTTTATCTCCTTAATACAACAGTTCTTTCCTTTGCTCGTAGACATAGTTAACACATCATTAATGAACCATATAAATTATTATGTTTTGTCTCACATTTCTTTTATGTTTTTTTATTGTTGTTTCCGATTTTCATAATACCCCATTTAATATCGACTTGGTTTAGTTTTTAATTTATAAAATTCAAGTTTATTTTCATTCAAATCCTTGAGTACCCATGATTTCATGGGAAGAGAAAGTACTCTAATCCCTACAAAATTCCATAAACTAATTAAAAAAGATTTTAAAGGTATTTTTTTTTAGTTTCTAAAATTTGGTTTAATTTTTTAAAAACACATGTAAAATTAGATATCAAAGTATCAATAATGAGTGTAGGCTTCTTTTTTTTTTTTTTTTTTTTTTTAATCCTTTTTAAACGTGTCGGTGGTGAATTTGCAAGGAAGAAATTAGATACAATGATCATATGCATATTATTACATCCAAAGGCAGAATGGACACAGATCTCTGCATAGGCCAATTTCAGAGAAATGTTCACTAAATTCCTTACGAAAGAGTTTTCTCAGTCCAAAAGCTTATAACAATTATCAACAATGATACTTTTTAACATGAAAGTTGTGTGTATGGACTTTCACCATAGGGTGCGTTTGTTTTTCGTAGAACAAGAGTGATACATAATCCTTCTTCTAGAATTCCTTGTTTGTATTCTGTGTGAACAACCATCGTAATTAGTCTTCTATCAAACTGCGTATCAAACTTCATATCAAATTTATCACTCAATTACTATTAATATCAATCTTCAAATAAATAGTTAATTATCATAACCACTATTAGCATCAATATTCAAACGAGTAGTTTAGGCTTCGTTTGATAATTATTTAATTTTAAAATTTAAGTTTATTTTTACTCAAATTTCGTACAAGATGTTCCATCTTTCGTACTATATATCTATCCTTTTTTTTTAGAAACTAGATGAATGCTAATCAAATTTCAAAAACAAAAACAAGCTTTTGAAACTACTTTTTTTTTGTTTTCAACTTTTGATTTGATTTCTAAAAATATAGGTAAGATATAGATATACAAATAAGAAAAACTATATGATTTAGTGGTTGTTTTAGCCTTAAATTTCAGAAACAAAAAATTAAAAACAAAATAGTTATCAAACGATATGTTAATTATCCAAACCACTATTAATACCAATTCTGAAACTAGTAGTTATTTATTTCAACCACCATTTAACTCTTCCACTCCTCTTTTACCAAATCCAAACACACCCTAAAGAATTGTCTTGGAGATTTGAAGTTTAAAATCTTCAAGTGAACTTAATGGTAAAATCGCTTGTTGTCTCTCAAGATTGGGTTTTGATATGGGTCCGAGTGTCTCCAAGTATGTAGTGGAGCAAAATTGTTGGTTATAAAAAGAAAAAAACAGGTAATATTTTGTTCTAATTCGTTTGTTTTGTAGTTATTGACAACATTGCAACTTAAGATCAAAAAATTGTCTAAGGTTTTTAGGATCATGAGGGTCTTGCTTATTGTTGCTGTCTACATAAACATATATAGTAAATCACTCCTTTAGCACACAAATATACAATCTTAATATCTTGATAGAATCCTCTTAATTTTCCTCAGTTTTCTGCATCTTGTGATTACTTAGACAAATCTAGTAAATTACAATGTCAAATATGTTTTTCATAGCTGCTTTAATTAGCTTAGTTTCACCTTGCTTTCTCCTTGTAATTCTATAGCCTCATTGATCACTGCATGCATGCCAAATATTACAAGCGAAAGCGACGAGTAGCGTTTCTTTCGTCGATTTTCTTTCGGTTAACTTAATTCTTGAGCTGCCATTTTGATAACACAATTTGAACCTCGAAATGCACACACTACCACGGTCTCGTTGGCCAGTCAACGAGTCACGGTCGAGAGGCTATACGCCTGGTGAGGGCATTGTCCCTTAAAGCTTAGAAAATATCTTAATTGTAGTTTATATTTGTACATTGAAATTTTATGTAATTTGGATTAAATTATGTATTAAAGTTTTATGAGAGGTGCCCGATATATTCTCTTAAAATTCTTATTCCTCTTTACTCGAATTGAGAGGACCGATTTTCGGACGGCTGCTGCTAAGATCGACATTCAGAAAGGACTCGACGCAATTGGGGTTGCGGGGTTCATTGCAAAGATGGCTGGCAACAATGAAGGACTTGAAGATTTAAATGAGATTCATTGTAAAAGCAGAGCAGTTGCAAAGAGAAGGGTTTAAAAGACATTTATTTTGGAGATTTTAGAGTTAAAATATGAAAAGTGGATATGAGTTATTGAAATCTTCATGACAAATTCAGAGAAAATGACAGAAGAACAAGATGAAATTTGCAGACATGGCCGCCATTGATGTTTCTGATATTTTAAGACTGAGTTTTTGGGAAATTTGAGAAATGGCATTAAAATTTTCTTGGGATAAATGGGTGTTTTTAGATTACAACAATTGGGGGATGGGGAGACTCAATCTAAGACTTAAATGTCATTAGATGTATATTGATGTCGCTTGAGCTACTGCTCCATTGGCAGATTTTTGTAAATTCTTGTGAAGGTATTATTCTATATTACAATAACCTTAATTTACGAGTTCCTGTTTTACTTTTGTGTTTCGTTTCCAAAAAAATGGTTGCCAATCATTAAAAATGAGAGAAAAAAATTGCTAGAAAATGAAAACGGATTTCATTTAATGCAATGAAAAAGTTGTACAAAAAACAGTTAATGATCATCATGAGGTTAGCATCTAATCAAAGACTAAACTCTAAACTAAACTATATGGTTAAGAACTCTTTAGACTTAGATTAGCTACAACAACAACAACAAAAAATCACAAAACAAAATGATGAATCTTTTTTTTTTTTTTTCTAGCTGCTCTTTTGAAGGATGTCATTGATGGAGTTGAAAATGGACGGATGGGATTGAATGTCTGGAAAATTGACAAAATTTTGAACGAACCCTTTTGGGACTAAACACTGTTGTTCAGAGTATAATCAAGTATCTGAAGATCCTCTGTTTCTTCTTGTTCTTGCTCTGTATCTTGCTTGAGTTGCAAAATGGCAACTTTTGACATATTTAAAAGCAGAACTCAGCATTTCAGCAGTGTTCATCTTGCTACCGCCGGGAACCAGCTCTCCGAGCTCGTGCGTCTTCGCGGTGATTTATCTCCGCCGTCGGTTTAGTCTTGGAGCAACTACCTGTTGGGTTTTTATTCACATTGTGAAGACCCATCAAATAGGGCTCATTAGGGCTAAGTGTTTTAAAGTGCATATTGTCACTTTGGTAGAGTAAACACACAACAAAGGGAGAGCTGGAAATCAGTAGTCAGAGAGAGAAACAACCTAGAGAGAGAAAGTAAATAGAGAGGAAAAGAGGTTTCTGCCCAGCTTTGGTATTTTGGCGTTTTCGAGCGATTGCACGTTGGATCGAGCTGAAATTTGGACAGCGTGTTCTTGACACGAGGGTCTTCAATATGAACAGTGGAGATCGGCTTTGGAGGTTTCTACAGCCAGATTCCAGTGGCGGTTCGGTTCCACATTTTTGTGAGATATTTCTATTTATCTCTCTTGATTTGTGTTGTTTGTTGCCAATATTAGTTTATCTTGAGTTGTTATGTGTTGTATACCTTTAGTTGTAACTAGAGAGAACTTGTTGTAGCCCATTATCGATTATAGTGGAGATTCGACTTCGGTCCGTGGTTTTTTACTCCTCGCCTTGAGGAGGTTTTTCCACGCTAAAATCGTTGTGTTGTACTTGATATTTCTACTATGCTATATGCTTGCTGATTTTTCATTAGGAACACAAGAGAGGGAATAATTGATCCATATTAGAATAGTGTTTATTCCCAACACTACCACTATTCATCATTACAGCATTGTCCATTCCACCATCCCGAAAACACATCCGGAGGAGGCAAGTAGCCTCCCCTTCGCCACCCACATTTCCGCCGCTGCCATTGCCGCAAAACCTCTGCTCCAGCACAGCCCTCTGGCGTTTGGGGCAATGCAACTCAAATTCATCAAAAGGGTAGAACTCAGGCGAGACGGGGGCAAATTCTTCGGCAACCGGGGGGGAGAAGTAGGGGTAGAGATAGAACGAGGAGTCGTCGAGGAGCGGAGCGGGGGAGGTAATCGAAGGCGGGGTCGGGGACGAGCTGCAGCGGAGGGAGGTACAAGAATAGAGAAGGGTCAGAGTAAAAAGAGTTGTTGTAAAATGTGAGAGCAGCCATTGAAGAAGAAACAGTTACTTTTGGTGGCAATTGAGGAGAGAGATTGATTGGCTTTGGCGTCTCTTTTCTTAGAGCATTTAAAAAGGTTTTGATCAGTTTTTTCCTAAGTAAACAACATTTCATTTGGATTGAAGGAAAGAATGTTTTTTTTTTTAAATTACAACAATTGGAGGTGGGAGACTCGAACCCATAACCTCTGGTCATTAGGCATACATTAGTATCGCTGAGCAATGAAAGAATATTGAATGGATTGTTGAAATAGAAAGAAAAAAAAATGTTTGTCATTTTTTTTAACAATAAGATGGGGGATTTTTCATGAATATAAAGGGGGAAATTCTATGAATGTGATAAAAAAAATTGAAAAAATTAAATTAAATATTGCAACTATTTTAATTTTAAAAAGAATGACCTTTTTTTAGAATTAGATAAGAAAAAAAAAACCTATGATATGTATGATAAAATATAAAAAGAAAATAGTTGATTTTTTTTAGTTTAGGATATAATAAATATGGGCTTTTAAAACTCTTATTAATTATGAAACATCATTATTTAATTATTTGTTAGTACTACAAATAGTTTTTTTTTTGGTGTAGTAAAATAGTTACTTTTTTTGTTTATGATAAATAGTGTTTCTATTTCTCTCTTTAATTATATTTTAGTACTATAAATAGAGTTTTTTTTTACAATACTATAAATAGTTTTCTAGTGTAATAAAGTAGTTTTATATTTCCCCTAAAAAATAGTTGTACTTTGAGTTAAACAGTATAATAAATAGGCCTTCTCTTTTTAATTGCGGAGATACCATTGTTTAATTATATAATTTTTACTGTAAACATGATTGCTTTTAGTTAATTTAGTGTGGTCAAATAGTTGTTTTTTTGAGTTGAGAAAACATGGGTTTTTGTTTTAATATGAGACATCATTGTTTTTATTTTATTTTGGTACTATAAATTTGTCCCCTCTCTTTTCTTTTTATATTCTCTCCTAAATCAGCACTACTTTTCACTAATCAAAGTTGTTATCTAGGGAAAAGATGGACAAATACCAAATTTGGAAACGAACCTGTGACGGTGTTGTATTAAACATTGTACATGTGCTTATTTTTATACAAGGTCTTCGACTTTTTTTTTTCCATTTCCCAGTACAAAATTCAAAGTTTGATGAAAAAGATTGGTACCAACAAATTATATATATATGCACATATTTATATTATGGATAAATAATATTTAGTTCAGTTTAGTACAAAATTAACCAACTAATCAACAAAATGGTTAAGAGTCAAATGGTGACAAGATTTTTAATACCATTTTCAAAAGTAAAACAACAGAATTGTCAAAATGGTTAAATCTAACATAACTAACCAAATAAAAACATTTTCAATCTCTTCCCCTAAAAACTAATTAGCTACCAAAAAAAAACATAAACAAAATAAATTGGCTAGAAACATGCCCAAAGTCAATATTAACGTATTCTAATCCATTATCCAACTAACCATAACAAACAAACACAATTACAAAACTAGTACTTGGACACATCGTGACTAAGTCACCAACATATATTGTTTCTATCTAAAAATAAAACCAACAAATAGACATTCAAATAACGGATAATATTATCGAATAGGTTAATAACGCAATTGGTTATTTGGATTAGGTATTAATATTTTCAGTCCACAATCACGAATTCGATTCTTACCCCAACTTGTACTGAAAAAAAAAATATTGAATAATGTTTTAATTTTTTTTCAAAAAAAATAATAATAACAATAATGTTTTATTTAAAAGACTATGTGTTTGTTGTATTGATTGGTCGTATGCATGTAAATTCTCTTCTTTTTTACTAACCTATCCCAAATTTCTCCTATTCACAAATCCATTCTAAACAATTGCTATACACATAATTTTTTCTGCCGTCTTTTTTTCTTTTTTTTTTAATATCACCTAGATTAAATAAAAATCTCACCAAAAAACTAGTATTAAAAATGTTATTTTCAAAAAAATAAATAAATAAATAAAAATGTTACCCTCTCGTATTAAAATCAATAATAGATTATTGTTGTCTCAAGGAGTGACACAATGGTTGACGACTTGAATTTTGAGAATATATTTTTCTCAAAGTTCTAAGTTCGAGACTTAGCTGTGTCATTACTCCTTCGATGTCTCTTGGTACCTGGCCTAATAACGAGCCTGGCTACCTTGTTTCAAATAAAAAATAATGGATTATTGGTTTCATTTGTGTGGGCTTATGAAATATATAAAAATAACAAATAATTTTCCAACTGTAATAACTTCCCAGAAACAGAGAAAATCAGCGAAGAAGAAGATGAGGCTTCTTCGACTCTGCTCTCCATTACATCAAACTCCCCATTGTTCTCCAAATTTACAGATTCAAATGCCAATAAACACCCTTTTCAACTTCAACATCAATCATCGATTTGCCCTTCTTTCCAATCCCCTTAACAATTTCTCCTTCTCTTCCCATTCCCTTCGATTCCGCACAACCAGATCATTCTCCGCCGTTTCTCACGCTCCGCCGCCGCCGTCGCCACCACCAGGTACCGATTTCTTTCGAGCCCGTTAAACCCCCCATTTTGCTTCGTTTTTGGATTGTGGGGTTGATGTTTTAGGAAACCCTAAAGTGAAGGTTTTAACGGAGAAGATGGGTCTCATCGGAATCGTTTGCGATGAACATTGTACTCCTGGAAAATACTATTGCCTCTTCTGTCCCAAGGTTGGTTATCTGCTTCTTTAGTCGTTACCTTTTGTGGGTTTTTGTATTCATGAAAATCGGAACCCGTCTTTTGATTTGGATTGTCGTTTTGTCATTGAACTTTCAGAATTTTATCTATTTAATTTCTGTGTTTAAAGTAGCTTTCCACTGGCTATAAGAACTTTTGGAGTTGTTTCTATTTAATCCTTGTAATTTAAAAAGATTATAATAAGTTCCAACTTTTAATTTTATGTCTAACATGTCTCTGCACCTTGAACACAAGACATACCGCTTGACCTTATAACATTTGGATGTTAAAGACATTCGTAGGAAATTAATTCTTAGGTAGGTGACCACCATGGACTGAACCCAATACGCATAATTTTAAGGCTTGATTTTAGCCCAACTTAAGTGCACTTCGGCTAATTTTAGTGTCTAATACTACTACATTTGGTTGTGAAGGAAACTAGTAGAAGATTAATTTTTATGTAGGTGAACATTATGGATTAAACTCATTCCCTCTTAGCCTCTCCACCAGAAAATAATTTTAGGGCTTTTCAAAAACTTTTAGGAGCCAAATAAACATAACAGTTGAAGTAGGGAATACTGACTTATAATTTTACCCTTTTAATTATTATCTCTTTAAATAGATCTATTTTTGAAAGAATGGGAACCATTTTGTGAAGTAGTTTTCCTTGTTAAACAGTGCAAGGGTGGGCGTTTAATGGAGAGGAGTTTATCTCTTCATGTTATTCCAACTGGGTAAGTAAATAATATTGGCATACTGGTTTTTGTTTCTTCCCCTTGATTCTATGAAGATTGATTTGAGAGTATTAAATTGTATTCTGTTGTTGGGAACATAGAGAATTTGCAATGTGGAGGTGTTTCCAGTCTGAGTGTGGTTGGGCAGGCCGGGTAACGTTACATTAATGTGTTCTTGTATTGTTTCCAGTCTTCAATCTCTAATCTAGTAATTAACACACGAGAATTGCTCGGCCAAATGATTGTTTGGTTTAGATATTTGCAGATGGCAGATTGGCATTTAACGAACTCAACAGAACTGTTAAGTTGTTTGGACGAACTGCAAAGGAGAGTTCGGTTTTGGAGCCTCTTGGGGATGAGGTACTTCAAATTTCATTGAATTTACATGAATAAGGCATACTTAGAAAAACACCAAATTATTGTGATACGAACCCGAGATCTTTGAAAGTCTACTCAAGGCGAACCAAGAAGTGACGGATCCCTTTTTATTACTTTATTAAATATAATTATGTTTTGTTATCTAAGTTGTATTGGGCTTTTGGTGGGAGATGAACTGGGCGTGCTAGTTTGTCCCAAGGCTGTTTTGGGCATACGAGAGTCCTCGCAGGATGGAGGTTCGCGCCAGGTTTTGATACAATGGGAAGGATTCACTCCTGACGATGCTACTTGGGAGTCTACTGCCGATCTAGAGCTCCAATTTCCGGATTTTCACCTTGAGGACAAGGTGGCTTTTTTTGGGGGGGGGGGGAGTATTGATACGAACCCGAGATCTTTGAAAGTCTACTCAAGGCGAACCAATAAGTGACGAATCCCTTTTTATTGCTTTATTAAATATAATTATGTTTTGTTATTTAAGTTGCATTGGGCTTTTGGGCCTGAATAGGGCTATTTACTAAATTAGGTTAAATCCTAGGTTTACTATAAATAGGATATGTTAGGCCTCTAGCAATTCATTCATTCAGTTGTCGTTTATGTACTTTGGCTCTTTGAGAGATTTATCGTAGTTTATAAAATATTTCGATAGTTCGTATCATTTCGGTATCAGAGCCATTTGCATTCGGGAATGGTGAGTACTAAGATGGAGACCAGGATGCAAGATTGTGAGGAAAACGGGGCCGAGATGCTAAAAAAACAGAAAGAGTTTGAGGCTCAGTTGGTAGCTATAGGGAGTCGGATGGACCAGGAATTGGGACAGATGAATCTCAACATATAGAAGCTTTTAGAGAGCAAACCGGAACCGTCGAATCCCGAACCAATTGTCGCGGATAAAGGGAAGGGGGTGGCGGCAGAACCGGAAGGGGAGAGCGGGGCGCGGGCGTCGGCGGTGGAGGAGTTGAGTGGGGTGGTCGGACCGGCGGGGCTGGGGGCCGAAGTTGGAGGGCGTGTGGGGAGCGGTTGCGGCACGAAAGGGCGCACGGGCGCGGGCTGGGGCTGCGGCTCGGAAGGAGCGGGCCAGGGCGGTGTGGGTCGGCGCGAAGGAGATCGGGCCTGTGGATGCGGCCGAGGGAGCTGGGGAGGACCGGGCGCGGGCGAGCGGGAGTGGGGCGCGGGCGCGGGTGAGCGGGGCTGGTCGGGGGCTGTGGGCGTGGGTGCAGTGGAGTGGGGCGCGGGTCTGGGCGCGGGTGAACAGGTTTGGTCGGGGGTTGTGGGCGTGGGTGCTGGCGAGTGGGGCGAGGGTGAGCGGGGTTGGTCGGGGGCTGTGGCCGTGGGTGCGGGTGAGTGGGGCGCGGGCCTGGGCGCAGGTGCGGCCGAGTGGGGCGCAGGCCCTAGCGGGGGTGAACGGGCCATGGGCGCGGGTCTGGGCAGGGGCGATCGTGGTGCGGGGCGGGTCAAGCAGGTTCGGGTCAGCCGGGGTGGACCGGAGGGAAAATTTTCGTGGCGTGACCGATGGGGACAATTATATGGGTTCGGAATTCGAGCGAAGGGGAGATGGCCGGTTCGATGGCAGGGGGAATGTTTTTTCGGAGGAGGAGGGTGCATGCGCGCGGCTGAAAGGCCGATTGCGCATGACGGTTGGAGCAGCGGGAGGATTAGAGGATAGGCAAGAGCGTGGTGGCCGAGGACCCGGAGTGCACGATCGGACGGGATGGACCAACTGTTGATAGACGATTCTGAAATTAGAAATGCCAGTGTTTAAAGGTCTTACTGATGAGGACCCGGACGGGTGGCTCTGCCGAGTGGAAAGGTACTTCTGGGTTAATCGGTTGACGGGACATGAAAGGGTCAATGCAACAGCCTTGTGTATGGAAGGATGGCTATAGTATGAAGAGGATCGAGCTCCGATTGCCTCGTGGGAGGAGTTTCGAGATATGCTATTGCATCGTTTCCAACCAACGATCAATGACAATAAATATGCCAATTTGATGAGTCTACAACAGGTGGGAACAGTCAAGCAGTATCGCCGGCTGTTTGAAAAATATGCAAAGGGTATGCGTGATATCAGTGCGAGTGCCTTGGAAGGGAAATGGGAGAGTGGTCTAAAGGCAGAAATACGAAGTGAAATGAGAAAACTTCGACCAGTGGGAATCCAGCAAGAGGAGTGAGCACGACGTCAACGGTTAAACCAAGCCTGGGTTCAGGTACTATGAATACAAGAGTAGCAGGAAGTACGAACCTAAAAACGATCACACCCACCTCAAACTATTCCAACCGATCAACACCGTCGAACAACCCCACCCCCACCATCCCGTATAAACGCTTAACAGATAGTGAGATTCGCATACGTAAAGACAAGGGGCTATGTTTTCGGTGTGACGAGAAGTTCGTTCCGGGGCACCGGTGTAAGAAAAAGGAGCTGCAAGCTCTGGAGATTCTTGTCGTACATGATTCAATAGAAAAACTGGAAAATGAAGAAAACGATGACTCCCAAGAATGTGCGTTCGAAGATGAACTTGTTGAGGAAATGGTGGATACACCGAACATGGCAGCCCTTTCATTGCACTCAATGGCAGGACTGAGCTCTCCACAAACACTTAAGGTTCTGAGGCTCGATCTGAGGATCTGAAGTAGTAGTATGTCGATAGTGGGGCTACGCATAACTTCATATCCGATGACATGGTTGCTAAATTGAAATTACCGGTGAGAGCCGTCAGATGATTATGGCATTATGTTGGGTCTTGGGGACTCTGTGAGAAGCTAGCGGCATCTGTAAGAATGTGGAACTTCAGTTGGCCAAATTGAGAATAGTGAATGATTTCTTGCCCTTACCCTTGGGTAGTGCGGATGTGATTTTGGGCGTTGTGTGGCTAGCAACATTGGGAAAAATTGAATTTGACTCCGCGCACTTAAAATGAAATTCAAGCTGGGGTCAGGGCAGGTTGAATTGTAGGGTGAGCCACGGCTCGTCAAGGCCCAGGTTTCATTAAAATCTATGATGAAATCTTTACGTCCCGAGGATCAGGGGCTCCTGGTCGAGCTAAATATGATTGAGACACCGATACCGTCTCGTGAACAGTCTGGAACTCTACCTGACTTGTCTCAGGTACCCACATAACTACACTCTGTACTTCGTTTATACTCACCGGTTTTTGAATCATTGACAGGTCTTCCCCCGCAACGTAATTGCGACCATGCTATTGCGTTATTGCTCGGCAAGGAATCCGTAAATGTACGTCCGTATAGGTACCCACAGTATCAGAAGAACGAAATTGAAAAATTAATGGGAGAAATGTTGTTGGTTGGTATTATCCGGCCTAGCACGAACCCGTTTTCAAGCCCAGTGTTATTGGTTAAAAAGAAAGATGGGAGTTGGCGTTTCTGCGTCGACTATCGCGCCTTGAATCAAGCAACAGTGCCAGATAAGTATCCGATACCGTTGGTGTATGAATTATTAGATGAGTTGCATGGGGCGACAGTGTTTTCGAAAATTGATCTTAAGGCGGGTTACCATCAAATCCGTGTTAAGCCGGCCGATGTAGAAAAAATAGCTTTTAGAACTCATGAGGGCCACTATGAATTTGTAGTCATGCCTTTCGGATTACGCAATGCTCCTGCGACATTTCAATCAGTTATGAATGAGATTTTGCGACCGTTCCTACGCCGGTTTGTGCTAGTATTTTTTTATGACATCCTGATCTACAGTGTGACCATCGATGGACATAAGGAGCACTTAGTCAGAGTTTTTGAAGTGTTACAAACCCATGCCCTGGTTGCCAATGTCGAGAAATGTCAGTTTGGACTGCGCAGGATTGAGTATTTAAGGCATTTTATATCTGCTGAAGGCGTGGCTGCCGATCCGGAGAAAATTGCGGCCATGGTACGTTGGCCAAGCCGTAAAAACATTAAAGACTTACGGGGGTTTCTTGGGTTGACAGGTTACTACCGCCGTTTTGTGGCAAATTATGGGTCGATGGCTTTTCCACTGACTCAGCTGTTAAAAAAGGGGAAGTTTGAATGGGGTCCAACAGTGGAGGATTGTTTTCAGAGACTTAAGCATGCGATGAGTAGTGTGCCAGTATTACGATTGCCAGACTTTGATCAGTTGTTTGTTGTGGAGACTGATGCTTCCGGTATTGGCGTGGGTGCAGTCTTGATGCAACAGGGGCAACCGTTGGCCTATTTTAGTAAGGCCCTTCATCTTACCCATCGCGTGAAGTCTGTTTATGAGCGCGAGCTGATGGCTATCGTGTTTGCAGTACAGCGTTGGCGAGCTTACTTATTAGGACACCACTTTATTGTACGTACGGACCAGAAGAGCCTTAAGTTCCTGCTAGAACAACGTGTAGTTGATGGAGAGTACTAGCGATGGATAGCGAAACTCCTGAGTTATGATTTCCATATTGAATACAAGAAAGGCTTAGAAAACAGAGCGACAGATGCCTTATCTCGTATACCGTCGGTCGGGGAATTGAGCATGTTGAGTTGTGTGGCTGGAGTTAACGCAGCAGTGTTCACTCAACAAGTGCGGGAAGACGAAAAGTTGTTCGCTATTTATACCGTTGTGGTGGCAGGTGAGGTGAGCCCGCCAGGTTACTCCGTCATGGGTGATGTGCTATTATACCAGGGCCGGTTGGTGCTACCTCCGACATCACCTACGATTCCTCTGTTACTAAATGAGTTCCACGGGGGCACCATCGGGGGGCACTTTGGGGTCCTCAAGACGTACCAACGCCTAGCTAAAGAAGTATATTGGCCTGGAATGAAGGCTCGCGTCCGCGCATTTGTGGCCGAATGCTGGATTTGTGTCCAAGCAAAACATCTATCGTTGTCGCCAGCTAGCCTTTTGCAAATTCTACGATTCTGACAGGATTTGGGAAGACATTTCGATGGATTTTGTCGAAGGACTGCCCCATTCAGAAGGTTATGACACTATTTTTGTGGTGGTGGATCGACTTTCTAAGTACGCTAACTTTATACCCCTTAGACACCTATTCACTTCTCTCACAGTGTCACAGGTCTTTATCAGAGAAGTGGTCCGTTTGCACGGAGTGCCTAAGAGTATCGTGTCGGACCGCGACAAGATATTCACTAGCCTCTGGGAAGAGATATTCAAGGCTTCAGGGACTCAGCTACGTCGTAGTACCACCTACCACCCACAGACTGATGGCCAAACTGAGGTCGTGAACCGTTGTTTAGAATCGTACTTACGATGCTTTGTGTTGACACAGCCGAAGGCTTGGTACCGATGGCTGGCATGGGCTGAGTTCAGTTTCAATACGTCATTTCATTCGTCCATGGGGATGACTCCTTTTGAAATTGTTTATGGGCGTTCTCTGCCGACGATTTTGGATTATGATTTTGGGGCTAGTCCGGTGGCAGCCGTGGATTCATTAATGATGGAACGTGATAGAATGTTGGAGAAGCTTAAGGCAAATTTGTTGCGATCACAACAATTGATGACAGATCGTGCTAACGCAAAGCGTCGGGATGTTCAGTTTGATGTGGACGATTTGGTGTATGTTAAGCTCCGACCTTACCACCAGTCCTCCTTGGCGAAATTTAAACACCCCAAGTTAGCACCACGGTTCATCGGGCCATACCGCGTGTTAGCTCGAGTGGGGCCAGTGGCGTACCGGTTGGACTTACCACAGACTGTGCGGATTCACCCGGTTTTTCATGTTTCGGTGCTGCGAAAGGCGGTTGGTTCCTCTGGTCTAGTTTTTCCTACACCGGCTTTGGTGGGAGATGATCTGGGCGTGCTAGTTTGTCCCAAGGCTGTTTTGGGCATACGAGAGTCCTCGCAGGATGGAGGTTCGCGCCAGGTTTTGATACAATGGGAAGGATTCACTCCTGACGATGCTACTTGGGAGTTTACTGCCAATCTAGAGCTCCAATTTCCGGATTTTCACCTTGAGGACAAGGTGGCTTTTTGGGGAGTATTGATACGAACCCGAGATCTTTGAAAGTCTACTCAAGGCGAACCAATAAGTGACGAATCCCTTTTTATTGCTTTATTAAATATAATTATGTTTTGTTATTTAAGTTGCATTGGGCTTTTGGGCCTGAATAGGGCTATTTACTAAATTAGGTTAGATCTTAGGTTTACTATAAATAGGATATGTTAGGCCTCTAGCAATTCATTCATTCAGTTGTCGTTTATGTACTTTGGCTCTTTGAGAGATTCTCTCGAGAGATTTATCGTAGTTTATAAAATATTTCGATAGTTCGTATCATATTGGTTCAATATATAATGTAAACTGATGCAATCTTTTGACAGAAACATAAGTCATGATTGCTAGGCGAGTCCGACCGGCTACAATGAATAATTTATTTTTGAATTTGAGCTAAATGCTTTGATATTTCTTTTTCAGCTTATATCTTACTTCAGCAAGAGAATGATATCCCAGGAAACTCTAGAAAGGAATGCTGTTATGCAAATAGTTGGTCGTCAGGTACATGAAATGCTTATTTTTAGACCTGTATTTTTATGGTTGCAATACTGCCTGGAATTTGTGCCCATAAAATGTTAAGAAACCCACATTTTAATATGTTAGTTTTCACTCAATAATCTTCTTTTGTTAGTTTAAAAACATGTTGAACTTAATTTTGACATTTTGATCGAAGATATAATGTCGAAACTATCTCGAATTGATTGATATTTTTCAATTGGAATGTTATCGTTGGCACATGCTGTCTTCACTGAATTATGTCCAAAGTTAGTGAGATTTTTTTCTTCGAAGTGTGCTTCACTCCAGTCTTTGGTGTGTTAAAACCTGAAATTTGTCATATGTTTGTTTTTCCATTGAAGAATCTGGGGTTTTGTCTGCCATTAGATGTTGATGGAAGGATCTTAATTCTAAATTGTGGATGTACACCCTCACCTTATGGGTGGAATTTTATCTTTTGAGGCCCATGATTAAAGAATGGTTCACAATTTAGTTTATTGCCGATGATTATTGTAGCTTCAACTTGTAACAATTTTGAAGGTCAATTGTAGGCTGCTATTGCATTTACATATAGACAAAATGGGCAGCTAGTTGGCTGCAAGTACCGAACCATAGAAAAGAGATTTTGGCAGGTACTTAGTCAATCCTTCTTCCACCAGAGTTATTTGAAAAATTGCCAAGAAGTTTCAGCATCTTCCTTTCTGTTCTTCAACTTGTAGCTTTGAAATGTTTCTTTCTTATGCACTTCTGTTGCGCTAAGCTTTGCTGACGCTGAGCATATTTTTTTCGTCGGTTGCCCGCTTCATTTCCAAACCTTTAGACATAGAGCAGATCCTTTACAGAGAATCTAATCTGCAATCCGATGTCAATATTCAGGAGAAGGGTACAGAAAAGTTATTGTATGGTTTTGATGACATTAATGATGCAGAGGAACTCATCATTGTAATCCTCAATACCTTGTCTTTTAAGGTTCTTTACGATATTTTATTCACTTTTTCCGTCCATGTTTGATTATATTGTATGTGCTGTTTAAGGTTGAAGGCGAAATGGATAAACTTTCAGTGGAAGAAGCTGGCTTCTTCAATTGTATTAGTGTTCCTGGTGGTGCCCCAAACAAGGTCTCAACTGATGCAGTGCCATCAATTGAAAAGGTTCTATGCTATACAAATATTGTGTGCTTTACATCATTTTTTTTTCTTATTCATATATCCGTGTGTGATTGAGCCAGCTCATGCACACCTCAACTATTTTCATGGGATAGACCGTGTGACCCTACAACATTTAACTATCAAAGAAATTCATAGAAAATTTATTCTAGGTAGGTGGCCATCATAAATTGAACCCATAACCTTTTGCTTTACCTTATCTCTAACCGTCTTTGTTAGGCTGCTAGTTAAGTTAGCTAAACTATACTTTTAGTTGATCAGCAAAGTCACCAAGGACACCAAAATCACTTTTGTCTTGTCATTTTAGTAATTTTGGGCATGACAAAAGTAATTTTGCAAGGGTAAAATCAATCGTGAACATGCCCTAACGGCTAAAGAATTATATAAGAAACGCCTTGCAGCCCTTTCAAACTAGAAACCAACCAAGAACCACTTGAAAAATTCTAGGTGAATTCCATAAAGGACTCAAGTAGAATTTATTATATTGTTCATTATAGGAATGGCTAGAATAGATTTTAGATTGAGAACTCCAAAGACCAAAAGAACTGTTTCTTACTTTTAGCTTTTGTGACTACCGTGGCCGCGGGTGACCTAGTGGTCGAATAAATTATAAGACTTAGAGAAAACAAGATCGTGTCTTGATAGACTACCAACACAGAATTTATCGCCGTAGCAGTTGTCGTATGAAAATAGATGAGATGTGCACAAATTGTTTGATAGAGAAAAGACTTTTGGCTATTACATTTAACTTTAATGATCACGTATGTTTTACAAATTCATTGTTCTTAACTTGTAGTGTTTGACACCTGGAAACTGTTTAGCTTACTTCCACTTGTTCTCTATGCATATTTTGGTGGGATGAATTCAGGATACTGCATACCAGTATTTATGGAGATGCAGAGATTACTTGGATAAGGTAAATAACACTGTCTGAGGTAATGTTTGGAAGTGATTTTGAAATGCTTAAAATCACTTTTGGACAGCGGGTTAGATAACCATTTTGCTGTTTCTTTTTAATATTATAAATAAGCTTGTTTATTTATACTTTGTCATTTTAAAAACGTCTTGTTAAGTTTGAAATACTAACAACAAAATCTTATCCCTACAAGGTTTCCCGCATTATCTTGGCTACTGATAGTGATGAACCGGGGAAAGCTTTGGCAGAAGAGCTAGCTCGCCGCCTTGGAAAACACAGGTCTCAACTCAACTGTTAACTTATTTCTAATCAATATCAAACTTCTATACTCTTTCATGAATGCTTAACTTTTTTTTCATATGACAAAATAAAATGGCACTCTTGTGGGTCAACAGATGCTGGCGGGTAGATTGGCCATATAAAGATGAACTCAACCGTTTTAAAGATGCCAATGAGGTTACCTTTCTCCTTTGAAAATTACTACAAGTTTGTTTTTCTAGCTACAATGTGGGTCTGGGGATTAGAATCTCTTAGACCCTGTTTGATAACCATTTCGTTTTTTGTTTTTTGTTTTTGTTTTTAAAATTTTAAAATGTTTTAAAAATATTACACGAATTCTAAAAACTAAAAAAAATAGCTTTTAAAAACAAATTTTTGTTATTGCAACCTGGTGGAGGCTTTGGAACGTAAGAACATGATCTCATATTTGCTAACAAGACAACCCATGCTGAAAGCATCATCGAATCCATCATTTTCTTTGCAATTTCATGGGCCCATAAAAATTATGTCTTTCAAGGATTATAGTCTTACAACTCTCTTATCTCATTGGAAAGGCTTTTTGTAAATCATTTGATTGTTTTGTAACTTTTTCATCTTATCAATGAAAGTTTTGTTTCCTATAAAAAAAAAAAACAGATTTTTGTTTTTGTTTTTAAAAAAGTATGCAAAAATCAAGAACAAATAGTACAAAACTAAAAAAATCAAAACAAAATGTGATGTTTGAAAAAAAAAAACAGTTATCAAATAAGTTTTTTAGTTTTTAATTTTAAAACATAAAAACTAAAATCAATTATCAAACACACACCGTCTTTATTTTTTAAAACAAAAAACCAAAAATGAAAAACTAGAAACAAAAACAAAAAAATAAATAGTTATCACATGGGCCTTTAAATTTTTGTTCGAAGATATATGCTTTTTCTGGATGGTTAAGTTCTTGCACCTGCAAGTGTTGCATGTTTACCTCACATATCAACTTGCTGGTGCTAAAGTTTTGCATGTAAATTGTCCAATTTTCTTTACACCACTAATCAATTCATTAAAATTATTTTTTGTAAATGAGTAGGTATGATATTATCTACCTAGTTTGCGTACAATTTGTTCTTAGAATCTAATAACCAAAGTTCTTTGTATTATAAATAAAAATGTTTTCTCTATCATTTATAACAAAATTGTTCACTGTTGGACATTACTTTTATCTTTATAAATCTTAGATAGTACGACCGCATGAGGTTCTATATCAAAATTAATTGACAACGAAAGAAATAGCACACCTATATTATAAAGAATGAATTCTCTATTCTTATTTAATTTTATTTACACGGTCTTAGAAATTTGGAAAATTTCCTATAAGTGGAATTCAACGTTAATGAAAGAGTCCTCAAAGGGTGGCATAGTGGTCAAAAGCTTGAGTTTTGTAAGTGTGTACTCTTTAAGATTTCAGGTTCAAGATTCACCTGTAACATTAATTTGTAGATACCTCACATGTCTTCATTCCTTAGATGTCTCCCGGTATCTAGCCTTGGAACGGACATGGTTACCTTGAGTATAAAAAATATTAATGGGGGGACGAAACAACTTGGGTGTGCCTTTTGCCCCCTCCGTTGATACCACACTGAATAATTATCTTATACCACCAATCTATCCAAAAGTCTAAATTGATGGATTGAAGTATTTAATTATATGAACCAACAATGTTTGATATTTCTTTGAATCCTGCCTTTTTATCTCTTCTTTTTGGATGCGCTACATATTAAAAATAGATTCTGATGCACTTGGGGCCAGATGCTTTGAAGAAAGCAATTCAAGATGCCAAACTATATTAACTTTCTAATTCAAGGCAAATTCAAAAGGTGCGTGTATCCAAATATTTAAGATGTTTTTCCCCCATAAGTTTTATTGAATGGCATAAATTTAAATTTAACAAGCATTTCAAGAAATGTTTTGGCTTCTTTTTAAGATTTTAAACTTCTTGCCTTATATTTGGAACTACGGGTTTAAGCACTTTTTAAATATTTGGATTGTAATCGAATGTAAAGTTATAAATGCTTTCTATGTACTCTTTTTTCTTTCCATTTGACTATATGCTCTTTTTATTTTTTTGTAATTATTTTTATGTCCCTTTTCCCTTTCAGCTTTGCAGAAGAGGACCTCAGACCTTGATAACTATAGGAAACAATTTTGAGCAGTCCAAAACAAATAGATCTTGTGAGGTGCACGAGAGAGATGTGTTCTTTGATAGATTATAAGTTTTTATTTTGTTATGAGATTATATGTTTTTCTTCAGAGTCTAGACTAAATAAAAAAAGTAGACCTCAAGAGTTCGACTGGTTTGAAACGTTCTGATCGGCCGGTGTGACATAAATTAGCATGTATCCTAAACCCACCCTTCAATCCTCAAATATTGTTGTTGTACTAAAAATATGATTTTTGATAACCTTTTGATTTTTTGTTTTCTAAATTTAAGCTTTTTTTTACTGATATTTTCTACAATGTGTTCTATCTTTTTTATAATGTATCTAGTTTTCTAAGGTATGTGAATCCTCACCAAATTTCAAAAAGAAAAACAAACTTTTGAAAGCTACTTTTTTTTTTCTTTCTAAATTTTGGTTTGGCTTCTACAAATATAAGTAAAATATAGATATTTGTGCAGAAAAAAATCTATGGTATGATAGTTGTTATAAGCTTAAATTTCAAAAATAAAAAACTAAAAATAAAAGAATTATCAAACTAGACTTAAAATGCATGCTTTTATTTCACATTTGATTGTGCTAATTATTTGTTGTGTTCATCGATATTTCCATTTGTTGAGTTCAAGAGCATCGAATTTTGACCGTACTACATCAACTCTTGAATGACTATCAAAATCATGAGTCAGAATTTATTGTTACTAAACCAATTATTTTATTCAAATGATCTTGTTGCTCAGTTGAGCAAACCACTGCAGTTAATGCATGAAATTGTTTATACAAGATGCCTTCAAAATATTAATGTATAGTTGTCTCAAAAAAAAAAATTTAATGTATAGTTTAATTACCATTGACATAAATTGATTTGAGCTAAATTAAAAATATAAATATTTCATGTTTTTTTTATATAACAATATTGAGAAAAGATGATTCAAACCTATATCTCCATAATTACTAGGTCGTACAATATATGTGTAGAACTTTGCTTTTGTTGACATAATTCATGTAAATACAGTGAATACTAAGGCAACTAAAATACTTATTAAAAACAAATATCGAGAAAATAAGTACTAAAAAAATAAATGGAATAAAGGTAAAAAAAATATCAATGGAATAAAACACATTAATTTCTTATAAAGTATTTTAACTTATTTTTATCTTTGATTCGAAGGATGATTTTAAGTGTTTATGAAATAAAAATAGATTTTGTTTTATAAGAGAATACTATTATATACTTTCCAATTTATTTCACGAATGTTGAGATATCTAATTATATATATATATTCAAAATTAGGTTAACAATATGAATTAAAAAAAAGTACATTTAGATTTGGAAAATATTTAAACTATTTTATATTTAGGCCAATACGAAAAATCCGCCATTTGAGCAAAAAAAGGTTACTCCCTTCCTTCTGCAACATAAACTTCAATCCCCTCTGTAATTTCTTCAATTTCTATGCTACTGTGTTAACTCTGTAGAAAAGCGCATGGAAATGGAAGCCATACCCAGTTGAGATCGACTGCCCTAGCCCCCCCTTCCCCTCCCAGCCAGACATGTGTCTTCTTCATCACAATCACTGCCTCTATCGCCCCTTCTCCAAACTCTCTTCCCTTTCTTCTTCATTTACTCAAATGGGTTCCATTCATTTTTGCAAGTTCACTTCTATGGCGTTCCTGCCACACCTTTCTTCTTCTTCTTCTTCTTCTTCTTCTTCTTCTTCGCGGAGGTATTTCTTGTTTCGAACCAATCCTCTTCTCCATGCTTCGTTTTCTGTCCTGCAATTGTCCCCTGGTAAACCCTTTTCCTTGAACCCAAATGGGGTTTCTTCGTTTACTTCTCACGCCAATGTTCCTAGACCTCCAGGTTCGTTTGGAGTTGTTTATGGTTTTTGAACTGTTCTTACGTTTATTATGTTATTATTACTTTTTTCTGGCAAGCTTACGCATATCTCTCGACCCTATTACATTTGATGTCAAGTAAATTCGTAGAAAATTAATTAGTTTGCATCGTAGGTTGAAACTATAAGACCCTTTTGACGACTAGGTCCTTGATTTTATTTTTTGTATTAATACTCGTGTCGTGGAGCAAACTTCATGTCTTTTGACTTTACAACATTTGATGTCAAAGTAAGTCGGTAGAAAATTAATTATTAGGTAGGTTGCATTATAGATTGAAATTATCAACCGTAAGTTGTTACTTAAGACCCTTTTGATGATTAGGTCCACGATTTTATTTTTTGTATTAATAATCATGTTGTAGAGAAGACTTTATGTTTCTTGGTTGGGTGGTTACTCTTTTATCACTTTTTGGGTCGAGATGAAATAGGAAAGAGGGTGCACTTTTAAGACGGCTAAGTGGTTTGTAGGCAATGTATTCTGAGGTTTGGAGAGGACTTCATGTTATGTTTATTTTTAATGTTGTTTGCATCTTTTCTTCATGCAGCCTTTTTGGAGAATTCACTGGACGAGGCTTTAAGCACGACTCAGTTGAAAGTTCTGAAAAAAAAATTGGAAGAACTCGATATTGACACTGAATCTTGTGTTGCAGGGCAGACGAACCACTTGCTTTGTCCCATGGTATTGGGTTTCTATGCATATTGTACTCTGTTTTGAAGAAATAATATACAATTCGTAGAAGTGACATGAACGAGCTTTCAGCCTCGATCTACATCTTTTTCTATATATATTGAATTATTGATAAGAAACCCGAAGACATGGATGAAAAAACAAAAAGGCAACCTAGGGGCAGGGTGATAGTGTCCAAGATCTAGAGCAACATATTATAGAAATATAAAGGATAAAAGGAATACAAACTAACCAAGTATTTGATAGGACTTGGAACCTCCCTCTCCAGAGAATCATCTCTTGAGCTCAAAGTGTAATCACCCAAAATATGCATGCCTTTCCCTTCACACAACTTCTCTATTTATAACTAAAAATCCTAGCAAACTTCATTTTTCTCAAACACCCTTAGGATACTCCTATTTCCTCTAAGGCCCAATCCTACTACACACGCCTTCTTCCAATCTTAAAGGATCATTGAGAGAAGATATTATAGTCGTTTTATTGATAATCTTATTGTTACTGTTATTTCTTGGTGTAAACTCTCTCCTCTATTCCATGATTATAGTTTTACTAGTCCTACTAATAGTTGGAGAGCTCTTTTATAATTCCCTCTTATCCTTGTAACACTTAATTTCATATGTTAATGAAATTGTTTCTTATCCAAAAAAAGAGAGAAGATATTTACAAAATAATTTGTTTTTTTGGATAAGAGTTTACAAAATAATGTTATTCTTGGATAAGAAACAATTTCATTGATGTATGACTTACAAAAGATGATAATAGAAGCCGAGGGAGATTGCAGGAAGCTCCTCCAATTGAAGAGGAGAGACAAATAACTATAGTGAATAATCTGCTATTTATGCACCACCCCACGAAGTAATCTTCAAAAACTGCTGAAATCGGCAAATGTGTCTTGATTTTTTTCTTCCAATCAATGATTCAACATCCCCACAAAAGCACACGAACTGCATACCTCCAACACTTTCGTGCTAATTTGGTTTCATTCGTTTCCTTAACTATGGGTTATAAACTTATAACTTTAGAGTGAAAACGTTTTTTTTTTTTTTTGCTATGTTTTTTCTAAAAAAATTTATTTAAAAGTTATGTCCTGATTAATTCTATGGAAAATTTATGCCAGTGCAAAGGTGGTGATTCAAAGGAACGGTCATTCTCCCTATATATCTCAGAAGATTGGTAAGATTTTATGCTTTCTTTCTCGTTGGGTTTTTTCTGAGATTCATTTTAATTGTTATACTGATAGACTTTTGTGAGTGTGTCTTGAGTGATCTTTCATTGTATCTTTTTCATCACTGAAATTGTATTTGTGATCTTTCACAGAATTTTGTTTACTGAATAATTTTAAAAATTAATTGTTTCTAAATACATGTATCCAAAAACACTTGATAGGTAGTCGACCTGTAGTCTACCACTAACACTAGCTCTAGTCCCTATTCTAATATCTTGCTTATGTAGAAAACATAGTTGAGGTCCTTGTCCATCACTTTTGGACTCTTCAATTCTTCAAGCATCAGCATGCATATTCCTTGAAAATTTCTTTTTGAGCATTACAAATTTGTATGAAGTTTTTTTGGTATGTGTGTGCGTGTTTGATGGGCTGCTTGTTATTTTTTTAAAAACGATCTTTTAGTTTTAGGATTATAACTCTTACTTATCCACCCTCCAATCTATCTTCTTTAAGTCTTACCTTTATCTTTTTCTCAATGAAATTATTTTTCTATGTACAAAAGTGGCTGGATATCCTTTCCATCCTTTAAATTTATCCTTCAATTCCATTGACACGCACATATTTTGCAACTGTTACTTTTTTTAGTATTGTAGGTTTCTAATTTTCTTTCAAATGATCAGGGGGGCTGCTGTTTGGACGTGCTTTCGTGCAAAATGTGGTTGGAAAGGCCGCACTCTGGTATTAATCCCAGTTCAATTTACGTTTTTCTTGTTCGAGGTTCATTTTGAATCTTTAACAAGTGTCCTTGCAGTCGCACATAGGGTCGGTTGATCATGAGAAGTTGCAATTATTGATTTTCACAGGATGCAATATCCGTCATGTATTCTTTCTTCAATAGTTGAGGAGTGTTTCTTATAAATATGAAAGATAGTTTATATCAATGCAAATCGGTACTTATAATTACTAATTGCTTCGATCTATATAAATGCATGATTGAGTTTTTTTGGCTTAGCATAACTTATGATGGCAGGCGTTTGCTGATGGTCGGTCATCAAACCGAAATTCAGGACAAATCACACTTAATCAGACCAAACGGAAAATTACAGTAGAGAGTCTACAACTTGAACCACTGTGTGATGAGGTGGTTGAGATTTACATTTTTCTTCAATTTGATGATAATAATTACTAAATGCTATTTGTTTAAGCATGTATGCATGTTATGTTATTGTGTAGTTTCTAAATATCCTATTTTTAGGTGCCCATCAATTGTTTATCCTTTATTGTAATCCTGCATTTTATTGGATCAGGAATACATAACTTTATTTAAACTTCTTAATAAAAAAGATTTATAAGTTCAAAATTAGCCCAAACGTTCATTAAGACTTTTAAAAACAAGTTAAAATGGAAATAATACCATGTTCAGAGATTTGTTTTAATTTTTTTTTTTTATAAGTTTGGAGTAATGAGTTATTTAACTACTGAAATTATTCAATCTTGTAAAATATGTTCTTGAAACAAATGAAATTTGTTTGAAACTTTGAAGGATTTAAGATAACTTTGTAAACTAATCATTAATACTGAATACTTTTTGGTATATGTTTATCAATAACATGCGGTTGTTATATGTTTTCTATTTTTGGACATAGAGATATAATCATCCTTCTCGTTTCAGCTGGTTGCATATTTTGCCGAGCGACTGATTTCCAAGAACACATTGTTAAGAAATTCAGTTATGCAGAAAAGATCCAATAATCAGGTAGAAGCATTTATTATTGAATTTAAATAGCTATGTAGCATTGGCCTTAGGATAATATTCTCTAATTGGCATCTGAAGAACGCTTAGATTGCATTTCATATCTCTATTGATAAAGTTTGCTTCTCTAATTGTGGAAGAATATATCTATCGCATAAATGCAATTTGATTTTTTATAATCTTTTCTTTCCCTTTATAACTGCCTTTGATTATTATCAATATTCTTCCACTGAATTAGAAAACAAGTAATGGAATATATGGCATTTTGGATTCATGTTTTGAATAACCTATTTAATGTTTTGCGGTAATGGACTTTCTCATCATCTTAGTTAATTTTAGTTACAATACAAATTTTCTACCAGGACATTAGAACAGGCGGGTTTATTATAAAAATGTATATCTGTCTGTTTATGTCAGCAAAATTGTCTATTTTGGTGGGCTTGAGAGAACTAGGGAGGATGTGTGGGCTATTATTAGGTTCCATATCTCTATTTGGACTTCAAATTATCGGGGAACGCCTTCGTCCTAACTACTGTTTTTGTTTTAGTTGGACTTTTTTTTATGTTTGGATTGTTTTTTGTGTCTTTCTTGTATTCTCTTATTATTCTCAAAGGAAGTTTGATAGCTTACCTAATTTTTTAATCTAGTTACTGGAGTAAAAATCGACCATGATTTGCCCTTCTAACGGCTTAGACACTTGTTTTTCAGATTGCTATTGCTTTTACATATTATCGACGTGGATCATTGATTGGTTGCAAGTATCGCGATGCCAACAAAAAGTTCTGGCAGGTTCTTGTTTCAACTTGCAAATAATACCTTATGATATTTTTTTACTTGTCCCCAACGCTTAAAATATTAGCTTAGAGTAAATCCAACCATTGAATTCATCTTAATTCTTAAATGCATTTTGATTTTCCCTTCTTCCCAGTAGAAAAATGTACTGTCTGCTTTACTTGTGAATTTTCTACAGAATAATGTTATTGTAAAAATAATGTATATTTCATCAGCACCTGACTTTCTACCATTTCTATATTTCAGGAGGCAAATACTGAGAAAATATTTTATGGATTGGATGACATAGATGGCGCTAGTGATATCATCATAGTATGATTTATTTGGCATAGAAAATATCACTCCACTTAGATCGATTACTCATCATTTCCTTTACAATATAGGTTGAAGGGGAGGTAGACAAGCTTTCAATGGCAGAAGCTGGTATTCATAATTGCGTGAGTGTTCCGGATGGTGCACCACCATCAGTTTCCCTAAAGGACGTACCTCCTACAGATCAGGTTAATCTTCGAGGGGTTTTCCTTTTCTCTCTTCGATTCGATGACCTTGAAATTTTTTTAACCGTTAATTTTAGTCATCAGATTTATATACATCTATTTGTAACTAAGATTTGGTAGCCTTTTCCTCATTCACACTTCACTTTATTCATCTCTAGAATTCTATACTCATTAGCATACTGTTTTTGCTCGGCAGTCATCCTCGTTTTCTAACCTTATTGTGGGTAATATGCATAAACTTCTTATTGTTCCTCTTTGGCAAAAAAACTTTGGTTCCAGTTCATTTGTAATGTTAATATTTCATTATTTGCACTATTATTCATACGAAAATATTCACAAGGGGGTGATTGGATTTTGGAGTTGAAAAGAGGAGAGGAGAGGAGAGGAGGTGGAAGAGGGAGAAGAAGTGGAGTGATTTGGAGATATGAAGTACTTGTTTGGAGATCGGTGTTTTGGGGACGAGATGTTGCAAAAGTATTTATTTTATATTAATTTTTTTTATGTAATCATTTCATATTTGTATTAATTAATACATTTAATATATTTTATTTTATATTGTGTGGTTGAAAATTAGAAAAAGTTTGATGTGACATTTGATAAAATTAAATAAAAGATATTTTTATTTTATATTATATTGTTGAAAATTTAAAACAAGTTTTATGTGATATTTGATAAGATTATATAAAAGTTTTGATGTGATATTGGAGGAGAGGTTGATAAATTAAAAACAAACATGGAGTTGGGAATCCCAACTCCTTTTCCTTCCTCTCCTCTCCTCAACACCAATCCAAGCACCCACCAAAGCTAACATTGACATAAAAATATAAAAAATTGAATTATTATTGCTTATTGCTTAGTTGATGCTCATTTATTTTAGTCTGATTAAAATGCATATTTCATGTTTCTTGTGAAGCTAGGATACAAAGTATCAGTATCTATGGAACTGCAAAGATTACTTGAGTAAGGTTGGCAGATATACCTATACGCCCGCTCCTTTCAGCTTAAACTAACGATCATCGTAGGGCATTGAAAGCTGTCTAATTTTAGTGATATTGAAATTGATAGGCATCACGCATTATACTGGCTACTGATGGGGATCCTCCTGGTCAATCTTTAGCGGAGGAGATTGCGCGTCGTGTTGGAAGGGAAAGGTTTTCTTTGTTTTTTGTTTTGTTTTGTTTTTTTTTTCTATTCAACTATTATTTTCTTTCAACCATTGCTGAATAGTTTGGTTAGTAACATGCATTTTTGTTTTTGCACCCTTAGATGTTGGAGGGTCAAATGGCCAAAAAAAAATGAAGTTGATCATTTCAAAGATGCAAATGAGGTTGGATTTATAGATCTATTATTATTGTTGCAACCTTTATTTATTTATTTTCAGTTTATAGGTTTAACCTTTTTAATTTTTCTATGTTTCCTATGTTAGACTTGGACTTGTGGGAAATAGTGTAGATATTTCTGCTATGATTTTCCCCTTTGGATAGATAAAGCTCGCTTTGAGCAATAAATCCTCTTTCTGGTACAATAGCATCTTTCAAATAACTTCACAAATAAAATACGGGAGAAGTCTAGTTGAGGTTTATTTTGCAGGTGGGGTACGCAAATTAAAGTAGTGGTTGGTTTCTTGGTTTGTCATAAACCTAATTAGTTACTTTTATTTAGGCGAACCAATTGTTCAAAACACTGGAGAGTAGGTTATTTCCCTTGTATGTAGGAACTTCTTTAAAAATAACATCTCTAGTTATAGCTCCTTTGGGAAGGTTTTCCAATAACCAAGTCAAAAGGTCTTTACTTGTTAGAATGCTCGAGTCATAAAAAGTCAAAATCTTGAATTCGTCATTCACCCTTAAATATATTACACTAATGTGATAGGAATGCTCCCTTGATTACTTGTCCCACCTTCGGAGGAAATCTAGTTCCAAATGAATAAGAATTAGTAATGGGGGAATATTGAGAACTAGTAGACTGTAGTAGCAATGACTAGTCATTTCTATATTGATATTAGAAAAGAGAATATTCAGCTTTTAGATTAGGTTGGGAGGTTAACCTAGTCTGGAAGTTAAAGATCCTCAAGAGAAGGTTGAGATGTTTTTGACACCCACTAGAAGCTTCCAAAGAATTCCCTCAAAAAGAAAAAAAAGATCAAGTGTGGATGGAAAAGGGGACTTGTGAAAGTGAAAGTGAAAGTGTATCCCATGCTAGTAGCTGCCATTAAAAGCTAGAAAAGCTACAATTCGTTAATATCATTGATAAATGATTGACATTGTTTGTGATCTCAAAAGTGCATCTAATCTATCTCTTTGACATTGTGTTTAGGTTCTGATGTACTTGGGCCCTGAGGCCCTGAAGGAAGTTGTTGATAATGCAGAGTTGTATCCTATTCGTGGCTTATTTAACTTCAAAGATTACTTCGATGAGATTGATGCATATTATAACAAGAGATTTGGAAATGAGTTTGGTGTCTCGACTGGATGGAAGGCTCTCAATGATCTGTACAACGTGAGTGCAAACTATTTATTTGAAAATATTGATTCTCATTTATGCTACTGAGAGCACTGTTATCTGAGAAATGTTATATTTAAAAAAGAAACAAAAATACCAAAAAAATTGGTAGATAAGACCTTCTATGCTGTAAAGTAAAGATAAAACAACTGATCCAAGAGCACCTCAATTACTATTTATCTTTGAAGGAGAGTACTATCAATGTAGAAGAGATATTGATTTTCTCCTTTTCTCGTTAGATTACTCAAGGGACAGCACAGCAACCCTTCCTTTCTATTCCACTGAAAGCAATCCACAACTTCTTCTTTTTCTTCTTTTTTATTTTTATTTATATTTATTTATTTTATCTATGAGTAGACCTCATAAGAAATTAATTTTTAGATAGGTGACCATTATGAATTGAATTGGATCGAATCAATCGCCTCTTAATTTTTCAAGATGTATTTTTGTTGACAAAAATACATGGTTTTCATTCAGATAAAAATAAAAGTTTTCCAAAGCTCTCTTGATCATTATCCAACCCATGATAGTTAAAGTCTATATATTTTTATATGTGCAATCGAGCCAATGTTTCTAAGCTCTTTTAAAAAAATTAATGTTGCCTCTAATATTTCTACTGTTTCTAGATCTTTACTTTATTCCTGGATGTTATTTATTTCTCTTGTTAGGGATGTTTTTGAGCCATCTGACTGGAAACTGCCCTGAGCTCACGCAGAATGTTTCTGCTGTGAATGCAAGATTACTCCAGTTGCATTTAGGCACCTGGTAGTAATAGAGCAGAATTTTTTTTACTTCGATAATCTAATTGTGAAATTTACTGGCTTTGTTCTTTAATTGAATGAAGGTAATTGATATTTTTTTTGTATCCTTTCCCGTTGTAGTATAAGTATTTCGTGGCTTAACCCTTTCTTTTTCTAAACAGGTTGTCCCGGGGGAGCTTACTATTGTTACTGGTATTCCTAATTCTGGCAAGAGTGAATTTATTGATGCTCTGCTATGCAATCTTAATGAAAATTTTGGTTGGAAATTTGTTCTTTGCTCTATGGAAAATAAGGTGAGCTGTTGAGACTTCTGAGTTGCCCATAATTAACATTTTTCTATATGACCTTTATCATAAATTTGTGGACTATCCTTCTTTCTTTTTTTGGGCTATCAGCGTCTAAAGGATTTGAGCCTTTTCTCAAAGCACTAGATATATTTTTAAAAATGAATATATATATATATGATAGGCAAATGTTGTAGGTCAAACGGTTGTGTTGTAAGAATAGTAGAGCTACACGTAAGTTGGCCAAAACATTCATAGATATAAAGAAAAGATACAACTAACTAATAATGAAATTGAAAGATGTTATTTCTTACTCTCCCTTCTTCTACCATGTTTCAATTTAAATTTGTTAACAGGTTCGGGATCATGCAAGAAAACTAATGGAGAAACGCATCAAGAAGCCTTTTTTTTCTGCTCGGTAAGTCTTAGATTGCAGTTTGAGAGATTATTTAAATCAATTATTTTTTATTTTTAATATTAAAAGTTGAGTGAAAACATTCACTTGTTTTGTTTTAGTTTTCATGAGGAACATGTGATGCGATATGGCCCTTGGAATTTTAGAATATTTAGAATATTAGTATTTATTATTAATTTTTATTTTAACTGTATTGGGCTTGAGCCTATTATTAGTCTTTATTATTAAATTAGGCCATTATTAGGTTTCCTTGGGGAGTAAGTTAGAGGCTAGGGTTTGAGGTTATAAGTAGGAGATGTTAGGTCATTGTTAGGCATCCATTGAATTGTCGTCTTTGTACTCTGGCTCTTTGAGAGATCCTCTCGAGAGAATTATCGTAGTTTAATAAAAAGTGTGGTAGATTCTATCATTTTGGTATCAAAGCCATTTGCCGATCCGGGAATGGTTTCGACTAAGATGGAAACGAGGATGCAAGAATGGGAAGATAGTTCAGCCGAATTATCGAAGAAACAATGGGAAACGGAAGCCAAGCTAGAGTCGTTGGAAGAATGGCTAGGGCAAAAAATTGATTCGAAATTCGAACAACAAGATGCGAAATTGGAATCGAAACTCGAGCAGATGAATCAGAACTTTCAGATGTTGTTAGAACGCACTCCAGGACTGCCGGTTATCGAAACAAACCCATTGGTCAAGGGAAAAGGGGCCGTGAGTGAAACCCTAGGGCAAGGAAAAGCCGCCGGGCTAAAGGTAGCTAGGGATGCCGGTGTGGCCGAGGGAGAAGCTAGCGCGGGGGCTGGGTCGACCGGAAGCAAGGGTGGCGGGGACGGCACAGGGGCGAGCGGGGCGGGCTCGGTCGCGTGCGCGGGAGGCGACGCAGGACGTGGGGGGTGCGACGCGGGACGCAGGGGCTGGGGCTTTGGCGCGGGCTCGGGTGGGGCAGGCTGGGGTGTGCGAGTGGGCGATGCGGTTTGGGGCGTGGATGGGCGAGGCTCGGGCGACGTGGGCTGGAATGCGAGCGTGCGTGGTGCGCGTGCGGGGCTGGGCAGGACGGGCGTGGGCGTGGGCGATGTGGGCTGGCAGGCGGGTGTAGGCGTGGGTCGGGGGCGGGTAGGCCGGGTCGAGGTAGGCTGGTCGGACCGGGCCGGTCTGGGCCAGTCGAGTTGAACTGGAGAGAGGAGTTACATGGGAATGTGAACGGGGAAAACCGACCGGGACCAGAGTTTGATCATCAGGGAAATTCTAGGTTTGACCGGAGGAGCGACGGGGTTACTAAAAGAGAGGAGGGTGCGCATCGGCTACGACAGGCCATTAGCGCATGACGGTTGGAACGATCGGGGCCGAAATTGGGTTGACGATTTTCTGGGACCGAAGTTCAATCAAAGGGGAGATCCGAGGGTTGTGGGGAGAGGAAAGGGGGTTTTGGAGGAGAGGAGGTTGTTCATGGGCTATGATAGGTCGTTGGCGCATGACGGTTGGAACGATCGTTGGTGGGGTGACAGTGCCCGAAATAGGGGACGAGATTTCGGGTGGGGAGGTGAAGAAAGATTTGAACGGGGAGGTCAGAAAGCGGCAGGAAGAGAGGGACCGGGTTGTGACAGGAGATTTCGAAAATTGGAGATGCCGGTTTTCAAGGGTCTTGCTGATGAGGACCCAGTAGGTTGGTTGTGCCGGGTCGAGCGTTATTTTCTAGTAAACAAGCTGACTGAATATGAAGGGGAGGCATTAGAGTGGCTTCAGTATGAGGAGGATCGTGCTCCTTTTCGTTCCTGGAACGAATTCAAAGACGGGTTGTTGGAGCATTTCCAATCGACGGCTCATGCAAACAAGTATGTCAACTTCATGAGTTTGGAGCTTTGAGTGCTTTTCTAAAGGAATGTGCGATATCAATGCGAGTGCATTGGAGGGGAAGTGGGAAAGTGGACTGAAAGAGGAGATACAGAGTGCGATGTGGAAACTGCAACCAGTGGGCATCGAAGAGAAAATGTTTATGGCCCACGTGATCGAGGATGATTTGCTTTTCAGGCTGCCAAAAATGAGGGAAGTACTTCTACAACGGTCAAGGCTAAAGTAGGAACGATTGTGTCGGGAACTAGAAGCACAGAGACTTTTGCCCACAGGACTACAACCATTCAACCGGTGTCCTATAAAAAACTCACTGAAGCCGAAATTCGAGCACGGAAGGACAAAGGGTTATGCTTCCGCTGTGATGAACGATTTGTCCCGGGGCATCGTTGTCAGAAAAAGGAGCTCCAGAACTTGGATGTGTGGGTCGTTCGGGATGCGCATGATTACTAGGATGCTGATGTGACAGATTTTTTGCCAGAAGACGGAGCTACAGAAGATGGCGTCGGAGATGGAACACCTTGAGGACAAGGTGGCTCTTGGGGGGAATTGATACGATCCGGCCCTTGGAGTTTTAGAATATTGGGAATATTAGTATTTATTATTAATTGTTATTTTAACTGTATTGGGCTTGGGCCTATTATTAGTCTTTATTATTAAATTTGGTCATTATTAGGTTTACTTGGGGAGTAAGTTAGAGGCTAGGGTTTAAGGTTATAAATAGGAGATGTTAGGTCATTGTTAGGCATCCATTGAATTGTCGTCTTTGTACTCTGGCTCTTTGAGAGATCCTCTCGAGAGAATTATCGCAGTTTAATAAAAAGTGTGGTAGATTCTATCTAACATGTTGTGTAAAACAATTCTAAAATCATGACTCAAGAGCTTTGTGAATGATGATGTGAATAGAAATAATCTTAAACTTTACCAGCTATCTACCATAATGCTTGAAAACAATTTGGAAAACAAAAATTGAAAACTGTTCTGGAGATGGTCTCCACCCTGAGCTTTTTTAGTTGATTTATTTCCCTCGTTTGTGGAGCTTGTATCTCCAAGCAATAGCCTCCGAAAAGTGGTTTCTTGTTAAAAAAAAAAGATGATCTCCACTCCATCATGCCATTTTCTCCCGTTCCTTAATATTTCTGCAATAATGTTGGATAACGTTGTCTTTCCACTTTTGTGACCTCTAGTTATGGTGGATCTGTAGAACGCATGAATGTTGACGAGTTGGAGCAAGGCAAGCAATGGTTACAAAATTCATTTTTTCTTTTAAGGTAAATGGAAAATTCTAGGCAGTATATCTTGTTGCTTATTTGTCATTTCTCATATGTTACTACTGTCACTGTACATCTGGGTTCATAGTACTCTCTGTGTTGATTGGCCGAGGATTGATAAAATGTGCCTTTTATTATAGTACTCTCTGGGTTAAGTTCTCACAACATTTTTTTTAGTAAACAGAACCTTTTCATTGATAAATTAAAGTGTTACAAATAACCTACTTGTTCATTGAGATTTGGTAGTTTCTGTGGAACATTCTAGTTCTACATTATCGTTTTGTATATAAATACTGTCGGTAATCAATTAGCTCTCTAATCTGTTGAAGAATGCAACAAGGCTGAAGAAAATATCCTCAGCACGATCAGATCTTGATTTTCTCATGTTGTGTTCCGAATACCAATTCTCTATTGCAAATGCTTAAAAAAATCATTCACTATTTTGTTTGATGGGAGAACTTTCCTTAATGCAAAAGTTACCAAAGATCAAAAGGACGAAACTCGATATTATAAGGTCCTGAGTAAAGCATTTCAATGAAGATGGTTCCTCAAGGAAATACGCTTACATATGTATACTCAACTGTCTGATTAATTAAAGCTCATTGAAAACTTACGTTTTTACAAAATTAATTTTTTGATGCAATTTTAATCTTGATAAATCTCTCTTTTGTTTTTCCCCGCCTTTTTCCTTCCACTTTTTCCTTCCATATACCTTTTGGTTTGCTTTTGATAGTGTTCTTTCTCTTGTTCACTGGATCAGGTGTGAAAATGACTCCCTCCCGAGTATTAATTGGGTCCTAGATCTTGCAAAAGCAGCAGTTTTAAGACATGGAATTTCTGGACTGGTAATTGACCCTTATAATGAGCTTGATCATCAACGGCCTCCAAACCAGTGAGTGTTATCATTATGTTTGTTCTTTCATGATGCAGTAACCCATGATATCTCCTGTGTCCTGTCAACTTCTACCACTGACATACTTTCTTAGATCTAGTGATAATACCTTTTTCCTTTCCCTGTAATTTTTTCTTTTTCCTTTTCTTTTTGGGTAGTTATGATCCCTTATCTTCCTAGAAATATTTTATCATGTTTTCCCTTGAGCAGAGTGTTTTGTCTCACATTTTATGAGACTATGGTTGCTGATGTTTTCATTTTATCTGCTCCTACGGGCTGTTTGCTTGGCATATTTAGGAAAGATTTAGTTTTAGGATTTATTAACTCCTCCTCGAATACCTACATCCAAACAAGTTTTTACTAACTTCTCATTTTTACTTTTAAAATTAATTCTCATTTCTAACCATTTATTTTTAATCATTTATTTGTAATTACTCAATCATTTCTAACCACTCATTTTTAATCATTTCTTTCAAATCAATCAAAATAACTCATTTTTAATAATTTCTTTTTTAACTACTAAAAATAACTACTCATTTTAAATCTACATCCAAACAAGGTTTTGACTCTAACTCTACACAAAAACTACATCCAAACGAGTTTTTGACTACAACTCTGAATTTTTAAGTGCTCAATATAACTCCATAATATAACTACTTAAGCTAAATCCTACCTAAATATGTCAAACAAACAGCCCCCTAGAGAGCTAAAGAGCAGATTCAACATTTTTCATTAAAATTTCTATTCAAGATGCTTAGTTTAACGCATGATCACTAATTGTCATACAAATTGAATAACTCATTGCAATTCTAGAAGCACCCAAAACTTAAAAGAGACCCGTGAATTAATTGAATCATATGATGGGCAAATTAGTTGTTGAAATAACTCATATTATCAATTAACTAACTCCAGGAATTAGTAAGATTATACTTTTTATTTGTTTGACTGTCTTGTTTTGAACTCTTCTGCTACATGACTTCTTCGTTTTCCCCACGATCTTAGATAGCTTAGTAAAATTTAATGTTGTCTTCCGAAGCATTATTTGTGTGATGATATATATCAACTTTGTACTTCCAAAAACTTCATTACTTTCTTTTGCTAGCTGCCCTGCTTTTGCCTTTTGTCTTTTTTCTATTATTGTACAGTTAAACAAGAAGTTTGGTGTCTTTTTTTTGTGTGACAGAACTGAAACAGAATATGTGAGCCAGATGCTTACTAAGATCAAACGGTTTGCTCAACATTACGCTTGCCATGTCTGGTTTGTTGCACATCCTAAACAGGTTGGTTGTTAAATTGTCATTCTTCTTGGGATCACCTAACCAATCTTTAAGAGAATTAATAATTATATATGATGGTTGTTGTCCCCAAGGGGTGGCATAGTGGTTGAAGACTTGGGCTTTGAGGGTATGCTCCCATCAAGGTTCTAGGTTCGAGACTCAGCTGTGGCATTACTCCTTTGATGTCTCCCGGTGCCTGGCCAAGGGATGAGCGTGGTTACCCTTGTTTCAAAAAAAAAAAAAATATATGATGGTTGTTATGACACAGATAATGATCCGGTTATAACAGCTATGTTATAACAGCTAGAGTAAATAGATAAGAAAAAATAGTGATACAAACTCATTCTTAATGTTTTTCGGTTTCCTCAAGCTTACATTTACTGGGGTCGCACAAACAAAAATTCACCTAAAGAAAAGGTTAGTACAAGAAACAAGTAGTGACTTACACAAAGTAACAAAAGTAGGTTCCTTGACTTTAGGGAAATTTACAAGAAAGTAATGTCAATTTGTCGTTCAAGACTTCAAGTGCAAGATAAGCTTCTAAATTTCCAAACTCAACTCCATGTTTTAAAAAATTTAACTATCATTGCTTTTACTTTATTTTCATAATCCGTTTCTTGCATATTCATGACAAGTTGGTCATTGCAATGTGATGTCAACCTCTCTAGTATAATTTTCATTTTGTTCGTCTTCTTGCCCTTTTCTCACATTTTTTTGTTTTTATGTACAGTTGCAGAACTGGTCTGGAGGCGCACCTAATATGTATGATATAAGTGGAAGTGCACACTTCATAAACAAATGTGATAATGGAATTGTTATTCATCGTAATAGGGATCCCAATGCTGGTACTATTGATCTCGTACAAGTGAGTGGAATAGTGGATATCTCATAAAAAATATAAAAAAAAAAAATTTCTATTCACTTTATTACTTTTTTTTGTATCCTTGCTACTTGAAGGTATGTGTACGGAAAGTAAGAAATAAGGTTGCTGGAACAATTGGCGACGCTTACTTGGCATATAACAGGTATGTAGAGATCTTAATTCAGTTTTTTTTCTGAATTCGGCATCGATAATAGCAATAGTTTTTATGGAAAAGAACATCAGGTAGCAGAATAATTTTCTTTTTGTCTTTTGAATTTGAACAAACTATTTGAAAACAAACTCAAGCTGTTAATTTGGAGGACACAATCACCCAATCTGGTTATTCATTGTGTATACTTTTGTCAATTTTTCTGTAATGTAATATATGGTAGAGTGGTTGTTGGAGGTGGGGGTCAAAACTCTTGGAGTTTCATCTTTAAAAATAGTCACCTAAATAATAGTCTTTACAGTAGTAAAATGGACAATATGAAGACTATGAAGAATTTGTGGATGGAATTCAGTATTTTCAACCTTGACGCTTAAAATTTTATTATAAACTCTTGGAAAATCATCAGGCTAGGCAATAAGCACGTTTATGTTTTTTTGGATTGGAAACGGTAACTTTCATTGATAAATGAATATACATAGGTGACTAAAGAAACATTACAAAAGATGTTGCCAATGAGCAAATAGAAAAGATAGGTCATAGTTACAAAAAGGTGAATGCTTATGACTCCAAGAGATTCTAGTGTGTAATGGTGAGGGAAGCAAGGGAATTAAAAATATCTTTGAATGCTCTTTATGTAGATGTATATAGCACATACAAATCAATAAACATGACATGATTTAAAAAGGTAGCAACACTTGTCTTCTCTCCTGGTTGGTGCATTATGTGCAAGATGAGTGTCAAGACACGAGCATGTCTTTTTCTCACATGCCTCTTTGGTAATAGTTGTTGATCCACAATCTGGAAAGGAAAATCATTTAAACCGAAGCATGGCTCACCTAGCCGTCCTTTTGAAGTTCTTTTGATTACTATGGATCACAAGGCACACCGGTTTCTTCACCAAAATTTGAGAAGTCCTGACCTTAGTAAATTTTCCCTATAAATTAACGGTGCAGTTGTTGGAAATTCTTTGTGGGGATTGGGGAGGATGGTTGCTAATAAATGTGCTCTTTAGTCCCGAGTTTACCAGTACTGGTTGTAGCCCTTAGAGATTGTTGTGTGTTAAAGTTAAGTATCCTTCAGCAACCGGAAAGGATCTTTTAGTATGTATCCATGTACTGTTGGCAGAAACTCAACCTTGATGGAGTTCAAAGTAGAAAGCACAAACTCTACCTAAACCTTCTTAGATGTGAGAAATGAAAAGTAGACCACTTTTGCAGTCATTGTCATCCCAATGACCATGAGCTAAACGATTGACCAATGACGATGATCGTTACTCGTGGATAGAATAGTCTAGTGTTTTCTAGAGTGAGTGATGTGTTGAGCCGTGAAAGGATTCTGTACTTGTTATGCTGCAATTCCAATTGTTATAATGTTCTATAGTGCATTTGTATGTTCAGGTTCATGTCATCTAGTTGCAAGCAAATTGTAATACACTCTGTATTCTCTGTTTGTCAGCACATCAATATCAATGTGCTTTTGTGTTTCTCTTCGTTTTCTTATTCTCCAACATTTGACGATGGTTCTGTGATGTTCTCGCCAGGGTAACCGGAGAATTCTTGGATACCGACGAGTCGTTTAAAGGACAGTTTCAACGTAAGAAGTAAAAATCATGAGAGTAGGTATGTTGTTCAAGCCTTGGCATCCACAATGAAGCTGTTTACTTGTGTTGATTGAGTATTTATTTAAGGTCATTCATTCCATTGTCGATAAATGCCTCGCTCCTAGTTCTTATATCGGTTGGCATGTATTAGTTTTTATAGGAAATTTATAATGTTCATGGATATGTGTAGAGTAATATTAGGAAATTTTTGTGACATGATTTTAATGAAAAGAAAGACTCCTTGTAAAATTAGGTGCATTCAACATCAATGTTGTCCCTATTTTGCCGAAGTTTATGTTTATGTTTATGTTGTACCATTCATATAATTCTAAAACTATTCATGTCTTTTGAGACCTAGATATAAATAGTGGGGATTTTTCTTTTTTGTTCAAATTAGGTGCAATATTCGAACTCTAAAATGTAAACTCAAATCAGAGAGTAAGGCCAAAATGGGCTCAATTGTGAGATAAAGTAATTTTGACATTACATATTAATGTGTGTAAAGAACAAAACAATTGGATTACAAATTCATTGTCGGCGTCCACCCCATGATTGATGCTTTGTCACATGGCTTGCTTTTTTATATAAAGTTTATGCCTTCTCCATTTTCTTTTTCTCTTTGAACACTACATTTTTCACAATTTCCACTTAAGCATTTCAATTATTGAATGTATTTTCGTTTTATATATGTGTTAGAGGGATTGAAACTTTATGCTACAAAGCACTCTACTTCCTGACTATCTGAATTAAGTTCTAATCAATAAGCTTATTCGTATTGTATTTTTTCTTTTGAATTCAACCACAACGTTTATGACCATAAGCTTTTTGTTATTAGGTTAGGCGGTCTCTGTTTTTGAGCTATGTTCTTGTTGACTATTATAATATATTTGATATCTATTTTTTTATTTGAGAAATTTAAATCTTGACACTTTTGTGAAGGATGCATGACAATTAAAGCTGAGTTCAACCTATATATTTAAATGAATTAAAATTGTGCTCTATATATATTTATTTATTTTTGAATTAAGAAATATTTGAAAATAAAACTTGTACTAATTGGTTATTATGTGATACACGATATTACTTGAGTACTATTCTCTTAAGCTAAAATTATGGTGTTATAAAAAAAACTAAAATTGTGCTAGTTTATATTGATTTTTGTGAAGGAGGAAGTATAAAACTTATGCTTGGGTGTTTTAGGCCCCGTTTGATAATCATTTAGTTTTTTGTTTATGAAATTTAAGTTTATTTCTACTCATATTTTTTATCATGTGCTCCATCTTTCCTATAATGTATTCAAATTTAAAAAAACAAAACAAGTTTTTGGAAGCTATTTTTTTTTGTATTTTAATATAGGTAAGATGTAGATATCCAAATAAGAAAAAAACTATAATAAGATAGTTGTTGTAGGCTTAAATTTTAAAAACAAAAAATAAAAAAATAAAAAACAAAATAGTTATAAAACGTGATCTTAATGATTTGATTTTTTAAGTGTCTAACGAATGGCTGGAAGAAGGGTTTGAGCCTTTAAGCTTGTGGCTACATACTTGGCTATATATATTTATATAAATAACTCAGTTAACATTCCTGGTCAAATCCAAACCTCTCATAATTGTTGAATTAAAAAAATATCTGCTTCCAAATTTACAATATATAATTAAATTTTTGAACAAATAAACTTCCCAAATAAAAAATGGATCCAATCTTTATATTTTTAAAAGAAATCCACTCCACAAATACAAAACATTCGAGGTATAAGAAAAAAAAGAAAGAATTATTTTAAGAAAATGTTATGTATGAAAAATTCCCATAACTAGAATTTGACTAGTTCAACTCAAAAAACAAAAAAAGAAAACGTATTGCGTCTATTGACTAGTCAAACTTTTTAACAGAATAAAAACAAAACTTCTTTGTAAAAGAATCCAATAAATCAAAGACACGTATCTTTCCATCAAGGATCCAGCCACATCTGAGCCGTCCAATCAAAAAATCAGTGGGCCCCAAAAAACGATCGCAAATGGAGCAGAAATAGGTGGCGTCCAGGCTAGCATTGCCCATTTCTCGTGATTAAAAAAAAAGGAATCCCCAACGGCTCCTCTGCGTTGGATACAGGTAGGTGACCGTTGGTGGGCCTCTTTTATTTTTGTCTTCCCAAAAAAAAAAAAAAAAAAAAACTCCATATATAACCGTTACCACTTCGTCTCTTCCAATTCATCAAATCAAATTCCAAATCACTTCGTTTCCGCAGCTGAATTCAAAGATTGTGGGTTTTAAGTTTTTTGTGCCTTTTCTTTTACTCTGTTTCTTTTCTGGGTTTTTTGTTGATTTTGTTTTTGGTTTTTGTTTGTAGTTTTGATTCGCCATGACTGTGGAGGTAGTAAAGGTTGAAGGTGCTTCAATGGCGGCTGTGGAGGTTCCTGAAGAGCCGAAGATGGTGGTTGTTGAACAGGAGAAGGAGGAAGTAGAAAAAATCGCTGTGAAGAGTGTGGAGGATGAAGTTTCGAAGCCGGTCGCCATGGAAAAGAGCTCTTCTTACAAGGAGGAAAGCAACCATCTCTCAGATCTGAAGGAGATTGAAAAGAAAGCTTTGATTGAGCTTAAATCCAAACTCGAAGAAGCCATTTTGGGGAACAATCTCTTCGTGAAAGACGAACCCAAGAACATGGAGAAAGAAAAAGAGCAGCCCAATGAAGAGACAGAGAAAAAACCAGAGGAGGAGAAGAACAAAGAAAAAAATGCAACAGAAGAAGATGAACAATCCCAGAAAACAAACGAGGAGAAAATCGCCGATGATGAACGAAAAATCAACACGGAAATTTCTCTGTGGGGAGTTCCCCTGTTACCAAACAGAGGAGCAGAGGGGACAGATGTGATTCTCTTGAAGTTCTTAAGAGCTCGAGATTTCAAAGTGAACGAAGCTTTCGAAATGCTTCAAAAGACGCTCACATGGAGGAAGAAATCGAACATCGATTCGATCCTGAAAGAGGAATTCCCATCGGAATTGAACTCCGCCGCCCTCATGAATGGCGTGGACCGCGAAGGGCACCCGGTTTGCTACAATGTGTATGGAGTTTTCGACAACGAAGAGCTTTATCAGAAAACATTCGGAACCGAGGAGAAGAGAGAACAGTTCTTGAGATGGAGGTGCCAAGTAATGGAGAAAGGGATTCAAAATCTGGAAATGAAACCTGGTGGGGTTTCTTCAATTCTTCAGATTAACGATTTGAAGAACTCGCCTGGACCCGCAAAGAAAGAGCTGAGAATTGCCACAAAACAAGCTGTGGGGATTTTGCAGGACAATTACCCTGAATTGGTCGCCAAAAACGTAAGCTTTCTTTCTAGAAGGTTTACAAAGGATGTTCAATTTCATGTTTGATTCATTTTTGGCTTTTGGATTTGCAGGTATTCATCAATGTTCCATTCTGGTACTATGCTCTGAACGCTCTTTTATCTCCATTTTTAACTCAAAGAACGAAGAGCAAGTTTGTAGTGGCTCGTCCAGCGAAAGTAACCGAAACCCTTTTGAAGTAAGAGTCGTTTTCTTCATCCATTCATTCAAACTTTGTTAATGAATCTCAAGCATCATAACTTAAAATCTCCATTGATGAATAAACAGGTACATTCCAGCCGAGGAAATCCCGGTCCAATACGGTGGCTTCAAAAGAGATGACGACCATGAATTCACTCCTGAAGACGGTGCCGTTTCAGAGCTCAATCTCAAGGCTGGATCAACCGCCTCCATTGAAATCCCTGCACCTCTGGTAAATTACTCTTAACTCTAATCGTTACACCTTAAGGTTGATGTTTATGTGCATGGTTTAACAGTGTGTTAGGTTGAATTATAATTATCTGATTCTCATGTTTTGGTCATGGGTTATAATAATTTGAGGTTAACTCAACCCTTCATACCATCTTTAACTTTACTTTTGTTATAACTTTGCACCCTGGAACTTTGTTGTAATAACCTGACTTCGCATGCTAAACATAATTATTATAACCTCTTGTAATAATAATAACAAAGTTTTTATAACAATCATTTGTTATAATAACTTGTTCCTGTCCCCTAGGGGAGTGGTGTAGTGATACAGTGTCTAGACTTTGAGGCCGGCTCTATTCAAAGTCTCAAGTTCGAGGCGGCTGTGCATCCCCGTGCCATAGTAGTCTAGGGATTAAGGAGCAAAGCTCCTGGTGCCGGGGTCATCAAATAAAGCAAATAACATGTACTCAGGATATCATAACACTGTTATAATAACCAAAATGCAAGTTATTATTATTTTCTCCGCATAATAACTTCGTTTATTCATCGTTTATAATAACTCAATTGTTTCCTATGCCCCCATTTTGTGTTTTTTGATGGATCTGAAAGTAAAGTTTGAATTGTGTGGAAACCAGGGGGAGAGCAGCCTGATTTGGGATTTGAGTGTAGTTGGGTGGGAAGTGAGTTACAAAGAAGAATTTGTGCCATGTGATGAAGGGTCATACACCATTATTGTGCAGAAGGGGAAGAAGGTGAGTGGAAATGAAGAACCAGTGAGGAACACTTTCAGGAACACTGAGCCTGGCAAGATTGTGCTCACTGTTGAGAATGTTTCCAACAAGAGGAAGCGAGTTCTGTATCGATTCAAGACGAAGAAGATTGAGTGAAAAAAAAAGTGTTGAAAGAATTTTTCTCTGTGAGTGAGGTTGATTTTTATTTATACTCTGTTTATATGTGAGTTTCATTATAGAAATTTGAAAGTGGAGGGTGGAGGTGAGGAAATTGGAGTGATAGAGATTATTCTTTTGGAGGATTATTTATTCTTGTAATTTAATTTGTTTGAAGTTGTTTTTGAGAGTGTTATTGATTCTTTGTTGTTCTAATGAATAATTTTGATAGAGTTCTTTTTCTTAATGCTCTTTTCTATTAGGCAGGCCCTTCTTGGGGTGGCTTTCTATGCTGGATGAAACGACCTAGAATTCCCAAAAATTTCTACATTTATTATTGTATGAGGAACAAGTAAAGTTATGAGTTAATTCCATAGCTGATTCACAGACATTATAACAAAAGAGAAATAATCCCATCATTAATTTTAGAATGCAGGTCGCACACATCATTTGTATCTCAAAATTGAGTCTCAAACCAGTCCATAGCAGCATACTTCTCTTTTCCCGGCATTGCCGTTCACCTCGCAAGTAAGACGAGAGCTCATAAGTCCTCCATTTAGATCTCCTATTTCAAACACCATTGTGCTTCATGTTGTTAGTATCGAATGAATCCATTCAGACTTTCATTTTTAGATCCTGGAATTTTTGGTTTTGTGTCTAATGATTAAACTCTAACGATACGCATATTTGTATCTCAAAATTGAGTCTCAAACCAGTCCATAGCAGCATACTTCTCTTTTCCCGGCATCGCCGTTCACCTCGCAAGTAAGACGAGAGCTCGTAAGTCCTCCATTTCGATCTCCTATTTCAAACACCACCATTGTGCTTCATGTTGTTAGTATCGAAATAATCCATTCAGACTTTCATTTTTAGATCGTGGAATTTTTGGTTTTGTGTCTAATGATTAAACTCTAATGATACGCATATTGATTCAGTGCCCTTGATTGTTTGCTGTAGAGGGATTCCATATTAAAAAAGTTAGGAGGTCAAACGACCTTTATAAGATCTTGAAACCTTATACTACCTAATAATTATCACTATGAAAGGCTTGGACAAATGAGTCTGTTCAAAACTAGTGCATCATGTATTTTTCTTGCACCAGAAAAATAAGAAACCACTCCACACGATTTTATTTAGTAAACCATTCAAAACAAGCCGTTCAGACACCCCCTTATTTTGGCTAGACAAACAAGTTGGGGTTTGGGATAAAACAAACAAATAACAACATCAAGTCTATGACAATAAGATAGGAGGTATGCTTTGCTCGTGCCTAAAGAAATTTGAAGGATCAACTTTGGTCTTAACATGCACAAGCCTTTTGAAATTGTTTCCAAAATACTTCAACCCCCAAACGCTAGCTTGCTCGTAGCTCGTGCTTCCATGCTTCTTGTTTGTTCCAATGTCAAGGTCTCTGTAATTGACATAAGCAGCTCTTGGCGAGTTCGAGACGAAAGGAGTCATGTAACTGTAAAGTTCTCGTATCCAACTTAAGTGTCTTTCATTTGCATCACTGCTTTGTTTTACCCAACCGGCGATATACGAGATTTTGTATAGATATTCAGCTCGATGTGAAAAGGGAGTTTTTGATGAAGAAATCTTGCTCATTTCTCCACCATTAGGAAATAATAAAATTTGTGAGAATTCTATTTGTTGAGATTTTAATCTATCCCATATTCCCTCCAATGCATGCTCGGAAATGGGTTCCTTCACATAGTCAGATTTGATTTTGTAGCTTCCACCCACGAATGGTGTTTCTGTTACCAAAACTTCCAAGGGCTCTCCATTTGTAAACCAGGCTGCAATCAGAGTTGATTCAATCCAACTTGTTTCTTTGCAATCATCTTTTGCCAAACCCAATTCAGGGAATGTTTTGTTCATGATTGCAATAAGCTCATCTGCCTTCCCAAGAAACAAAGAGAAGAATGAAGCTGTTTGATTGCTTTGGACTCCTTGAGTTGGATTCCCACCTATATCATCAAAATTCATTTATATAGCTGAAAAGAATATAAATGTATGAATGAAGTGGTTTTGTGACAGAGAAAAAGAATGATTATGAGGGAATAATTCCTTTACACACATTTATACCACCAATGTCAATATTCATTCCTCTTATAATTACTATTCATTCCCTCATAACTACTTTTCATTCTCTCCAAACTATTCTATTCATTTCTTAATAATCACTATTAATTCTCTCATAACTATTTAGTTCTCCTATAATCATTATCTACACTCTAAACACAGATAATAATTGTTTCCATTAACATTTTTTGCACTCCAAACACAGGTAACAGTTCCTTCTAAAAACATTCCCTTCAACTTAAACATACATAATCATTCTCCCTCGTATCTCTCATGTATTATCATTCTTTCATAATCATTCCCATTCTCTACCCCAAACACCTCACAAGAAAATTTAGTTGCAACCAACTATCACGAGTTGACCTAGTGGTTAAGAGAGTTTTGGAGAACCAAAATATTATAAGTTCAATCTACAATGATTTTATTACATCGAAATATTGCAATGGTCAGACCATTTTTCTTACAAAAATAGGTGATGTGCATGTAAGATGATCCAAATACTCACATATACGAAAAAATAAAAGTAGTTGGGACGTAATGAAACCGAATTACCAGTCAAATTGACACCAAGGAGTAGGTTTTCCTCCATTTTGTTGGCGACATACTGCCATTGATAAACAAGCTTCTTGGTACTTTTGTCCAAAATCTTTTCCAGCCTGCAAATAGTCACAATTGGTGGAACTAAAACCAGCTTCACCTTCCACCCCACAACAATGCCAAAGCTCCCTCCTCCCCCACCTCTAATAGCCCAAAACAGATCCTCTCCCATTGCCTTTCTATCAACAACCTTCCCTTTAGCATCAACCAAATAAGCATCCACAACATTATCAGCAGCAAGCCCATATTTTCTCATCAACCACCCATATCCACCACCACTAAAGTGCCCACCAACACCAACACTCGGACAAACACCCGCCGGAAATGCGAGGACCCGACTTTTCTTAGCAATTTCGTAATAGAGTTCACCTATGGTTGCACCAGACTGTACCCATGCAGTCTTGTTCTTCATGTCAACCGTGATCGACCTGAGATTCGTTACATCAACGACAACAAATGGACGGTAATTAGAGATGTACGAAAGGCCCTCGGTGTCGTGCCCTCCGCTACGAGTTCGGACGTGCAAGCCGTGCTTTTTCGAGCAGATGGCAGCGGCTTGGATATGGGAAACATGGGATGGTTGGATTATGGCAAGTGGTTTTGAAGATTTGGGTGTTGAGAATCTGATGTTTTGAGTATAGGAGTTCAAAATGGAAGAGTAAGAGGAATTGGTTGGAATGTATACCATTTTTGAAATGTCTGAGGAGTGGAGGGAGAGACATTGGAGAAAGTCTCCATGTTTGTAAGATGAAGCTCTCCATATTGAAAATGAAGACAGAACAAGGAAGGCAAAAACATAAGACTTCATTTTTGTTTTGTGCAATTTAGGCATTCAAAATCCATATTTATTGGGATTTGATTTCCTAAATTACAAATCAAATTCAAACACTTGAGTGTGCCATTTTCTAAGTAATACAACTCCCCCGAAAATCTTCTAACAATCCATTAATGGTTGTGAAATGAATAATGTTTTAAATGTTAGGCGTTGAAAATGTGAGATTTTGAGTCGATCTTAAGAAAAGAAGAGTAAATCAACCTCAGGCTTTCCTTGACTAAAAGGTTATAGGTTCGATCTTCACTCCATCAATTGTACTTTGTTAAAGTTTGAATATTAGACTTGTTTATGTATTTTATTATTATTATTATTTTTTTATAGTATCTTCTTTTGTCTTTTCACCGGTACATAGCTAAAACAATCGTGTATGTTTTTGTTGAGATATTTTTTACTAGTGCATAGCTGAGGCAACCCTATATATCTGTATATATATCTTTTTGTACTGTCTATAATAACTCTCTAATTCTGTAACAAGTGTTATAATATATAAAGCTATTAAAAATTTCATATCGTGTACAACGTTCTTAAATTTTGTACAATAATAATCCTTTGTACACGCAGAAATAATAGCCCGGACATTAAATGAAAGTTATTATAACTTCCTATGTTGAAATAACTCCGTATATAATAACTCATCGTTTATAATAGTTCGATGGTTGTCTCAAATGCATATGTTTTGTGTTGTTGTTAGGTGGATGTGAAAGTAAACTGTGAATTGTGGCAACAGAGGAGAGCACTCTGATCTGGGATTTGACTGTATTGCGCCATGTGATGAAGGATCATACACCATTATTGTGCACAAGGGGAACAAAATGAGTGGAAATGAAGAATTTTTGCCATTTTCTTCTTGTTCATTCTGTTTGAGGATTTTATATATAGAGCTTGTCAAATGCACCTCTCTCAAATCTTACTGGAACTATCTGGGCAACTAGCTTATTCAAAGAGTTTTTCTTGGAGACTCGAACCTAAGATCTCAAGGTCATTAGGTGTACATCGATGCCGCTTGAGCTACTGCTCTATTGACAGTTTTTCTTGGATTTAATTGTATGCGGGAGTCTTTTTTTTTTTTTTTACTTAGTGTCAAAATGAGTCTCTTTTAAAGCTAATCTTAAAATTGGGTTGGTGCGTCTTTACGAGCTACATTCATAAAAACATATTAAAGGTTGTTAAGATTATGCCTACGTGGCTAATAAGACAAAAATGATTGACCAAATTTTATGGATGTAACATCTCTTGTAAAGATACAACAATCTAATTTTATGATTAGTTGAAAAAGAGACTCATTTTGACGATAAGTTAAAAAAAAGACCCTGCATACAATTAATCCCTTTTTTTGTCCTCTTCACGTTCTTTTCACATAGGAAGTTCTTTTAGTTCTTAGGAACTTTAGGGCCATTTGTTTGACATATTTAGGTAGGATTTAGCTTAACTTATATTGAGGAGTTAAAAATTGAGAGTTGTAGTAAAAAACTAGTTTGAATGTAGTTTTTGTGTAGATAAATTAGAGTAAAAACCTTATTTGGATGTAGATTTAAAATGAGTAGTTATTTTTAGTAGTTGAAAAAGAAATGATTAAAAATGAGTGTTTAAAAATGAGTTATTTTGATTGATTTGAAAGGAACGATTGAAAATGAGTGGTTAGAAATGAGTAGTTATAAATAAATGATTAAAAATGAATGATTAGAAATGAGAGTTATTTTTAAAAGTAAAAATGAAGAGTTAGTAAAAACTCGTTTAGATGTAGGTTTTCGAGAAGAAGTTAATAAATCATAAAACTAAATCCTACCTAAATATGTTAGGGTGTTTGTTTGTTCAATTTAGAGAGGATTTAAAATGAGTATTTATTGACTACTCCTAAAAAAATCACATGCAAACAAGTTATTGTAACTACTTAAAACAACTTCTATTTTTATTACAAAAAATAGTACCTCATTTCTAACCAATTATTTCTAATAATTCTTTTCTAACTACTCAAAATAACTCCTCAATTCTAACCACTCATTTCTAATTATTCATTTCTCTACTTAAAATAACTCGTTTTTAATCACTCATTTCAAATCATTCTTTTTTTAGCTATTCAAAATAACTACTCAATTCAAATCTACATCCAAACAAGTCATTGTCTCTAATTCCTCTACAAAAAAATCACACCCAAACCAATTTTTGACTCTAACACTCAATTTTTAACTATTTAAAATAACTCTTCGTCCAAACACATGTTTAAGGTTATTCTTGTTAAATATAAACTACTGAAAAAACAATGAGGAGACCTAATAACAAAGACCTCATATCATCTGATGTGAAATACTCACACTAATCAAGATCTCTTACCAAATACACAGACCAATTCAACAAATAACACTTAATAAAGAGAGCGACCATAGAAACTACACATTATACATTCACTTTGCAAGGCGAAATCAAACTTCTATTAACTTCAATGCCAAAAAACATATGCAAATATAATAAACAAGACATCAGATTTAGCCTAAATCTCAAACTTAAATGCAAAGAGAAATAAACCAAAGAGAAGATTAGCTTCTCTATAACCCATCAATGGCAAACTCAGATTTAGTAGCATTTTTACACATAAACATGATACAAGAAACCTATTATAAAATTTGCACAATATTTTTCCACTAACTTAATACAAACTTAATCATTTAACTGTGCACTAGGGCAGGGTTTTCTAGATGAAAATGACTATTTGAACGCGAAAAACGTGGGATGGTGTCGATAATGCGAGGTGAGTAGAATTAACCAAAAAAAAAAGATTTTTTTTTTTGAAATCTCAATTAAAGTGCAATTTGGGTGCAGCCATGTCTGCACCCTAGAGGTGATTCACCTGTGCATTTCTGGTGTCACACATCTTATTTCACTTTTATTTATTTATTTTTTTAATAAAAAAAATGTGTGGCTTAGACATGAGTAACATGACTTCTAGCGTGCAGCCATGACTGCATTCAAATTGCACTCTCTCAATTATTTAGGGATAGAAGATTCAAATTTATAACATTTTATTAAATGCATATTGATGTCGTCAAACCGTTGTTTTTATTGGCTAATATAAATTGATTTAGTCTTTAGAATGAGAGAAATAAAAATGCTCGTGAACAATATGTCCTAGAATTATTGATCGTTGTGTTTTCGTTGCAATATTTGGAAATGCTAATTTTTATAAAAATGAATAATATTTATCTTTTATATGAGATTCATTTTTATAAATTTTATATAATTTTTTTTTTGAAACAAGGTAACCACGTCCAGAGGTCAGACATCGGAGACATCAAAGAAATACTGTCACAGGAAAAACTCGAACTCAGGACCTTGAGGGGAGCATACCCTCAAAGTCCAAGTATTTAACTACTGCGCCACCATTTGGGGACTGAATTTTATATAATTATGATGCATTCATAGATTAATAGTTTTTAATAGTTTATAAACACACAATTATCTTAATTTAATAATTTTTATAATTTTTTTTATAACAAAATTACAATAAACTATTATCGTGTAGTTTTCACCTTTAAAAACTTTATTTTATCAAATTAAAATTCAAACTTAATTAAGTATTACATGCCTACTATTTCTAGTATTGGATATTAAAAGGATTGATGTGACAGGTTAATTTATTGTTTGATAGTACTTCATTTTATTACCATGATCACAAAATTGATTTTAAAAATTAATATTCGATTTTTTTATAATCGAGAACAATAATATCTTAAGTTAGTGGCACGTTGATTAATTATTATATAAATTTATTACTATTATATAAATTTATTACATTATCTTTTTTGGTCATGAAAAGAAACCATATCCGGTGAGTGGGAAATCTCCCAACAATAATACAGCCAAGTACCCTCTCCCACACCCCCTCTATGATTATTTATTTCTTCCTTTTTCTTTTTCTTTTGTTGTTATATCGAAAAAAAATATTTTATATACAAAACTTTTGTTTATTTAAAACTTATTATTATTGATACATAAATTTTCATTTGTAACGATTTATCTAAGCAATTTTAATTTTATAATAATTTATTCTCTAAATTTTAACAACTAATAAGTTAATTTTTATGTTTCATATTTTCTTTTTTTTGCAATGATTTAATTTTAAATAAATAGAATTTTGTCGAGATTTAGTGAAATTTATTAACAAACAATCATTATAGATGGACTTCATAGTCAAAGATGACATTGTATTGATGAACTATAGAGCTATTAAAGGAAAGTTATTGAAGAAAAAAAATTATATCAATAGAAAATAAGAGAATATATTTGGAGAAAAATATGGTGGAGGCAATATATAAAAACTATTATTCTAATCTAAAAAGCTGGATGCGCATTAGAATAATACAATAATCATAAATCTATTCTAATACTCTAACGTGAACCAAAATTATAAATTCAATTTATAGCAATACTTTATTCGACAATTTTTCTCGACATTTATTAAAAGAAATAGTTGGAGATACACACAAGTTTGAGGGAAAAGTCATTCCTAGCAAACAACTACAAATGGTGAATCATTCCATCACACAACTCCCCAATCTAATTATGACGTCTTCTGTGTTCATCCCACTTTGCCTTGCCTTTATTGTTCTTTCGTCATCTTCATTATGTGCAATAGCTTCTTCAAACAAACATCAACATTTTCTTCAATGTCTATCACACCATTCTATTACCAATGTTGTTTACACTCCCAACAACTCCTCTTATTCTTCTATCTTGAACTTCTCCATTCGAAACCAAAGATTCTCAACGCCCAATACTCCGAAGCCACTCGTCATCATAACGCCAACGATCGTTTCCCATATTCAAGCAGCTGTCATTTGCTCCAAATCACATGACCTTCAAATTCGAATCCGAAGCGGGGGTCATGACTACGAGGGCCTTTCCTACGTTGCCCACGTCCCATTCATTGTGGTTGATCTTATCAATCTCAGGACCGTTACCGTGGACGTCGAAAAGTGTACAACATGGGTGCAATCAGGAGCAACTCTAGGTGAACTTTACTACAAAATCGCTGAGAAAAGTCGAACCTTGGCGTTCCCGGCAGGCATTTGCCCGACGGTCGGCGTTGGTGGACACTTTAGTGGTGGTGGATATGGATTGATGCTGAGAAAATATGGGCTTGCTGCTGATAATGTAATAGATGCAACATTGGTTGATGCTAATGGGAAGTTTCATGATAGAGAGTCGATGGGGGAGGATTTGTTTTGGGCGATCCGAGGGGGCGGCGGAGGGAGCTTCGGAATTGTTGTGGCTTGGAAGCTCAAACTAGTTCATGTTCCTTCCATTGTAACCATTTGCTCAATTGGAAGAACTGTGGAGGAAGATGCAATCAAGCTAATCCATCAATGGCAATATGTAGCTGACAAATTGGATGAAAATCTAACACTTGCCATCTCTTTAATTGGTATTCTTTCAACATAAGTATTTTAGTATGATTAGATTTTGAGGGTTTATTGAATTTTGAATAACTCAATTGTTGATGATGATAGGTGGGAACATTTCAACAAAAAAAGATGGCAAAATAAACCCATTAGCCTTATTCTTCTCTTTGTTTCTTGGAGAGGCAAATGAGCTTATGGAAATCATAAACACAACTTTTCCTAAATTGGGTTTGAGAAAAGAAGACTGCATAGAAACCAGTTGGATTGAATCAGTCCTTTTTGTAGCCAATGGGTTTCAAATTGGAGACGTGTTGGAATCATTGCTCAATAGATCAGCACTGATACCACCAACTAGTAATGGAAGCAGCAAAATCAAAACTGACTATGTCAAGGAACCCATAACTGAAATTGCAATTAAGGGCATGTGGAAAAGATTAGAATCTGAAGATATAGAAGCAGCACAAATTATATTTATTCCTTATGGAGGGAAAATGAATCAGATTTCTGAATCTGAAATTCCCTTCCCACATAGAGCTGGAAATTTGTACGAAATCGACTATATTATTGGGTGGAAAGAGGAAAGTGTGGATGTGGAGGAAAGACACCTGAATTGGATACGAGAACTTTATAGTTACATGGCTCCGTTCGTTTCGAAATCACCTAGAGCTGCGTATGTGAATTGTAGGGATCTTGATATTGGAACGAACGACAAAAATGGAAGGACGAGCTACAAGCAAGACATGATTTGGGGTTTAAAGTATTTTGGTAATAATTTTAAGAGGTTGGTGAGTGTTAAGACAGAGGTGGATTCAGACAATTTCTTTAGACATGAACAGAGTATACCCATTCTCAAAACCAGCCTAGAATTTACCAAAACAGAGTTGAATATTTTAGATAACATGAATGTGTATTCAAATGATGCCTCAACCTATTATTGTGCTGCAAAATAAAGGGTTGTGTGTACTTTTAAGCATTGATCTAATTATTATTGTTTTTGAGAAATGAGTATTAATATGTCTATGTGGCTTTGAGCTGGCATTCTTGTTGCCCTTGTTCAGCACACTTCTAAAGTTGGGTGTAGATCTGATTTTGAATTGATTCATTATAGTCCATTTTAGTTTTTTTTTTTAAGAAATAGATTTATTTGATAATGGTTCCTGTTTTTTTAGTTAAAAAAAAATAATTGAAAAGTGTTTCTATATTTAGGCCAAATTTTAGGAAACTACGAAGTAGTTTCCCTTGTTGTGTGTTTTTATTTATGATGTGTTCTTCTTTCCTTTTCTTTGTTTTTTAGTTTGATATAATTTGTTTGTTGTTGCTCATTTTATTCATGAATGTGTAGTGTGAGTATGCTTGTTGCCTACGTGGCACAAATTTTTATCACACATTAAAACATAAAATTAATAAAACATGGGAAACAAAATAAATAACTTGTAGGTAAGTATGCTCACCTTACACATTCATGTGTGTAGGTAAGTATTGCTCTTTTAAAAATGCTAGGAGGTCTTCTCTTGTTGATGTAGGATCCACAATGAATTCTTTTAAGATGGTGTTGTTTTTGAGTTTACCATTCTTGATCTCGATCTCAATTTCTTTAATTTCTGAATAAAAATGTAACATAATTTGAATCATATGAGTGAACATAGAAGTTTAGATAATCCTTAGATTAAACTGAATGAGTTGGTGACAGAATTAATTATTTTAGTTGATTGTATTCCAATTAAACTTTATAGTCATAGATTCAATTATGAAAATTTATATTTGATTATTTAAAAGCAGTAATACTTTTCATGTAAAATTTGTGGTCGCCCTTTCTCAATTTAAAAAAAAAAAAAAAAAAACCTAGATCACATCTTAATTATCGTTGGCTTCTTGTTCTCCTTAGACCGGTACGCGAACCAACGGTGAGATATCGGCTTAATAAAACGTTATTCACGTTTCTGAATTTTCTTTTACTTTTTTTCTTTTTTGCCTGTTACACTTTTTTTTGGTTGAAAAAGAAAAAAAAAGGAAAATAACATTTTTCGTTGGTACAATTTCTATTTAGTTCATAAATTTGAAACATTTTAATATTTAAATTTTAACTTTAATTTTGATTTAACTGTTAAAGTTTGAAAATTTATTCTTTTATTATTGAGCCTCATTTTTAGTCATTTGTGTAAACTTTATATTAATTTATTTAGCTGTTTCAAAATAACATTGGTCATGCATTTCATGTTTCTTTGAAAGATCATGTTCGAGAAGGCTGGAAAACATTTAAACTAAAATATCCTTTGAAGTATTTTAATGCCACAGTCTAGGGACGAACGAGTGATGTTCCGAGTATAGGGGAGCGAAGCCTTCATTTACCAGTTTTCAAAAAAAAAAAAAGACATTGGCCATGCATTTGCCCCAAGAGTACAGTCCTCCAATCAGAGAAACAAAGCAAGAAATCTTCCCGGCGAGTCATGGAGGGGCACCAAACCCGTGTAAAAGACAAAGTCGTATGATAATTAAATACAAGATAGATCATGAATATATAAAAGAGATTAAATAACTTGAAATACAATATTGAAAGTCTTTTAAGGTAATGCATATATTAACCATTATTTCCTTTTTTGAATTCAACTTTAAAAGAAAATTAAAATCTATAACTTTTTGTTCACTTTTTTAGTTCAACTAATTATGAATCCGTAATTTCAATCCTTGACTTTTTGGTTCATCATACACATAAATATCTTTTTGGTTTACTGAACAATTTTTTGGCTATGACCGTTGAGTTATACTTTTTAACAAAGAAGTAACATTAATAGTATTAAAAGTAACAATAATAGTACTAAAAAAAAAGAAGTAACATTAATAGTTCAATGATTACCCATAGTCCTCAAACCCACCAATAATGTATTATAATGATCATCCTTACCATAAAAGAACAATATATAATTAAATTGATTAATTAATAAATTATTATTTTCATAATAATTTTTAATGCATGTTTATGAGATTTTTTTTCTTCGAATTAATCCCATGTGTTTGGACCGGTATTTGGTGGTACTCTTCTAAAGCATTTTGTTAAGAGCAATACTTGTCTACACATAAATGTGTAGGATGAGTATATTTATTACTCATGTGACACAACTATTTACATAAAATTGATAAAAAATTGGAAAATAAATAAATATGTGGCAAAAACTTGTGCTACATAGGCAAGACACATAATCACTCTACACATATATGCGTAGGTAAGTATTACTCTTTTGTTAATGTATCTTTATCAAAAGAAATATGAAGGCATTCTTAATTTCGTATAAAACAAAAAATCTAGTTCAACGAGATAGAAAAATTTGAATTTAAGACTTCTCAAACATAGATATACTTATATTGGTTGAACTAGTGCGTTGTTGGTGGTGTTTATAAAATTTATTCTATAAATATTATTCTGGTTCATTATTTTATAAATAATCATAATTAGTTTGAAACGGTTGGGAAGAACCTTCCCTAATAATTGCACGAATAAGTAGAAGAATACTAAGAAATTAAAATAAAGCTCTACAATTGAGAAAAAAGTGTTGAATAAAAAGAATTTCTACTATGTAAAAAATTATTACAATCATAAAATTATTTTCCGATCTACAAAAGAGAACTTAATTAGAGCCCGTATACTAAACTTAAAATTCTTCTGATTTGTTTTGAATCTAAAGTCTTATACTTCTTTATAGTGCTTGAAACACACCCACAACTACCTTGTTTCTTTTTTTTTTTTCTCTGACGATTACTACCTTGCATCTTTTCGATGTAGAACAATTTACTTCTAATATTTTGTCAAACCCAACTCAAACCATAGTAAAAAGTTAATTGATTTTAATCAAATAGTTAATTATAACTATTGAAAATGAATATATATACTAAATTGTGTTAAAGATGAGAGAAAAAGGAGGGTAAAGGTGTAAAAGTGATAGCGCAAGCTTAAGGGCCAACCAAACAAGGAGATCTAAAACTCAAATCCATTTTTTTAGCTAAATTGCCTTAAATTTGGAAACTTAATTTAATGTCTGCATTTGTATGTTCCCCACCTATTTTTTTAGCTGTTTTTTAGTGAATTATTTTACCTCTACAAATTAGAGCATATGGAAATCATTAAGGGGTTTGTTAAAAGGTTTTGGAAAAACAATAGATTCAATAAAATTCGAGTTTATTCCATGTGTTTTAGTACTTTTTGAAATGTTTTTAGTAGTAGATATACAAATTTGAGTAACAATTTCAATGGTAAAGAGACCTTTTCAAATAATTTTGTAGGTTCATGATATATTTATAAACAATATAATAAAATAGTGATAGTTATAACCTTCGGATTGAATTCAATATAGCTATAGGAAGATTCTAACTCATGACTGGTTTTTTTTAGTACATATCGAGGGAGGGAGGACAAGTATCGATTCTCAAGATCAAACCCTATGACACTGATGTTGAATTGATTTACAACCAAACAATGAAAATATTGAGCCACTAATCCATTCGGTAACTCATGGCCAGTTAGTTATTAGATATATATTGGTGTTGCTGAGCTACCACCCTTAATTAAGTTACAATCATATGGTTTTGTTATTATATTTTTGTATAATTATACTTTAACATTATTATGTAACTTATACTGTTTTTAAATTTAACATAAACAAAAAGATTTTTCATATAAAATAGTATTTTTTTTATTTCAACATCTTTGGCTACATTGAACTATACTTTTCTTGACATATGAAATAGTATACACTTATTTAAAAAAAACACACACACATTGAAAAGAAAAGACTTTATCACACAAACTTTATTAACCCAACCACAAATAAAAGTCAAACATCAATATATACATGTTCATGTATGCCCCTTATTTTGCAACACACAAGTAGGGATTGAGGCATAGTTTAAACAAAAGTTAAAAAAACTTCAAATATTCTAATAATTTGAGTATCTTCTAATTACGATAAGAGAGAAGGTATACTTTGTTCATGCCTAAAGAAATCATAAGGATCAACCATAGTCTTCACATGCACTAATCTATTAAAATTCTTCTTTCCAAAATACTTCAAACCCCAAATGCTTGCTGTAGTATAGCTCGTCTTTCCAAATTTATTGTTTGATCTAATAACAAGGTCTCTATAATTGGGATAAGCCACTCTAGGCGATTTCGACACGAAAGGAGCCATGTAGCTATATAATTCTTGTATCCAATTCAAGTGTCTCTTATCTGCATTAAAACCTTTTTCTACCCAATTCATAGTGTAACCAATTTTGTACAAATATTCACCTTTATGTGAAAAGGGAGTTTCAGACTCTGAAATTTGACTCATTTTTCCACCATAAGGAATAAATATAAGTTGTGACATTTCTACATCTTCAACTTTTAATCTACCCCATATGCTTTGGATTGCAGCCATAGGGATGGGCTGCTTGATATAGTCGGATTTGATTTTTGTGTTTTCAATGCCAGTAGTAATTTTAATTAGTAGTGCTTTCAAGTTCATATCTCGTTGAGACCTTCCGCTCAAGATGAGGGTATTTCGATCCAACTTGTTTCTATGCAGTCTTTATTTGTGAAACCCAATTCCGGAAAAGTTGTCCTCATGATCGACAAAAACTCATCTACCTTTCCAAGGTATAAAGACACGAATAGAGCAAATGGGTTGATTTTACCTTATTGTCTTATGAAACTCCCTCCTATTATCAATAATTGAGTCATCACACAATTACAAATTTTGTTGAAAAGTAATTTGATATAAAATGAAAGTTTAAAAAAAAAAAAAAAAAAAAAAAATTTACTAAGATTTAATCTTTTAGATTTTTCTTTTTCTGTCCTGAGATTTTGCATGCATAATAAAAAAAAGAGCAAAGTATTTTCATCTATAACATAGAATCAAAATTAATTTATTCGTCGTGCGAAATTCTATAAATTTCAATAAGTGATAGTGTTTTATCTTTGATTGGTTTCTATTACTGGTAGATTCATTCTATTACTCGATAAAAAATCATGTACTATAAATGAATTATTTAAAAAATTATGCTGCAAATATAATACAGGAGGTAAGATGTACGGCTGAGGTAAATTTTTTTTTTTATGAAAATATATTTAGCTTTTTTTTTCTACCATTTTCTAAGACGTCTTTCACATTATTTAAATGAAATATTTGAGTTCTTTGCTAAATTTCAAAAAGAAAAACATTTCTACTCTAGAAAAATTCTTTTTCTTTTTGTTTTTAAGATTTGAGTTGATTTTTAATAAATCATATAAAGTCAATAAATCATATAAATCATATAAAGTCAATTAATCATAGTAATAAAAACCAAACTAAACCGATATATATATATATATATATATATATATATATATATATATATATATATATATATTATTAATAAATCATATAAAGTCATATTCCTTTCTTAAAATTTTGAAGATTTCTTTAATTCACTCTTATTTCAACTAAAAAATATCTTTAAATAGTTTTCAATAAGTTCAAAAATATTTTTGACTTTTAAAAATGTGTTGTTTATAAAAAGTTTTTTTTAATGAGAAATGATGTTTTTGATATATTAAAAAAAAAAAAATTGATCGAATCCAAAACCAAACCGAACCAATTGAAAACCAAACTATTGATTCTATACTTTATTAGATATTGGATTGAATCTATTTTTTAAAAATGGATGATATGGCACAAAATCAACAAAAATCGAATCGAAATCACCTCGAGAGCTAATGCTAATGCATTCTCTTTATAAGAGTCTTGTTTTTTTTTTAAAGCTTCTTCTATAAGATTTAAAACCATATAGAGAAATTGAAAAAAAAAATTTAAAAACAAAAAATCGAAAACCAAAATTTGTGGTGTCGTTTTCATGTGAATATAAATATAAGAAAAATAAATTTCGTTTAAAGGGATGAAATAATTAATTAATAACCAACTCAAGCAAAACGTGGATTATAAAAAACTCAAACAAAGCGTTGGTAAAAAAAATACCTGCCAAATTAATACCAAGGAACAAATTCTCATCCAAATTATGAGCAACATATTGCCAGCGATGAATGAGCTTGGCTGCACCCTCCTCTGAAGTTCTGCTAGCCATACAAAGTGTCGCGGTAGCCGGAACCGGAACCAGCTTCACCTTCCATGCCACCACGATCCCGAAGCTCCCTCCGCTGCCGCCTCTAATTGCCCAAAACAAATCCTCCCCCATCGACGCTCTATCGTGAAAGTTCCCATAAGCATCAACCAAAGTTGCATCGATTACATTATCAGCCGCAAGCCCATATTTCCTAAGCAAAGTCCCATATCCACCCCCGCTAAAGTGTCCACCAACCCCAACCGTGGGACAAAGACCTGCCGGAAACGCCAAGGTTCGACTTTTCTCAGCAATTTTGTAGTAAAGTTCACCTAGGGTTGCACCCGATTCAACCCATGCAGTGCTACTTTCGACATCAATGGAGATGGAACTTAGATTAATCATGTCCACAACGATGAATGGGACGTGGGCTATGTACGAAAGGCCTCGAAATCATGGCCGCCGCTTCGGGATAGGATTTGAAGGCCATGTGATTTCGAACATACAACGGCGGCTTGGATGTGGGAAACGTGGGTTGTTGTTATGATGGCGAGTGGGTTTGGAGTTTCGGAGGTTGAAAATCTTGGGTTTTGAATAGTGAAGTTCAAGATAGAAGAATAGGAAAAGTTGTTTGGAGTGTAAACGAGTTTAGAAATATTGTAACTATTTGGAGAATAATTGGAGAGACATTGAAGAAAGTTTTGGTGTTTATCACCATAATTTGCTTCAACCCATAATGAAGATGAAGATAAAATAATGAAGACAAGAGAAAGAATGATTAATGGAGAAGACTTCATGGCTCGGGTTTACATTTTTGTGATTGAAAGTTTAATTATTTATAGTGGTTTTGTTTTTTTTTTTTTGAGAAAAGCTTGGCCTTGATGTTAGAAAAAAAAGGACAAAAAAAAAAAAAAAATTCCATATTCACAACAATACGTAAACATTAATTATACATTTAATAGTTTGAGTACTAAAACTTCCAACCAAGAGTTTAATAGTTTTTACTCAAAAGAGAAAAAAAAAGTAGAAGGTTTCTTCCCCCAACCAGCGAGTAAACAAAGTAACGATCATACATACCATTACAAAATTAGCATTTTAAACGTAATAGTCCAAAAAGGATTTTCTCACACTAAAGGTATTGGTAAGGCAGTGTATGATAAATGGTAAACAATTTAATATAAAAATAAAAGAACTATAATGTAGCTCATTGACCTAGGCTTCTCCAATGACTTTTTCATTTGGATTAAAAAGAAAAATTCAGCATCGGCTACTAGAATTCGGCTTGACAGATATTTTGCTAACCCTTTGTTTATTTCTAAAGCTGGTAAGATTCTTATTGATCATTTAAATTTTCATTCTTCGGGTCATAGACCAATTGTGGCCGATTTTAGATGGCTTAAAGAGCCTAATTTTATTTCTAATTATGCCAATAAAATTCTTAGATTCGAAGATAGTTGGATTCATTTTAATGATTGTAAGGTTGTGCTTAAAGATAACTGGTGGGTGGGGGAGGCTAGAGGTTCTCATGCTTCCAATTTGCTAAGCTGCATTGAGGGTTGTCTTAAGGAAATGGCGGGATGGAATAAACGAAGATTAAAGGGTTCGATTAGAAGGGCTATTGAGGATAAAGAAAAGTATCTTGCTATTTTGATGTCAAAAGGGAATGGATCTAGATCTAATAAAATTATGGACATCGAAAATGATATTGAAAGGCTTTTAGAGGAGGAGGAGATTTTTTGGAAGCAACGTGCTAGAGAGGATTGGCTTAAGTTGGAGGATAGAAACACTAAATGGTTTCATATGAAAGCCTCTCAAAGGAGGAAGAGGAATAGAATTGAGAAGCTAAAAGATGATCATGGGAGATGGCATTATAATGAGAATGAGTTTGGTTACACTGCTAATTCCTACTTCAGTAATATTTTCACTGCTCAGGCTAAAAATGATTTGGCTAATAATAGGATCTTAGAGGGGGTGGAGAAAAGGCTCTCAGTTTTGGACTCTCAAACTTTAGATAGGCCTTTCTCTAGATCTGACATTGAAATTACTCTTAAAAATCTGAATCCCTCTAAAGCGCCTGGCCTTGATGGAACTAATGGTTTGTTTTTTCAAAATTATTGGGATATAATGGGTGAAGAGGTAGTTACTGTTTGCTTGGGAGTTCTGAATGATGGTAAATTAACCTTTGGATGGTCTAAATAATACTCTTATTACTTTAATCCAAAAGGTGCCAATGCCAAGCAAAATGGAAGAGTTTCGCCCAATCAGTCTTTGCAACACAGTGTACAAGGTTATTGCTAAGGCCATGACGAATAGGTTGAAGGGTGTTCTAGATAAAATTATTTCTCCAAATCAAGCTGCCTTTGTCCCAGGAAGGTTTATCTCTGATAATGTAGTCATAGGACTTGAATGTATCCATTCTATTAATAAAAGGAAATCAGGAAAGCTTGGTTGGGCTGCTTTAAAGTTGGATATGAGTAAGGCCTATGATAGTGTTGAATGGAGCTTTGTGCTCGGGATGATGGGTAAGCTGGGGTTCAATCATGCATGGATTGAAAGTGTCTATTGTTGTATCTCTTCTGTTAGATACGCTGTTTTGATTAATGGTTCCCCGTATGAAGAGATCATCCCTCAAAGAGGGCAAAGGCAGGGGGATCCCCTCTCTCCTTATCTGTTTCTTTTTTGTTCGGAGGGTTTATCTGCGCTTCTTAAAAAAGAAGAGGATTTAAACTCGTTTGAGAGCTTTAAGATTAATAATCATTGCCCATCTATTTCTCATCCATTTTTTGCTGACGATAGTGTACTTTTTTTCAGGGCTAAAGAAGAGGATTGCCTTAAAATTAAAGATATTCTTGATTGCTATGAAAAGGCTTCGGGTCAAACGGTTAATTTTGATAAATTTGCCATTCTTTTTAGTAGAAATGTTGGGTTGAGGGATAGAGATTTGATGAGTAATTTATTTGGGGTGAAAATTAATGAGAATCTGGGTATTCATCTTGGTATGCCTTCTCAAAACCGCAAATCCAAAAAGGTTATTTTTCAATCTATTAAAGGGAGGTTAAAAAAGTGTCTTCAAAGTTGGAAAGGTAAAATGCTGTCTAGAGGGGGGAAAGAGGTGATGATAAAAGCTGTTGGTCAGGCGATCCCCACCTAAATTATGAGCTGCTTTCGGTTGACCAAGTCTTTCAATGAGGACTTGCAAAAGCTCTGTTCTAGGTTTTGGTGGGGTGAAGAATTAAGAAAAAAAAATATTGAAAAAAAAAAAATCAACCCCAACTGATTTTGAGAAAAAAAAAGTTTTTTTCCACAAATTGACATAAAATAGTCCAAATATGATTCTCTATATAAATCCGTTTTAGTATCCGAACAAAACATAACCACCTTTTCGGATGGTAAAATAAGATTATAGATTACTACAAATAAAATTTGATAGTGATCATAATATAATTAATTTTCACAACATTCATCACTGTTATTAAAATTAGAAAGTACTCATCAATATATATATATATATATTTATAAATTTAACTTAAGACATACTTGCACTTAGATGGAAGTATATACTTTTTTGACTAAGTTAAATTTATTACACAAAAATGTATTAATGAATATTAATTATACTAATTTTTTTGACTAACTTAAGACATACCTTGCGCTTAATTTTTGACCAAGTTAAATTTATTACACAAAAATGCATTTATTACCGATTCATGTTTATTTTTTTAAAGTTCTTTTTATAAAGGTGTATTTTTAGGAGTAGGCCAAATTGAAAAAATATTTACAATACTAGGCAAAATAAATAAATAAATAAATAAATAAATAAATAAATAAATATATATATATATAAATAAATAAATAAATAAATAAATATATATATATATATATATATTTGATAATCATAGTCATATCATACCCAAATTATACAGTATAATTAATACATAATATTGTATTAATATATTAATAGTATAGTCAATAGAGTAGTAGCTCAAGCGGCATTGTTGTATACCTATTGACTTTGAGGTCTTAGGTTCGAATCTTCTCTACCCTCAATTATATCGTATAATAATGTATACAATAATGTCGCTTGAGCTACTACTCTATTGACTATAATAAATATTAATTATTCCCTATACTTTTGGACTATCCCGTAATTTCCTATAAAATAAAGAGAAAAATTTATCTACCCATATATATATATAGAGTCAACTTGTTATCATGAAATATAAGTATTTATCTCACATTTTTTAAATTTTAATTAAAATATTTTTTTCTTCTAAAAAAAAAAATTTTTTTTTTTGATATAATAATATTTATTAAAAACGTTTTACACTATTATAATAAGGAAATAAAATAAAAAAAAACTCTTGAAAATCTTGAGTTGGTGGAGGTTTGACACCATCCAATTCCTTCTATTTTTTTTAATATTATTAATATGGTGGACGCGACTCTTTTTTATTTTTTTAATAATGGGTGAACGTTATACATTCGTGACCAAGACAAGAAAAATACGCATTTTACTAAATATTTTTGAAAATGGTCCATTTTTATACAAGTGAGATAAAATATTCAATCATAAATTTAAGTAAATTTTAAATTATTTGTATTCATATTCATCCATACATTTTATTATCATATTATAAATAATCATTAATACACTTTCAAAAAAAAAAAATCATTAATACAATATTTTATATATTCTTAATAGAATATTATAAAAAAGTAGTAGCGGGATCATGTACAACCTATTAATTATGAGGTTATATTATACATAAAAATAATATTTATAATACCAATGATTATAATTGTTATTTTTTTAAAAAAATAACCATATTAATAATTTTTGTCTAAATTTAATTAATTTTGTAAGTTAAATAACTTTTTAAAACTATTCTATTTTTACAATTTGCTTGATCAAGTTAAAAGGAGTTGTGCTCTAATAATATTATGTACGATTTAGTAAAGAAATTATAGATTCGAGATATCTCATTCCAAAATAAAGTTGAACTTAATAAATATACATGAAAAGAGTGAAGTAAATTAGAAGTGTTAATATTTTTCAAAAAAATTAAAAAAAAGAAGTGTTAATACTAATTATAATTAGGGCTATACATTGTCTGAATTAGGTTGAATTAATAAAAAAAAAATTCAAATTCTTAAGTTAATCAATTTTTCAACCGGTCAAATAAATAACCAACCCGACCTAACTCTTATATATATATATATATATATTTTTATTTGATTGTATTGAGTTGGGAATGCATCAATCCATTTCTTCTAAAAAATTAAAGCAACTCGAGTATGTTTCTAATTCTTGGTTTTTTTTTTTTGAAAAACTTTTAATACTTGGATTTGATTTGATTATAAATTTTGAGAAAAGCCAAAACTATGTGATTTTTCATTAATGTTTTACAAATATATAGTATAGCTAATATCAAATGTCAAAAGATGTCTATCAAATCTAATAAATATACTAATATATTTTAAAGAATGTCCAATAATATTAAAGGTTAAATCTAATCCATCCTAGAGAATATCTAGCAATGGCTATTTTCCAGAAATTTTATACTACTTCGTCCTACAAACATACGGAGAAATAAAGCACAAACTGTAAATTCATAACTCTCGTGTAGACAAGTTAAATATATTGGTAGATAGTGTTATGATTGTTTAAATGGAATAGAGTAGGCCTAAAAATAGATTGAAAATTACAATAATAATGAAGAGGAAGAAGAAAAAGAACGACATTGAAAACCCCTAAATAAACTAAGGTAAAAACCACAGTCAAAGATAGAAAAATTTCATTTTAAAAATAGGAGTGACAAACTTTTTCTTTTACAAAGTAAACAAGAGAAGCTCTCTCTATTTTTATCTCACGCCTCCAAGATGTCTTTGGAGATTTTGGGATCGTTTACCAACAAATGACATTCACCTATTTACATGAACTTGGGCTCCAAGTAAAATTCTAGGGTCACAAATTTGCCACATCTTGCCTTGTAATCAACCAAATCACATGGTCTCAATTTTGCCACAACCACTTTGGACAAAGTGTTCGGATCTTTCTTCAACAATATTTGACATAGTGTTTGTAGAATTCTCTTCACCAGTCTTTAGACTAATGGTGTTCTAGAATTCTCTTCACCAATCTTTAGACCAATGATGTTCTAGAATTCTCTTCACCAATTCTTAGACCAATGGCATTTTAGAATTCTCTTCATCATTCTTAGACAAATAGTGTTCTAGAGTTCTCTTCATCAATAAAAAATATATGTATATGATCTAGAACCTTTCTTGACCATCTAAGATAAAGTTGAATGATTTAACATATTCTAAAATCATTCGACAGATAAATGCTTAAGAAGTACACACAACACAACCCTTTATTTTATCACAGGATAATATTTAGACAAGTACATGGGTGGGACATTATTTAGATACATATTAAAGTAATATCAAATGATTCAAATATTTGATATTTTCCTAAACTAGGCTTGCGTGAGAGTCGGTATGCTTAACAAATTATAAGGATCAACTTTAGCTTTAACTTGTACTAGTCTCTCAAAATTGTTTCCAAAATACTTTAATCCCCAAATCATGGCTTGTTTGTAGTCCGTCGTCCTATTTTCTTCATTTGATCCAATATCAAGATCTCTAAAATTGACATATGCAGCTCTAGGCGACTTTGAAACGAACGGAGTCATGTAATTGTAAAATTCTTGTATCCAATTTAGTTCTTTTTGCATTCACACTTTGCTCTTTCCACCCAATATAATAGCCAATTTTGTACGAAGTTCTAGCTCTATATGAAAAAAGAATTTCGGATTCAGAAATCTGACTCATTCTCCCACCATAAGAAATAAATGCAATTTGTATTGCTTCAATATCTTCAAATTCTAATCTTTTCCACATGCCCTTAATTGCAGCTTCAGTTATGGTCGGTTCCTTGACATAGTCTGATTTGATTTTGGTGCTTCCACTACTTAAAGGTGGTATCAGTGCCAATCTATTGAGCAAGGCTTGCAGACTTCTTCATTTGGGAACTTGCTCGCTGCGACAAGAACTGATTCGATCCAACTGGTTTCTATGCAATCTTTTTTGTCAAACCCAATTCAGTAAAAGTTGTGTTTAGGATTTCCATAAGCTCATATGCCTTTCCAAGAAACAAAGATGAGAATAAAGCTATTGGGTTTATTTTGCCTTCTTCTTTGACTTGAAGTCTTCCCACCTATTATTAAGGATTGAGTTCAAATTTAGTAAACCTCTCAAATCCAATCATAAAAATATTGAATCTTAACCACAAGGAATTGTTAAGACACAAACAATATGATTATGTTAAGATAAGAGAAAGATCATCAACTAATATTCATAGTTATGTTGGGAAAATATGAAATGAAGAGCTCTATTAGAATCACATCAGGATGCATCTGAAAAGAGTGGTTACATGAATATTAGCTAAACAGATAAATGACTATTTAAAGGGAGACTCGGTCTTTGTTAAAAAGAAGATTGAGTCCTTGGATGTCAAGAGAGTAGAAAAATTGAGCCAAAAGGGACGCTATGTGGGTACTAATTTGTTCAATGAAAAGAGTGTTTGGAACAAGTAAAGTAGTCACACAATAACCATCATGGCAATGTAGATGCATGATGGTACAAGAAGGTTTTCATATCTAAGAGATTATAGGTTTAATCCTATGGTAATTATAAGTTTAATATCTAAGAGAAATTATGACACTTTAATTGTATTTCTTTCATAAATTTGGTTTCGATAAGTATCATCTATTCCAATTTTTCTAGTAGTATCAGCTATCTTACCCAGTAAATCATTTTATACGATTTTTTTTATATCCAAATGTTGTAGGGTCAAGTTGCATCGAATACCAATTAACTGATCAAACAAAAGGTTGAAAGAATACCATTGAAAAAGATGCCAAGGTATAGATTGTCATCCAATTTGTGAGCCACATATTGCCATTGATGGATTAGCTTGATTACATTTTCCTCCATGGTTCTTCCAGTTGAGCAAATGGTTACAATGGATGGAACAGGAACAAGTTTAACCCTCCGCCGCCGCAACAATTCCAAAGCTCCCTCTCCGCCGCCGCCTCGGATCGCCCAAAACAAATCTTCCCCCATCGACTCTCTATTGTGAAACTTCTCATTAGCATCAACCAATGTCGCATCTATTACATAATTATCAGCAGCAAGCCCATATTTCCTAAGCATCAACCCAAATCCACCAACCCCAACCGTTGGACATGAAATACCAGCAGGAAAGGCCAAAGTTCCACTTTTCTCACCAATTTTGTAGTAAAGTTCACCTAGAGTGGCTCCCGATTCAACCCATGCTGTACTCGTTTCGACGTCCACCGTGACGGTCCTAAGATTAATCAGATCAACTACGATGAATGGGACATATGCAACGTAAGAAAGACCCTCGAAGTCGTGACCACCGCTTCGAATTTGAATTTGATGGCCATGGGATTTGGAGCAAATGACTGCTGCTTGAACATGAGAAACATTTGTTGGTGTTATGATGGCAGAGTGGCTTCGAGGTATCGGGCGTCGAGAATCTTTGGTTTCGAATGGAGAAGTTCAAGATAGAAGAATAGGAGGCGTTGCTTGGAGTGTAAACAGCATTGGTAACAGAGTGATATTCAAAGAGACATTGAAGAAAATGTTGATGCAGTTTATGAGAAGAAGCTCTTGGTCATAATGAAGGTGAGGATAGAACAATTAAGACAAGGTAAAATGAGATCAATGGGACCTCATAATTGGGTTTGAGATTTTGTGATTTTAGTGATCCACTATTTATATAGTACCTTAGAAGCAAAGTTGAATGAGATCATGATAATAAATAATAATGTCATTTTTTTTAGTACTGTTAAGAGCTATTTCTAAGTGTAGGCTAAATTGAAAAATTATTTACAAATTATATGATATAATTAATATATAATAGTGTACTAATAACATATTAAATTATATTGTATGATAAATATTAATTATACCGTATATTTGATTATAGATGTCAAATAATTCAAATTTGCTTAAATCAATTATTTTGTGAAATTGGGCTAGCACGAGACACGATAAACAACTCGCCACTGATCCTCGGTTTGTTTTGTTTTTATGAATTCAACCATAGTTGGAATTAAAATTTATAACTTCTTGTTGATTTATTTTAATTCAAAAATTTTGAATCTGAGATTTTAATCCATGATCTTTTAGTCCAATGATACACATTAATAACTTTTTGGTTACTGGTCCTATATAGTTTATGTATGTTAAGTTATAATTTTTAACAATTATTTTAATGTAATAAAAGTAACATTAATAGTTCACTAATTACACATAACCCACAAAGCCACCAATAATGACCATCCTACCATAAATGAATAATATATGAAATTAATTTGGATTGATTAATAAATTATTATTTTCAAAATGATTTTTAATGCATGTTTATGAGATTTCTTTTTTCTCAATTAATCCCCCATGTGTTGGGTGGTACTCTTCTAAAGCACTATGTTACGCTAGTGTATATTAGTAAAAAAGAAATATGAATGTATTTTTAATTTTGTAAAAAGTAAGAAATCTAATTCAACTTTTATTGAAATTGGAAGAATTCAAATTTAAGATTTCTTAATTATAGATATATTTATATTGATCGAGTTATTATGGTTGACTATGTTTTTTAAACTTATTTTAAATATTATTCTGGTTCATTATTTTTATAAAATAATCAAAATTAATTTCAATCAATAGTAAAAAGTTAGTCAAATAATTAATCAGAATGAATATATATACCAAAACTTAAGACCCTTGTTCAAATTGAGAATTAACAATTCCAATGTTAAAGTCAAAGAGACATTTTCAACTAATTTTGCAGGTTCATGATAATTTATAAACAATAATATAAAATAATGATAGTTTCAATATAACTAAAATCATTTTTTATCTCCATTCAAGCTTATGATTTTCTAATTATTGGATATTCATTATTGCTTGCGGGTACTATTCATGTAGACTAATTAATTTAATATATTCAACATGATTTATGTTATATATTTTCTATAATTATTATTTTTACATTATTATATAGGTTATATTGTTTTTAAATTTAGCATAAAAAAATACGAATTTTCCATAATAGTATTTTTTAGCCCAACAACATCACCTGTCTATATTTTATTTACATTGAACTATATATATACGCTTTTCTTGACATATGAAATAGTATATACTTTGTTTATATATATAAAAAAACAAACCTTGGAAAGAAAGGACTTCATCACACAACTTTATTAAGCCAACCACAAAGAAAAGTCAAACATCAATATCTACCCCTTATTTTGCAACACACAAATAGGGATTGAGGCATAGTTTAAACAAAAGTTAAAAAAACCTTAAATATCCCAATAATTTAAGTAACACAATCTACTTAGGGCGGGAGAGAAGGTATACTTTGTTCATGCCTAAAGAAATCATGAGGATCAATCATAGTCTTCACACGTACCAATCTATTAAAATTATCATTTCCAAAATACTTCAAACCCCAAATGCTAGCTTGTTTATAGCCTGTCTTTCCAAACTTGTTGTTTGATCCAATATCAAGATCTCTATAATTGAGATAAGCTACTCTAGGTGATTTCGAAACAAAAGAAGTCATGTAGCTATAAAGTTTTCGTATCCAATTCAGGTGTCTTTTCTCTGCATCAAAACCTTGTTCTACCCAAGTTATAATGTAACCAATTTTATATAAATATTCTGCTCTATGTGAAAAAGGAGTTTCAGACTCAGAAATCTGGCTCATTTTTCCTCTATAGGGAACAAATATAAGCTGTGGTATTTCAACATGTTCAAGTTTTAATCTTTCCCATATGTTGTCGATTGCAGCTTTGGGGATGGGATGTTTGACATAGTCTGATTTGATTTTTGTGCTTCCATTGCTGACACTTGTTTTAGTTAGTAAAGTTTCTAAGTTCATCCCAGGCTGAAATCCAACACCTAAGATGAGAACTGATCCGATCCAACTAGTTTCTATACAATCTTTGTTTGTCAAACCCAATTCAGGAAAAGTAGTGTTGAGGATCGATAAAAACTCATCCATCTTTCCAAGATATAAAGAGAAGAATAGAGCTAATGGATTTATTTTACCTTCTTGTCTTAAGAAATTTCCTCCTATATCATCAACAATTGAGTGGTCAGACAATCACATTTGTGTTGAAATTAATCTGATAAAATGAAAGATTAGTAAAGCAAGTTTGATTGACATGTGCCCAATTTTACATCCATTTTATTTTTGTTTTTAAAATTTTTTTCTTGTGACTTTTATGTTTCTTTAAAATAAACATTTGAGTTTTTAGTTAAATTTTAAAAATAATTTTTTTTTAAATTTTTTAATTAATTATTATTATTATTATTATTTTATTTTTTAAGTTTTAAGAGTTAGGGTAGTTTTTGAAATTAATATGGTAAAAGTGAATTATTTAAAATCCTTAGTAATATTGATAACTAATTTTCCAAACATGCTTAGCCTATGATGTACTTTTTCCATTAAATTTCAAATTTGTATCTCTCTATTCCTTGTTGCTAAATTGATAACTAGTTAATCTTTAGCTTCTAAAAGTTATATTCTTTAAATATTTTTTATTTAAAAAGAAAATAATTCTAACATCTATTATCGATTTCATTGTTTTATTTTCGAACTTTAGCAATGTTTTCAAAAATTAAAAACTAATTTGAAAAAGATTTTTTTCTTTCATATTTATCAAAATTGTAAACGTGTCTTATAAGAATTAAAAACTAAACTCCATTGTTTCAAAAAAAAAAAAAAAAACCAAACTCTATTAGTTGATATAAAAAAACGGAGTAAATAGTTTTTATTTCAAAAATAAAAATAAAAAACCAAAATTTGGAACCTTCATAACCATTTCGTTTTCTATTTTTTTTATTTTCTTCTAGTTTTAAAAAAATAGTTTTGTATTATAATCAATTTTTATTTTAATTTTTAAACATTTTTAAAATATTAAAGAAATTTTAAAAAACTAAAAAAAAGTAATTTTTAAAAATCAGTTTTTTCTTTTGATAAAATCTTGAAAAGTGATAAAATATGACACAAATAAAGTGTGAACTCATAAATTTAAGATTCGTTGGATAAAAAAGTATTCTAAAATAGTTTTAGTTTATTTTATGTAAATAATAAATTTTTAATTTTTAATAAAAAAAAAAAAGCATGTATGATTTTTATTTTTTAAAACTTAAAAAAATTAAAATAATTGCCAAACGAGCTTAATTATTTGGTTTATCAAAATTAAACTTTTTTTCTCATCAAATTCTCTATCAAATTTTGTCTTCTTCAAGGAAACCGTTGCATCTCTAACTAAATTTTAAAAACTAAAATATGTTTTTGAAAATTACTCTTTCTTAGTTTCTATTTTTAAAACAAATATATCAAGTAGACAACAGTGAGTATAATACTTCTAAATTTAATTTTAAAAAACAAAAAATTAAAAAAAATATATATTTATCAAAGAGAGCGGTTAGGTTGCGGTATCATTTTCATATAGTTAGTAATAAAAGAAAAATAACTTCCAATGAAAGAAAACAAAAAAATGATAGACCACTAAAAGTAGGGGTGATTTCGGTTCGGTTTTTGTCGGTTTTGTACCAAACCGACAACCGAACCAATATCTTCGGTTTTCAAAAAATGGATTCGATCCAATGTCCAATAAAGTATAGAACCATTGGTTCGGTTTTTCAATGTCCAAAAATGGATCCGATCCGATCCAATGTCCAATTTTTTTTAATATATCAAAAATAATATTTCTCATATAAAAACAACATTCTCGTAAACAACTATTTTTTTAAAGGTTAGAAGTATTTTTAACTTATTTAAAATTATTTAAGGATATTTTTTACTTGAAATAGGGGTGAATTAAAGAAATATTAATGGAAAGAAGATTACTCTATATGAATTATTGACTATATATATATCGGTTTGGATCGGTTTTTTAAAATGAAAACCGGAACCGATCCAATATTTTCGGTTTTTTCAAATTACAAACCGATATGTCCAATTTTGAGGTAAAAAACCGATCCGATCCATTGGTTCGGTTCGGTTTGGTTTTTCGGTTTTTTGGTTTTTTGTTGCACCCCTAGCTAAAAGCAAAGCGTTGACTTTCAAAAAAAGAAACTCTAGCAAAGCGTTGAAAACAAAAAATACCTCCCAAAATAATACTTAGGAACAAGTTCTCATCCAAATCATGAGCAACATATTGCCAGCGATCAATGAGCTTGGTTGCATCATCCTCCGAAGTTCTATTAGCCATACAAAATGTCACCGTCGCCGGAACCGGAACCAGCTTCACCTTCCACGCCACCACGATCCCGAAGCTCCCTCCGCCGCCGCCTCTAATCGCCCAAAACAAATCCTCCCCCATCGACGCTCTATCGTGAAAGTTCCCATAAGCATCAACCAAAGTTGCATCGATTACATTATCCGCCGCAAGCCCATATTTCCTAAGCAAAGTCCCATATCCACCCCCGCTAAAGTGTCCACCAACCCCAACTGTTGGACAACCACCCGCCGGAAAGGCCAACGTTTGACTTTTCTCAGCAATTTTGTAGTAAAGTTCACCTAGGGTTGCACCCGATTCGACCCATGCGGTCTTGCTCTTCACATCGACAGAGATGGAATTTAGATTTATCATGTCGACGATGATGAATGGGAGGTGGGCGACGTAGGAAAGACCCTCGAAATCATGGCCCCCGCTTCGAGTTCGGATTTGAAGGCCGTGTGATTTCGAACATACGACCGCAGCTTGGATGTGGGAAATGTGGGATGGTGTTATAATGAGGAGTGGTTTTGGAGTTTTGGGTGTTGAGAATCTTTGGTTTCTAAGGGTGAAGTTTAAGATTGAAGAATAAGAGGAGTTGATTGGAGTGTAAATGACTTTAGAAATATTGTAACTATTTGGTGAATGATTTGAGAGACATTGAAGAAAGTTTTGATGCTTGTCACCATAATTTGCTTCAGCCCATAATGAAGATGAAGATAGAATAATGAAGGCAAGAGAAAGAGGGATTAATAATGGAGAACACTTCATGGCTAGGAGTTTGGATTTTTGTGATTCAAAGTTTCATTATTTATAGTGGTCTGCTTGGGTTTTGATGTTGAAAAAGATGAAAAAATATTGTCAATCACACCAATAATTAGTAAACAATAGAAATGTAATATACTTTTACACCGTGAGTAAAAAAAAAAAATGAAGGCTCACCAACATGAAATTAAGCAAAACTACGCTCATTTGGTAACCGTTTAGTTTTGATTTATTATTATTTTTTAAATTAAATTTATTTTATCTCAATATAATTAATTTCATCCAGTCAATAAAAATAATAATTCAATGGTATGAATAAATACACAATAATTAAAATGTCATAAATCCGAAATTCTCCCCCCTAATTGTTGTAAAATTAAAATAAAAGGTGTGTTTCAATCTCTCTTAAAGAATTCATGAATTCCGGGTTAAATTTTAAAAATAAAAATAAAAAGTTTTGAAACCACTTTTTTAACTTAATTTTTGTAGACATAGTTAAAAGATAGATCGGAAAAGAAAACATGTAAGTGAAAATAGTGGTAATTATAATTTCAATTAAAAAAAAATCGAATCGTAGGATTCCTTTTTTGTATCATCAAGTTGGATATATATATATATATATATATATACATATACATATATATATTTTTTTAAAAAATTTCAATCTATAATCAAATTGGTTGCTAATATATTCATACATGACATCAATGAAGTGATGTTCATTTTGACCATAAGTTTATTGGGTTTGATATTAATTAAATGATTATATTTATATGACCGACATAAATGTCAATAATCATTTTTTATATTACGAGTCAGAGACATTAATATATATTTAGTGATTAAAAGGTTACATATTTGAATGTCCCACCTTAATAATTGTGTCAAATTTTCGCTCAAACAAAATAAATATATATTAGAGTGGCACCGTTTGTTTTTATTTTTTAAAAAAATTGCTATCTCTTTTTTTTTTTTTTTTTTTTTTTTTCTGATGCAAGTTATCACATCTTCAATAATATTATTGTAATTCGTAATTTATTAGAAAAAGTAGTCCAGGTAATTTGACTATTATTCTAGAAAAATGACTATTTAATTCATACGCATTTTCCTTGTTCAAACTTTAAAATATATATTGGATAAAAATTCCTTGTTTAATCAAACAACGGAATAGTTCAAATCTTACGAAACAATTTATTTACTAAAAAAAAATCCTCTATTGTCAGACGTGGATTAGAAAAAATATAATGAAATAAAATTTGTTGGATTTTCGAGAAATTTAAAGATTTGCCAGTGATTTCCAAGATAAGTTTATTCAAGTAAAAAAAAAAAAAAAAAAAAAGTATGAAAATAACTTTTTTCTTATTAAATAACAATGGGGGAGAAAAGAGAATCTGAGTTGATAAGCTCATGTTAACTAAATTATACGAAATGGTGCTTTACCCTTAAAAAATAACTCGTTGTGGATGCCAACATTACATATTATAAAATTGGACAATTATTAATATCTTCTTTTAATGCCCAAGTCAATTTTTTTTTTTTTTTTTTAGTATAAATCAGAGGAAGAAGGCTACAAATGGTACGTAGAAAATATTGATGCTCTCAAATAAATAAATCAAATATTAAGTTCGTAATGTTAAACTGAATTATCATCAAATAATAAAATTAATATGCAATCAATCCCATATCCTTTGGGTACTCTAAGTCTAACTTTATTTTTTTTGACAATGTAAGCCAAGTTTAACTTCATCATCAAGACATTATGCATTCTCTATAAAGTTGAAGACATAAGTATCCAACCCTAAATATTTTATTTGTGTAATATGTCCAGCTAAGCATGCCCACTATCATAATTAACTAATTCGGAAGTTAGTTATTTTATAAGATTAAAATATTATTTTTGGTCTCTCAACTATCCAACTCATATTCCATTTTAATTCCTTAACTATAAAAAGTTCAATTTTATTCCTTTTAATTTTGCCAAAAACTTAAAAATGTTCCTTAAGTTAGAAAAAAAGTTATTGAAGTTTAAAATTTGATGAATTGACGAGAATTTTTTTAAATTTAAAATGGTTGACTTTCATCTTCTTCTTCTTATTTTTTTTTTACCCTATTTGTAACCTAAGAAGTGGCAAATGACCATACTTCTATAGTCATCTCCATAAACTCAACAATTCTCCAAATTTCGGCCATTCTTGTGAAATTGGCCAGATGGGTGGTCCTAATTCCATTCAATTCCATCACTAAGAAATTCCCTTTCATCACCGCCGTTGCCGATTCGATCCTTCGTTGAAACTTGATAGAGGAAATCAATGAAACAAAGATAGAAATTTTTAACCACGCTAACTTTTTTTTCTAATTCGTTTATCATTTTTAAGATTTTGGCAAAGTTCAACGACCAAAATTAAACTTAATAGTAGAGGGATGAAAATGTAAGAAAATTAATAGTTCAAGAATCAAAATAATATTTTAACCTATTTATAAATATAAATTAATTAACACTCTCTTGCACATCTCTTTAATATGATTGAGAAGTTAGAGGGGTTGAGTATTACATTTGGTTCCTTAACGTATTCGAAAAAATTGATTTAGGAGATGATATAAGAAATTTTACAATAAGCTTGAAACCATGGCAAAGTTTGGTAGGGTTTCTCTTCAAGTCTTAGGTTCGAAACTCATCTGTGATATTACTCATTCGATATTTCTAGTATCTGTCCTAGGAACGAGCGTGGTTATCCTTATTTTGAAAAAAAAAAGAAAAAAAGAGTTTGGTAGGGTTTCTTTATTCTAAGACATTTTAAATGAAAATTCATCTCATATGATAGTGGACTAAGGGCGAATTCCTACTCTTTTTCTTCATCTATTATACTTTAATATATGCACTCTGAGTTTGGATCAATTTGGAGCAAATTTGTTTAAAGAAATTTAATATGAAATTAGATTTCATTACATTTAAACTTATATATTCAATTCAATAAAAGTGAAATTTGAATTCGATCTTAAATTGGTTAGGCCAAATAACATTATCTCAGGAGCTTGTTGGATGATTTACATTAAACAAATGAGGAGACCTCCTAAAAGCTTCATACTATCTAATTATTTGATATCTAAGTACATGGTGAGTAGTCACATTATCCACCTTAAAAAGTGAGAAGTGTAATATTTATAAAAAGTGAATCATTATTAGGCTTAGGAAAGGGTAGATTGTTATAATTTGATAGGATCAAAGAATTCTATCAGAAATTATTAGAGAATATGTGATTTCATCTCAAAACAAATTGACAATGAAGGGAGTAACTCATATATTTTATATATTGTTAGGAGGTTTTCACTATTTTAGATGTGAAATCCTTAACATACTCCTTCAAGATAATGTCTCTTTTGGCTCAATAATCTTGTATCGTATTTCAATTTTCATTTTCTTATTGGACAGAAACCGTTGAGGCTAATGTACAATGATACTATAGGGTTCCACCTCAAAATTAATTCACCTCAAAATTAATTGGCAATGACGGAGTAACCTATATCTCTTATACTAAATATCTCTCTAATTAGAGTTGGTATACTAAATCCCATTGTTCAGGTAACCTTCCTATTTGTAACCTTTGTATATTTATATTGCCCATAAAAGAGATGAAAGTGTGAGATTATCATTCTCCCAATTATTAAGATCTTCAAACATTTTATTTTATTTTGTTTTGTTTTTTGTTTTTGATTTTTTATTTTAAAAATAAAAATCATGCATGTTTTATTAATATTTTTTATTTTTTTAAAAACTAAAAATTAAAAATACGTTTGATAACAATTTTTTGTTTTTTAAAAAATTCAAATTTTTTTATTTTAATATTTAATAAAATTATTTTAGAATATTATCGATCTAATAAACTTCAAATTTATATAATAAACTTTAAATTTGGGGGTTTGAACTTTATTTGTAGGGTATTTTTATCACTTTTTTAGCATTTTATCACTTTTAGAACTTAAAAAATTACTTTTTTTTAGTTTTTGGAATTCCTTTAATATATTTAAATAATTTTTAAAATTTTAAAAATAAAAATAAAAATTGGTTATCAAACATACTTATTTTTGAAAATTTAAAAATATTAATAGAAAACCAATAAAATGAAATAGTTATAAACAAGTCCTAAATTATTAGAATTATTTTTATTTTCCTGTTCAACTTTCTTCTGCTTATAATAAGGTCGTTCCTCTGGTTTAATTAATTGAAAGTGATCATCATTTGGTTCCTTTATGATAAATTACGAGAAATGTATAAACCTTTACTTTTTCATTAACTAATTTCCACACACATTTATAGTACATTAAATATCAAAAGATCTCCTAACAAATACTAGATAACACTAATAAATATCCAGATTTCAAAAACTAAAAAATATCCAAACAAATCCTATCTAATATTTTTTGAAAAAAAAACACTTCATTAAAACGGAGAAAAGAGAAAAGATTACAAGAAAACACAAGACAAGAACTACATGTGAGCAAATTAAGAGCTATCGTAGCAACAAAATAATTTTTAAATAAAGTAGATTTTGTACTCCATTCAGCCGCAGTGAGGGGCTATATCTTCCCAAAGAGTCTGAGGGGATTTCCATTTAAGATCAGGAGAGAATAGCCTGACATTTATTTCTTTCCAAATTCACCATAGAGCAGCACCTCCGAGATTTGTAGTAATAATCATATGTTGAGAGCTAGCTGTTAAACAAAAATAATCAAAGAGGAGAAGATCAAAAGTTCTATAGCTTGAGATAGTTGTAGTATCTGCATCTGACAGAATATGCCAAATTCTTTGTTCAAAAGAACACTAGGTGAAATATGTTCCATTGACTCATTGTTGCATAAGCAGAGAGAACACCGAGATGGGCCAAGGCAATTAGAGGGTTGGCGCTTTTGCATAACATCATAGGTATTAATGCCTTTGTAAAATAGAGCCCAGATGAATATTTTGACTTTTTTAGCAATGATATTTTTCCAAAAGTTGATGTTTGGTTTGTAAGGCTAAATCATATCCAAGTCACTAAGGATCATTTTCATCTCTTTGACGGAATAGATGAAGTTGGAAGCTGTTTCCATAGGAGACAATCAGGGTGATTAGCATGGATATTGCTAGGCCGAGGCCACTGGTTTGATATGTTGTTCCATTGATCAAGCTTTTTGTCAAAAAAAGGACAAAAAGGATGAAGCTTCCACATTAGAATTTTTCTCATCTCAAGGTTGATTAACAGTTATGTCTTTGTGGGAGGATAAAGCATAAAAACGAGGGAGCAAATCGCATAGCTTGTCATTTGTAGCCCATTGGAAGTGCCAAAAACTAATCCTCTTCCCATTATTAATTTTTCATTGTAGCATAGGCTGCATAACCTGGCAATTTTTAACCATGCTCATCCATGTAGATCTAAGACTACCGAAGTTGCTAAGAGAGGGAATGTCCCCTATATTGTTGGGTTTATACTTAGCCATGATCACCAATTTCCAAAATAAATTATCTTCAGAATAAAATGTCTGAATCAATTTGCTGAGGAGAGCCAAGTTAATGTATTGGATTCTATTAATACCTATACCACCACTATGTTTAGGCAAAGTAACAATTTCTCAACGAATTGCCATCCATTCCTTTCCAAAGAAACCTTCTCAAAATTTTCTCAATCCTTTTGTAAACTGTTGCAGGAGCTTGAAAAATAGAAAGCATATACGTTGGAAAGTGCTCTAAAACCGCTTGAATCATAGTTAATCTAAAGAGTTGGATAAAAAAGCTTTCTATATTTTTCTGATGAATGGTTACAGGAAGAAGAGGCCTTAAATAGGCAATACAATCAATAAAGAAATGGAAACTAATAAAAGTAATGGCTGGAAATATGCACAAGATCTTGTGGAGCAAATCAAGGAGAGGAAGTTATGCAGGAGATAATGCATTTCCAATACTCCCATCAAGATGGAGCATGTAGATTTCTCATGCCCATTTTGACAAGAAGGAACTCAAGTTGTTTAGAGCCCAAAGCTTTTGTGAGAATATCAGCTATTTGTGTCTTCGTGTCAACATAGAGCAGTTTGATTTCATATGATTCGACTCGTTCTTTAACAAAATAACAATCCATTTCCACGTGCTTTGTTCGTTCATGGAAAACTGGATTGTTTGCAATATGTCGGGCTGCATTGTTGTCACAGTAGAGTGGCGTGGAGTCGTGTTGTTCGGTCTCAAGGCCCTTTAACAGGCAACGCATCCACAGAATTTCACTAGTAGTGTTGGCCATCGCATGATACTCGGCTTCGGCTGAGGAACGTGATACAATCGACTGTTTCTTTGATTTCCATGAAATGGGAGCTCCCCCCAAAAGTAGAAGGTATCAGGTTCTTGATCTTCGTGTAAGTGAGCAACCCATCCAATCGGCATCACAGTATGCAACTAAGTTGGTGCCTCCTTCTTTTGGAAAGAAAATACCCTGCCCTGGTGTTGCCTTAAGATAGTGAAGAATTCTCATGGCAGCATCGAGATGTCTTTGTCGAGGGTCCGAGACAAACTAGCTTAGAACATTTACCGAGTAGGCAAGATCGGGTCTAGTTTCTTGGAGATAGAGTAATCGACCAATCAATCTTCGGTACTTTCCAGCATCAATACGAACATCCTCATCTCCCTTGTCAAGTATCAAATTTTGTTCCATGGGGAAAGAGCACGGTCTGCATTCTAACATCCCACTATCTTCTAGGATGTCGAGGGTGTATGTTCGTTGGCTTAGCACTAAGCCATTTTAGTTCTTGCCACTTCTGTCCCAAGAAAATATTTTAATGGACCAAGGTCTTTGATGCTAAACTTATCGTTTAAGAAGATTTTTGTTTCTTGAATTTTGTTTTCATCGTTCCCTGTTATGATGACGTCGTTGACATATATGAGAGTGGTAACGAAGATTGTTCCCTTTTTATAGGTAAAAAGTGAGTGGTCTACAGCAGATTGTTTATAGTCGAGTTGGAGAAGAGCCGATGTAAACTTTTGATACCAATTTCTCGAGGCCTGCTTCAAACCATATTATTATTTTCTCAACTGATAAACCTTTTTTTCTCCCCCTTTGTCGCATCCTTGTGGGAATCGCATATATACCTCTTCATTTAAGTCACCGTGCAAGAAATTGTTATTAACATCGAGTTGGTGAATGCTCCAATCCTTTTTTATGGCAACATCAATGAGACTCCTTACGGTTACTAGCTTGGCCACTGGCGCAAATGTGTCGTGATAATCAACTCCTTCCATTTGCGTGTATCCTTTGGCGACAAGTCTTGCCTTGTACCTCTCAACTTTGCCATTTGGTTTAAATTTTATTTTATACACCCATTTCGAATCTATAACACGTTTCCCGCTAGGAAGATCTTCTATGGTCCAAGTTTCATTCTCTTCGAGAGCCTTTATGTCACTTTGCATGACATCCCTCCAATGTCGATCCTGCACAGCTTGTCTAAACAATTTTGGCTCATCATTTGAGGTGATGGCCGCAAGGAAGGTCTTATGAGATTTTGAAAAATTTTCATAGGAAACAAAGTTTGCAATGAGATATATCGTTGAGGATTTCTGATTGGAAGCGGGATGCACATGGTCTATAGAAGGGGGAAGCTTGACATCGTAATCATTGAGGTGAGCAGGTCTGGTCCTGGTTCATTTTTCCCTACCTTGCCCAACACTTTCAATATTGTGATTTTGGGCTTTGTCACCACTTTGTTGATTTTGTTCAATACTTGGACCTCTTGATGCTTGTGGTTGTGGTAGAATGTGTGGCCCACCATGTGTATGTCCAGATGAAACCTCTAATTCAGCGTGAATGGGCCCATCATCATTAGTTGAGGTGTTGTGGCCCAATTCTTCTAACTCCAACTGCTCATAAAAAATAAGATGAGTTTCTAGGTTGTTTGGGCCCATATTTTCAGCCTCTGCTACGCTGGGCCTATCGTTCTTGCTTTCCTTATCAAGGTAGGCAGTGAACACATCATCTTCTTCATGTTGATCTTCCCTAATTTTTGTGGAAAAGGAAAAACCTTTTTAGCAAATTTTACATCTCTTGATGCGATGATTTTACCATTGCTTGGGTCAAAAATTTTGTACCCTTTTGTTTCACTTGGATATCCCATGAACACACCTGGTCTACCTCTTATCTCAAACTTGTCTCCATTTGTCTCAACACTTCGGTAATATGCCAAGCAACCCAAGACCCTCATATGATCATATTTTGGTTTTTTTCCATGTAACAACTCGTATGGGGTTTTATTTTCAATAAATTTTGAAGGTAACCTATTTATGATGTATGTTGCGGTTAGGATGCATTCACCCCAAAATCTCTTTGGAAGATTCGTTTTGAACTTGAGGGCACGTGCCGTTTCAAGCAAGTGTCTATGTTTTCTTTCCACGACTCCATTTTTTTGTGGAGTGTGCTGGCACGTTGTCTCCAAGATGATTCCTTGTTCTGCATAAAAACTCAACATTTGGTTGGAAATAAACTCCCCGCCATTGTCACACCTTATCCTTTTTATATTATTTTTAAATTGCGGCTTAATCATTTTGTGGAAGTACATTAGACAAGTACTTACTTCAGACTTATGTTTAAGGAGATAAACCCAAACGACCCTACTGTAATCATCAACTATTGTAAAAAAATAGTTGGCTTTTGAAAACGAGGGCGTATGATACCTTCCCCATATGTCACAATGAATTAGATCAAAAGGAGCACTAGTTTTAGTTACACTAGTAGGAAAAGGCATTTTGGTAAATTTAGACTTCATGCATGAATCACAAACATCATCATTATTCTTAAAAGAAAATTTGAGAAAATTTATTTGAGACAACTTCTCGTCACCCACATGTCCGAGCCTCTTGTGCCACATGTCGCTAGTCACCACCATAGCTTATCTTTTATTCCCAAGCATCCCCATTTGATATAGACCATCTTTGCACTTACCCGTTCCAATCAATTTCCTCGAACGCAAGCCCTGCATAACAAAGAATTCAGGAAAAAATGTTACAGTACAATTTAGATCTCTTGAAAGTTTGCTCATTGACAAAAGATTAAAAGTAAATTTTGGAACATGCAAAACTTCTTGCACTTTGGTTCCATTTGGCAAGGTGTGACTCCCCCTGCCTTCAACCGATACATTTTCTCCATTTGGAATGGTCAAGGACGGCTCTTTTCTGGATTCGGTTCTCTCCTCGAGGACATCGGATCTGTAAGTAATGTGTTCTGTGCACCCATAATCCATTATCCAGTTATCATTGTGTCTAAGTTTACCTATCATGTTCGCGGTGTGAGGAGCCTCACTTTGTGCGAGTTTGTTTTCTCCAGTAAAATGTTTCTGAAACTGTTCGTACTGCTCCTTTGTTAAACTTTCGATTAGGTCTAGTTCGGTCTCAGCGCACGCTGCCTTCGGTTTTCCCTTTTCACGTTTATTTTTACCGGGCCACCACTCTGGATAATCGACTCGCTTGAAACATCTATCGCGAGTGTGTCCGTCCTTCCCACGATGATCATAGTGACCTGTATTTTTTTCTTCTTTCTGTCCAGTTCGAGTTGATGGACCATTATGCTTTACAGAAGCTTGAAAGGCCACGGCTTCATTAACCGGCCTCTTTCCTCCAGATATAGTTCTTTTTTGTTCATTTTCAGCGACTAGGTGATAAGCATTCCCCAAGGATGGAATGAGTTTAGTTGCAAGGATCTGTGTTCTAATGATGGAGAAATCACCATCTAGGCCTATGAGGAACTCGTAGAGCTGTTCCTTTTCTCTAAGTTCCTTGAGCGATTTTCCAAGACCACACGTACAACCATTACATTTGCATTTAGGAGTAGGAAGAAAAGATTGCATCTCATCCCACAGCCCATGCAACTTTGTGTAATAGGCTGACACTGTCATCCCATCTTGCCTGGTGTTCGAGATAGTTTGCTTCAATTCATATGCTCACAGAGCACTTTCTTTTCCAAAACGTTCTTGAAGGTCCTTCCAGATTTCCGATGCTGAATTGGTGTACTTCACGCTTCCTCAGATTTCTTTCTCCATGGCTGTGGTAAGCCATCCCTTGATCATCACGTCACATCGCATCCATGCCATATAATTTGCATCATCCGTTTCTGGCTTCTTGATGGTTCCATCAATGAAACCCACCTTGTTCTTAGAAAATAAGAAATTTTCCATCTCTTGGACCCAGTCAAGATAGTTTTCGGTTAACGCATCGTTGACATGCATTTGTCTCAAATAATCGGAGGGGTGGAGGTAGAACGGTGAGTTGTGATCGAGGCTAGTTGCATCGGACTTGGGGGTTTCTTTATTTGTAGTTTCACCAGCCATATCAGCTAGATTATGCAAATGGTTTCTGGGTTTCGAGTTTGGATCGAGCGTGAGAGATCACTGCTCTGATACCATAAAAAGTTGGATAAAAAAGCTTTCTATATTTTTCTGATGAATGGTTACAAGAAGAAGAGGCCTTAGATAGGCAATAGAATCAATAAAGAAATGGAAACTAATAAAAGTAATGGCTGGAAATATGCACAAGATCTTGTGGAGCAAATCAAGGAGAGGAAGTTATGCAGGAGATAATGCATTTCCAATATAATCGACACCCTCTAGAGAGATAAGTGAACTGACACTGATCCAACCTTCTTTCAATCTTCTCTATAATATCATTCCAGAAGGAAATAACTTTAGGATTACTACCAAGGGACAACCCTAAATAGATAAGAGGGAGAAGGGTATGCTTTAATTTCCATATAGTTTCCATATGAGCCTGCTGCAAAATATTCAGGTTAATGGAGGAGAAAGAGGATTTGGTCATATTAATTTTCAGCCCTGATGCAAGCTCAAAACAAGAAATGATGTGATAAAGATAGATAAGCATATCAGAGCCATATTCAGATAACAAAAGGATGTCATCAGCAAACATTAAGTGAGAGATATGAATGTTGGAGCTTTGAAACTGACATCCTTTAATCAAACCTTTATCTTGTGCATCATTAATCCGTCTTGAAAGATAGTCCATAGCAAGAACAAAGATGAAAGGGGATAGATGGTCTCCTATCTAATATTTAATAATATCAAATGCCAAATCTAACAAATTCGATAAAATATCTTAATAATATTTATTCCTAGCCGTCTTCGTATGTAAATACACATGATCAACTTGAAAACAAAATCTTGACTGCATGTTGCAGACACAGATGCTATATATACTGTTGATCTCACCATCAAACTAAATATACTGCCAATAGCATGCGTTATTGTACCACATGAATCACGCAGATTTCACAAAAAGTTAAATTGCCGTCGATTACATCGCCTATCAAGATATACCACTACTAGGATGTGTTATTGCACCACACGAATCGCGTGGATTTCACGAAACGTCACATGGCCATTGATCACGCTGCTAAAAAAGATATAAAACGATGCATTATTGCACCACACGAATCGCACGAATTTCACAAAACCTAACCTATATTATATAGATAATATATAATATTATTCAAATGCTAAATCTAACCCATCTTTGAGAATATCTTAATATTTATTCGTACCCTTTAAATGGAACGTAATGATGCATAATAATGAATTATAATGATTAGTTGGTACTTTGCTATTTTTTATTCCATTGTCATCCTTATCTTCTTCTATCCAACCACTTTTAAAAATTTTGATATTACTTTCTATTATCTTAAATTTAAGAGTCTTATTTTGATTTTTTTTTATCTGTAATGTTTTTCACATATTTTTTAAAATGATATTCATGTCATGAATCTAGCCAATTCTTCTTTCAAGATTAACAATGACTCTATAGTTCAATAAGTCTTCAACGGGCTATCCTTTAATCAAAAACCCATGTAAGCTATGTATTAATGTTTATGAAAAGAATGAAACTCAAGATGATTTCACATCAAATATGACATTCTCATTAATTTGGCTATGATATTGTTCCAATTGCTGTAAGATTAAAAACACTTTCATGTAACCTTGCATATATTTTTTAATAGAGAAGTATTATTTTCAAGAACAAAATAAAACATAAGAAAGAAAGGACGTTTGTGCCGCACATAAACGAAAGTCAAACATCAAATAATACATACTCATATTGTTCATGTATGCCCCTATTTTGTTATACACAAAATGGAATTAAGGCATATAGTTTAAACACAAGTTGAACAACATCAAAAGTTTCAATAATTTGAGTAACATTATTTAGTACTTGGGTGGGAGAGAAGGTATACTTTGTTCATGCCTAAAGAAATCATAAGGATCAACCTTAGTCTTCACATGCACCAATCTATTAAAATTGTTTTTTCCAAAATACTTCAAACCCCAAATACTAGCTTGCTTGTAGCTTGTCTTTCCAAAGTTAATGTTTGATCCAATATCAAGGTCTCTATAATTGAGATAAGCTGCTCTCGGTGATTTTGAAACAAAAGGAGCCATATAACTGTAAAGTTCTCGTATCCAATTAAAGTGTCTTTTCTCTGCATCAATACTTGATTCTACCCAATTTAATATGTAACTAATTTTGTACAAATATTGAGCTCTATGTGAATAGGGAGTTTCAAACTCAGAAATTTGGCTCATTTTTCCTCCATAAGGAATAAATGCAATTTGTGGCATTTCTACCTCTTCATGTTTTAATCTTTCCCATATGGAGTTGATTTCGACCAAGGGGATGTGTTGCTTTACATAGTCTGATTTGATTTTTATGTTTCCATTGAAAACACCTTCTTTAGTTAATAGTCCTTTCAAGTTTGTCGTACGTTGAAACCCAGCACCAAAGATGAGAGCTGATTCGATCCAATTTGATTCTATGCAATCTTTCTTTGAAAACCCCAATTCAGGAAAAGTTGTGTTGAGGATTGCCAAAAGCTCAACTAACTTTCGAAGGTATAAAGAGAAGAATAGAGCTAATGGGCTTATTTTATCTTGCTGCCTCATAAAATTCCCTCCTATCATCAACAATTGAGTTCTTAGAAACAATTATATTTTGGTTGAAACAGCAATTTGATTTAAAATGATAGACTTTTAACAGAATTTTGTTAACTTGGTCTTTGATAATGTTTTCATTTTATGTTTTTGAACATGTAGCTTGTTTTTTCTATTACTATTATTTCTCTACAGTTTTCATTTTTTTTTAAACATTTTAGTTTTAGCCAAATTTCAAAAGGAAAAATAATTTTTTGAAATATTTATGTAAATTTTACATTTTGAAAGCTTGGGTTGATTTGTGAAAATATTTATAAAAAGTGGAAAACATAAGAAAAGGCAAAAAAAAAAAAAATATGTATAGATGAAAGTGTAATATATATAAGTTATATTTTTAAAGAGAATTTACCGTTAGCAGCACATTCTACTTCTCAACTAGTGATAAAGCTCAATTTGAATTTCTATATCATTGATAGAAAAATCAAGCAGTGATACAATGAGTCTATCATATTGATTGAACTCTATCACTAATAGAATTTAACCAGTTATAGAACTCAATTTGAATTTTCTGCTACAAATGAATTAATTTTAATTTTGTGATATAGATGAAAACACTTTACTATTTTTTGTTATATATGCAAAATTCCAATTTTTAAGGCCAAAAACGTAAAAAAAACAAGACCCTTTTTTATTATTCACTAGTTTTTCAATTTTGAAAATTCAAAATGATTTACTTGAATGGCCCGGCGGTGAAGATTTCGGAATGCTTTTGTGTCGCCGGAATCATCAACTTCGAATTCTTATATTCGTAGCGTAGTGATGAATGGCGGTGGCTTACACTTTACACTTTTTTCCCTTTTTTGACATAACTTTCTTCTTTTTTATTTTAGCTTTGACATAAAGCCTTTTCTTTTTCTTTTTCTTTTTAGAATGCATAACACTTTTTCAATGTATAACAAATTTGTTACATTAGTCACCAAAAAAAAAAAAAAAAAAATGAGTAAAAGACTATTTGGGTCCATTTTGTTCCTAATTTTCAACTCTCAAATTTTAGTTCATGTATTAAAAAAAAATATTTCTATTCCAAATTCCTTTTTAGAACACTCGAAAAATCAATCCAAATACCATTCAACAAAGATAATCTTATTTAACTAGTTTTGGTTCCTTTTAGTTTAATCAATTTCAAAATTATCATTATCATATTAATTTTACTATCAAATTAATTTTATTTAACAAATATAAGATATAGAGATGAATTTTGTAATGATGAATGAAAAAACATGCACACAAAGCAAAGCGTTGACTGAAAAAATACCGGTCAAAATAATGCCAAGGAATAGATTTTGATCCAAATCATGAGCAACATATTGCCAGCGATGAATGAGCTTGGTTGCACCGTCGTCCGAAGTTCTATTAGCATTACAAAGCGTCACCGTCGCCGGAACCGGAACGAGCTTCACCTTCCACGCCACGATGATCCCGAAGCTCCCGCCACCGCCGCCTCGGATCGCCCAAAACAAATCTTCCCCCATCGACTCTCTATCGTGAAACTTTCCATTAGCATCAACCAAGGTTGCATCTATCACATTATCAGCCGCAAGCCCATATTTTCTCATCAACAATCCATATCCACCGCCGCTAAAGTGTCCACCAACCCCAACCGTCGGACAACCACCCGCGGGTTCGACTTTTCTCAGCGATTTTGTAGTAAAGTTCACCTAGGGTTGCACCCGATTCGACCCATGCGGTCTTGCTCTTCACATCGACAGAGATGGAATTTAGATTTATCATGTCGACGATGATGAATGGGAGGTGGGCGACGTACGAAAGACCCTCGAGGTCATGGCCCCCGCTTCGAGTTCGGATTTGAAGGCTGTGTGATTTCGAGCATACAACGGCGGCTTGGATGTGGGAAACATGGGATGGTGTTATAATGAGGAGTGGTTTTAGAGTTTTGGGTGTTGAAAATCTTTGGTTTCGAATAGTGAAATTTAAGATAGAAGAATAAGATGAGTTGAATGGTGTGTAAATGACTTTGGAAATGTTGTAAGTATTTTGGGAATGATTTGAAAGACATTGAAGAAAGTTTTGATATTTGTCACCATAATTTGCTTCGACCCATAGTAATGAAGATGAAGATAAAATAATGAATGTGAGAGAAAGATGGATTAATAATGGAAAATATTTCATGGCTAGGTGTTGGGATATTGTGATTCAAAGGTTCATTATTTATTGTGATTAACAAGGAATAAATAATGTTCACTTGTCCAATATAAATTACAATCTATTTGATTTTAAATTCAAAAGATAATAAAATAAAATAAAATGTGTGGCTGCATTTATTGGATTGTGATTTTAAACTTAAACTAATTTATTGGATTGTGTGATTGCAGGTCCATGTTGTTCATTTTTTATGCATAAATTTTCCTTATTTTTATTGAAAACGGATAAATAAAATCGTTCAAAGCCTGATATTGATTTGATTTTCTTTAGTTTTAAGTTGAAGTTAGAATCGAATTCATCCAATTAATTTGACAAAAAGAAAAATAGAATTAATGTTCAATAAAAAATAAATTCATTGATTCAATTTTGCTCGATTTTTAGGCCAAATCGAGAATCGATCTAGTAGAATTGATTTGACAAAAAGAGAATATTCAATAAAAGAAAAAATTATTGGTTCGTTTTTCTTCGATTCAATTCCACTACAGTTTTATTCTATTTTACTTACTATTTTATTTACGATCTCTATTTGAATGTCTTTTTTTTAATTCTCAAAATTTACAATTAAATTAAACAATAATAATTAATCATTTACCAATTAAAAAGTTAAACTAACCTATAAAAATAAAAAGAAAATAAATCAATATTAATTCAGTTTGGTTTTTATTATCTTTTACAAATAGAAAATGAATCAAACCAATAACTTTCGATTTTCTCCAAATAAGAAGTTCAATATTATGTGAAAATTTTGAACCAATCCAATAAATTAATTTAGTTCGGTTTGATTTTTTCGATTTTCAAACATTATTATCACCTCCTATATAAATAGTAAAAATAAGATGGTTTTACAAATTTATTATAAAAGATGGACAGTTTCAAAAGTATTTAAGAAAATGAGGTTTATTCCTTGTCATATTCTTTTTTTTTTTTGAAAGTATTTTCCTTGTCATATTCGGTCACCAATAAAAGTGTAGTCAACCACATCAATAACAATAAAATTTTAAAAAATATGAGATTTTTTGGGAGATTTTAAAATATGAGATGATTTGCTTATTTATTTTTAATTTAAGAATGCTTTAATCAAATGAGTTGTAAAGGGTTGATAGTACATTTTGATTTCACGGTTATAGGTTTGATTCTCAAAATCAATATTTTAGTTCTATCAGTTTTAATTCTTATCTTATTTGAAAATAGAAATGTCAGATTTATGCTTCTCTTTTCGGTTAAAAAAATCAATAAATAAAAGTGTCCTTCAAACCTTAAATCATAAATTTATAGAAATAAATAAAACCCATTTTAAAATGGTGAGAAAGACAAAGTGGAAGGTGCATCCATTCCAATTATTTTTATAATTTTTTTTTAAATATTATTAATGGAGTGGACCATCACTCTTGTAACTTTTTTATATTTATAGGGAGTGGGCTCTAATCTTATACATTAGTGATGGAATAAAAAAAGAAAAAAAAAATATCACTACTTTCAATTCGACCCCTAGATTATCCTGAGTTCGTTATTAGTTATTTATATTTTTAATTTTAGGGGTAATTTAGTAAAATTATCCTTCGAACTTCTTTTATAAGTAGCTGAGTTTTGAGACTATTTTTGCGATTTAAGGGAGTGTGGGGCTAGTTTTGTAATTTGAAGAAGGGTCATTAGACTTAAGGGGATTTCATCTATGAAGCATAGATATAGACATAAATACGAGATACGGATTCAACGTGATACGATGATACGTCAATTTCTAAAAAATTAAGATACGGATACATTTGAAATATGTCAATTTTACTAAGTATGAAATTGAATTTAGGTTAGCTTTCAATAAAATGAGAATAATGGGTTGGGCTCACTAAAATGAATGAGTTTAATTTGGTGAATATAATGAGTTAGGCCAATGTTTTAAAAGACACATCTAGGCTCAAGTCTCACCTCTAGCGCCTCGCTTGTCCCAAGCGGGATGCTTGTACTTAAGGCTCCGCTTTGTGAGATTTTTTTATTTCCTTTGCACCTTAGGCTCCAGAAGTTCATTACACTAGCTTGCGCTTTTTAAAATACTGGATTGGACTTATAAAAACGACTTTTAAATAATGCTAAAGCATTCTCACATATCATGATCGTTTTTCTTCTTATCTTCTCGTGTCCCATATTAAAAAAAATAAAATAAAATATCAGATACTTCAATTATATCTTAGGCGTATCTTGACGTTCTATATTCGATACGTTACAAATTCTTAACTCAAAATGGTGTGTACGTGCTTTATAGGATTTCATCGATCATTCTTGTGCAATCAATCTTTCCATTGCTAAACAAAGAAGAGTCAGAGAGATTTGGAAAAACCCAATCGGTGTCGCAACTGTGGAACTTAGATTTATCATGTCCATAGTGCAAAGAACTTCAAAACAAACGAAGCGTCCCATTTTGACCAATTAAAATCAAAGGAAAAAAGAAAAAAAGAAAATTAAAATTGTTAGCAGAACATTCAAGATCTTCATCTCAATTTCTCAATTTACTCGAAAAATTCTCGAGTTCCACTAACCAATTGAAACATAAAAAATTGTTTTTTATTTTTATTTTTATTATTATTTTTTTTTTAACAAATGAAGAAGCTTTTGATATTTGGAGATGAAATTGAACGAACTTTCAAGTGGAGGCTTTTTTTCGGTGAAGGGAACCTACAAATCGAGGTCAATTACTCACTTCGCATCCATTTTTGGAGCCATTGGTTTAAAAATAAATTAAAATTAAAATCAATTTTATCCTTTTATGTTTTTGCAGTTATGAAAAGTTTGCATACTGAAAATTCCTTTGGTTTCCAAAAACTCTTCAATTAAATCAAGTGTCATACTCTTGCATTTTACTCTGTTTTTCAGGTAATGCAACAAAGACAAAAAGAGAACACACCAGAAATGAGATAGAGACAAGAGAAGTTAGGAATTGGAGGAGTGAGAGACTAAAATGGAACAAAAATCAAAGTTGAGTGACTAAAATGGAACATTTGTAAGTCTACGACCAAAACGGAACAAAAATCATAATTAAGGACCAAAATTTAACATTTAAAAATCGAGAGACAAAAATGGAATAAAGATAAAAGTCGAAGGATCAAAATGATAATTTAATATATATATAATAGCTTTTATTGGGTATCGCTAAAGATGAGAATTGAGAAGGTCTTATCAATATTCTCTTAAAAAAAATAGAGAAGGTCTTGTAAATGTGAAGAAAAGAACCGAAACAATAGAAGGAAATGTTAAATATTATGGCCCAACAAAAGAGAATTTAGGTCCAAAGAAAAATCTAGAAGTTATAGCCAAAAGAAAACTCTAGATTTTATCATTTATCCTAGATGGTCAAAGAAAAATCTAGAACTTCAACTTGCCAAGAAATATCTAGACATCCTTATCCAAATCCAAGTTGTGGCAAAATCCTAGCCATTTATTTGACTTGATTACCAAGGCAAAATGTGGACCATTGGATCATACTTGGAGCCCAAGTTTATGGAGGCTATAAATAGGTTATGTCATTTGTTGGCAAATCATCCCAAATCATCCCAAGACTTCCCACATCTAAAGTGAGGTTGTGAGATAAAAATAGAGAGTGTTTTCTCCTTGTAAGAAAGCTTGTTGTTTCTTTGTAGAGAGAAGGTTGTAACTCCTATTTTTGTAATAAAGTTCTTCTATCCTTGCCCGTGGTTTTTACCCTAATTTGTTTAGGGTTTTCCACGTAAAATCATTGTGTCGTTCTTCCTCTTCTTCCTATTCATTACTATTGTAATTTTCAATCTCTCTTTTAGTCTGCGACCTGCTCTCTATTCGTAAAACAATTTTAACAAGTGGTATCGAGCCTAGTTTCTTGGTGTAACTATCTACTTATCGTATGCTCTGTGGTTGCCACTAAAAGTGGATCCTCCACATCGAAAATAAGTTAGATACTTTCACCTTTGTTGACAGTGCACGTGGGTTGTGGATTGTTCTATCGCTCGTGGTAGAAGCAATGGCGGCAAGGTTCGAGATTGAGAAGTTCAACGGGACCAATTTCTCGTTGTGGAAGATGAAGATGAAAGGCTATCTTGAGAAAAGATAATTGTCTTGCGCACCATCGCAAGAAGAGGTCGACGGACATCACACAGATGATAATAAGTGGAATGAGATGGACGGGAATGCTATTGCAAATTTACATCTAGCATTAGCAGATGCGCTTTTATCAAGCATAGAGGAGAAGAAAATCGCACCGAGATTTGGGAACATCTCACCAAGTCGCATTTGAGGCCAAGTCACTTCACACCAAGATTTTCCTTAAGAGGAAATCGTATACTCTTCAATGTCGAATCTACTTCAATGACGGAGCACATGAGCACATTGAATACTCTATTTTCTCAACTCACATCGTTGGGTTATAAAATAGATTCAAATGAACGTCTTTGAAATTCTACTTCAAAGTCTTCCCGATTCATATGATCAACTTGTCATCAACCTCGACAAATAATATTCTCGATCGATCGTCTAAACTTTGATGATATTGGAGCCGCTTGTCCTGAAGAAGAAAATCGCGCAAGAACAGAGAAGACAAGTTGGCCACTCACAACAAATAGAGGCTCGTGGTGACAAGAGGGAGATCAATGGAACGTGGCTTCAATGGGAGCCAAAATCAAGGAAGGTCAAAATCAAGAAGTAAGAAGAGCATGAAGTGCTACCATTGTGGCAAGAAAGGACATATGAAGAAGGATTGTTGGAATCTAAACAAAAGGATTCCAATCCTCAAGGAATGTAGCAAGCACCTCAAATGAAGGTGATGTTTTATCTTGTGAAGCAAATGACAACTATCAAAGGCGGAAAGAGTTTGGGCGATGTATGGTTCATCGACTCGGGAGCGACTTATCACATGACCTCACGCCGAGAATGGTTTCATCATTATGAACCTATCTCGGGAGGGTCCGTGCTCACCGCAATGATCACGCCTTGAAGATTGTCGGTATTGGAACTATCAAGTTGAAGTTCCATGATAATATCGTTTCGCACAATTCAACATGTGCGACATGTAGAAGGCCTAAAAAGAACTTGCTTTCATTAGGTCACCTTGATGACCTTGATTGCAAAGTCGTGGTGGAGAAAGGAGTCATGAAAGTGATTCGAGGAGCGCTGGTACTTATGAAGGGAGAAAAGTTGACAACAACTTGTACATGCTGATGGGGAGACTTTGCAAGAGGGAGAGGCGTCGGTTGCCTCAAGTAGTTCAAGTGAACAACTTTCAATGATGTGGCATCGAGACTTGGACACATGTCGAGCAAGGAATTAAAGTTCTTGCAGAGCAAAATCTACTCCCTGGGCTCTCTAAGGTGTCTCTACCTTTGTGTGAGCATTGCGTTACAAGTAAGCAACACAGTTAAAGTTCAAAGACATCAAACTCTAGAAGCAAAAATATTCTAGAATTGGTTCATTCGATGTATGGCAAGCACCGAGTTACATCCTTGGGAGGAGCAAGGTACTTTGTGTCCTTTATCGACGACTACTCGAGAAGGTGTTGTTGGGTGTATCCAATCAAGAAGAAGGCAGATGTGTGTTCGGTCTTCAAAGTATTCAAAGCGCAAGTTGAACTACAGTCAGAAAAGAAGATCAAGTGCTTGCGGACGGATAATGGAGGAGAATATACAAGCAATGAGTTTGCAGAATTCTGTAATCAACAAGGCATTAAAAGACAGTTCACTACTGCCTACACTCCTCAGCAAAATGGAGTGGCAGAGCGGATGAATAGAACCTTGTTAGAGAGAACAAGAGCAATGTTAGGAGCTGCGAGCTTTGACAAATCATTCTCGGCGTAAGCGATCAATACCGCCTTTGTTATGTAGTGAATCGTGCTCCATCAACTGCAATTGAGTTGAAGACGCCAATGCAGAGATGGACTGGTAAGCCTGTTGATTATTCAAACCTCCATATATTTGGAAGTCCAGTGTACGTGATGTACAATACCCAAGAAACTACAAAACTGGATCCAAAATCCAGAAAATGTTTATTCTTAGGTATGCGCTGATGGTGTGAAGGGGTATCGCTTTGTGGGATCCCACTTCCCACAAGGTTATCATCGGCAGGATGTGATCTTCATGGAAGATAAGAAACAGATAGCAAATGATAGCACTTTGTCAATGAAAGCTCGAGAGACTACAACAGTACATGTGGAGAAAGAATATGAAGATGACCACTCTGAAAGTCGAACCAACACACGAGATACAAGATCCGGTTGAGTCACAAGAGACTCGCTGTTCTATCCGAACGACAAAACCACCCAGTTGGCGATCGATTATATTATGGAGAGTAACATTGCATATTGTCTTCTAACGAGGATGGAGAGCCATTAACATTCCAAGAGGCAATGACTAGTTCGATGTCGCTCGATGGATGACAAATATGCATGAAGAAATGGAAGCTCTTCATAAGAACAAGACTTGGGAACTTGTAACGCTACCACAGGAAGAAAGCCCATTGGTAACAAATGGGTATATAAGATCAAGCGCAACAATGATGATCAAGTGGAGCGGTATCGTGCAAGATTGGTGGTAAAAGGATATGCTCGTAAAGAAGGTATCGACTTCAATGAAATCTTTTCTCCGATGAGTTCGACTTACTACTTGTTAGAATAGTCTTAGCAATGTGTGCTACATTTGATTTACATCTGGAGCAGTTAGATGTAAAAACTGCATTTCTCCATGGTGATCTTGAAGAAGAAATCTATATGCTCCAACCAGAAGGTTTTGAAGAACAAGGAAAAGAGAACTTGGTTTGCAGGTTGAACAAATCTCTGTATGGTCTCAAACAGGCGCCGAGATGTTGGTACAAGAGATTTGATTCCTTCATCATGAGCCTTGAATACAACAGACTTAATGCGCACCCTTGTGCATATTTCAAGAGGTTTAGTGAAAAGATTTCATTATCTTGTTTGTTGTATGTTGACGACATGTTGGTAGCAGCCCCAACAAAGATCGTATTAAAGAATTGAAGGCTCGATTGGCTAGGGAGTTTGAAATGAAGGACTTGGGGCTAGCAAACAAGATTCTGGGATGCAAATTCACCGAGACAGAAAATAATAGAAAGATTTGGCTATCTCAGAGAAACTATTTAAGGAAAGTCTTACGACGCTTCAACATGGAAGACTGTAAGCCAATTTCTACCCCTCTTTCTGTTAATTTCAAATTATCCTCTAGTATGTGCCCTAGCAGTGAAGCGGAGAGGATGGAGATGTCTCGAGTACCGTATGCATCAGCAGTGGGAAGTTTAATGTTTGCCATGATTTGTACCAGACCAGACATTGCACATGCAGTGGGAGTAGTTAGTCGGTACATGGCGAATCTGGTCGAGAGCATTGGAATGTTGTAAAAGGATCCTTAGATACATTAAAGGATCGATAGATGTTGCATTATGTTATGGAGGATCAGACTTTATTGTCAGAGGATATGTTGACTCAGATTATGCAGGTGATTTTGATAAAAGCAAATCCACCACTGGATATGTGTTCACTCTTGCTAGCGAGTCAGAGTCGGGTTTCAAAATCTGCATCGATTGTGGCTACCTCGACAACGAAAGCAGAGTATGTTGCGCTACACAAGCTAGTAAAGAGGCGGTATGGTTAAAAATGTTAATGGATGAACTCGGACACGAAATGAAGAATATTTCTCTGTTTGTGACAATCAGAGTGCCTTGTACCTTGCAAGGAATCCACTTTCCATTCCAAGTCAAAACATATTCGAGTGCGAGTACCACTTTGTTCGTGAGAAAGTGGAAGAAGGAACAGATGGATATGCGAGAAAATTCATACAAAAGAAAACTCGCAGATTATCCACCAAGGCGATCAATGGTGACAAGTTTGATTGGTGTCGATCCGCGAATGGCCTAGCGAAACATAAGCAACATGGAGATGGCAAGGAAGAAAGAACGGTGTGGAGATTTATTGATGGATCAATCAAATCTCCAAGTGGGAGATTGTTAAATATTATGGCCCAACAAAAGAGAATTTAGGTCCAAAGAAAAATCTAGAAGTTATAGCCAAAAGAAAACTCTAGATTTTATCATTTATCCTAGATGGTCAAAGAAAAATCTAGAACTTCAACTTGCCAAGAAATATCTAGACATCCTTATCCAAATCCAAGTTGTGGCAAAATCCTAGCCATTTATTTGACTTGATTACCAAGGCAAAATGTGGACCATTGGATCATACTTGGAGCCCAAGTTTATGGAGGCTATAAATAGGTTATGTCATTTGTTGGCAAATCATCCCAAATCATCCCAAGACTTCCCACATCTAAAGTGAGGTTGTGAGATAAAAATAGAGAGTGTTTTCTCCTTGTAAGAAAGCTTGTTGTTTCTTTGTAGAGAGAAGGTTGTAACTCCTATTTTTGTAATAAAGTTCTTCTATCCTTGCCCGTGGTTTTTACCCTAATTTGTTTAGGGGTTTTCCACGTAAAATCATTGTGTCGTTCTTCCTCTTCTTCCTATTCATTACTATTGTAATTTTCAATCTCTCTTTAGCTGCGACCCTGCTCTATTCGTGTAAACAATTTTAACAGGAAAATCTTAACATTTGAAAATTTTGGGGGGCTAGTTTACCGAGAGGCAAATTATACGTTATCTATACTAATTTTGTATCTTTTTTGGCCCCCCACAGTCTGCACATAGGTCCGCCCATGGAATGATTATGTTCATTTATTCTTAATTTAATTTAAGAATGCTCTAATCAAATGAGTTGATAAAGCGATTGATTATCTTAATTGATATTTTGACCTCACAATTACTGATTTGATCCTCAAAATCAATATTTTAGCTTGATCAATTTTAACTCACTTCTTATTTGAAAAAAGAAATACATATTAAAAAAATCAATAAATAAAAGTGTCTTCCACTCTAGCTCATAAGATTTATAGAAATAAATAAACCCATTTTAAAATGGTGAGAAAGACAGAAGGTGGAAGGTGCAATCATTCCAATTATTTTCTTTCTTTTTAAAAAAAATATTATTAATGGGGTGGACCATCACTCTTTTATAATGGGGAGTGGACTCTAATTTTATACATTAGTGATGAATTAAAATATGAAAAAAAATTTATCACTATTTTTTATTCGACCCTGCAGATTATCCTAAGTAGGTTATTAGTTATTTATATTGTTAGTTTTAGGGGCAATTTAGTAAAATTATTCTTAGAACTTCTTTTATAATTAGCTGAGTTTTGAGACTATCTTTGCTATTTAAGGGAATGTGGAGCCAGTTTTGTGATTTGAAGAAGGGTCATTAGACCTAAAGGGATTTCATGGATCATTCTTGTGCAGTCATTCTTTTGATCTCTAAACAAAGAAGAGACAGAGAGATCATGTCCGCGATGATGAATGGGAAGTGGGCGACATACAAAAGGCCCTCGAGATCATAGTCAATGTGATTTCGAATAAACGATGGCGGCTTGGATGTGAGAAACATAGATATTGAGGAGTGGTTTTGGAGTTTTGGATGATGAGAATCTTTGGTTTCGACTACTAAAGTTCAAGATAGAAGAAAAAGAGGGATGATTGAAGGGTAAATAACTTTAGAAATATTTGTAACTATTTTGTGGAATGATTTGAGACACATTGACCAAAGTTTTGATATTTATCACATAACATGCTTCGACCCCATCAAATGAAGGTGAGAGAAGATTAATAAGAGAAGAATTTGAGTGATGTCACCCCAAATAGCTAGGGGTTTTGGATTTTTGTGATTGTTTTATTATATTATTGTGATTGGCTTGTCTTCGTTTTTTTTAATTATAATAATTGAGGAGGAGAGATTCGAACTCTATATTCTCTCCATCATGTAGTGTATACTAATGTCGTTGAACAACCGTTTTTGTTGATTGCTTGGCTTGATGTTGGAAAAAAGGAAAAAAAAAACTGCTAACCTTTTAGTTGCTGACATTATTAATAACGTTTTATGCATAATTATTGTATTTGTTATTATTTATGCTATAACTGTCCTGGACCTACTCTAGGTTCTTTGCATCAAGGATATAATCTAGAAAGATTTGGTAGCATTTAAATTTCGATTCCAACAGTTAAATAAAAGGAAATTTATCTTTATAGCATATTTTTTACTCTTCATTATAATTATAACATATTTTAAAAAATAATTTCATTCATAGCACATTTTGTCCATTTCTAATATAATATTACTAGATTTCTATCAGTTGAACTAATAAATTTTAGACTTTTATCAATTCAACTGATATTAGACTTCTATCAAGTTCAACTAATAGATTTCGACATGATTTCATTAGGAAAAAAAAAATCATACTAATCGTCTACCTTTCACAAAATATTTGAGAAAATATTTAAATTGAAAAGAATTCAAATGATCGAATGGGGTAGTGGTGCAATGGTTTATTGCAAATTAGTTCAAGACCAGCGTCGCAGGTTTGAGCATGAGAATCGGTTTTTGTCTCTCCTCCACTTTAGGAATAACAACCAATTTCCACCCCACTATTTTAAGAATCCTTTCCAAATCTAATACACTAATTTACTCCACCAATTTATGATTAAGATTTGTTTTCAACAACTGCACGAACATTTTCACCATATTTCATTTGATCGAATTAGAAACCTCACATCATCCATTCCCATTGTTTCTAACGCCGAATTCTCATGTTTGCAGCGAATCCCTAAATCACGCTATTGTTTCTTATTCCTATCACCGATTTCCATCTTATCGTCTTCTTTGACACATTTCAGGTGTAGGGATCAGCCGGTCATAATTGCAAATGGAGGTTACAACGGTTACAGTCGTCTTTAACAAAAATTGGGATGATAGAGATATTTATTCGAACTACAATACCGTCATGGTTGATATCACATATAAAACCTCTTTATCCCTACTGATATCGTCTATTGAAGAAAATTTGGGTTTGGATGAAAATGAAAAGGTGATAAACATTTCACAATATAAGGACGGCGCACACAAAGAAAAGTCAAAGATGTTGAAAGATGACAGAGACGTCCAATGGATGTACAATGTGTTCACTGGTGGTATGTACGATGACTGTTGTATCCTAGCAGACATCATTCACACACGTACTGAGATGTACATCCCAGACTTAGCAGGCGTGTTATATGTGATAGCAACCATGACGGGGGAATGTCTTTTAGCGCCTGATGTGTTCTTGGGTAGCAGGGAATAATGTTTTTTGAGCTTGATGGAACAAGAATGATGGGAAACTCGTAAAGGGAACAAAAATTTGATGGAACAAGAAAAACGAGCTAATGTTTTGCGTGGGGTATGTGTTTCGACCGTTCAACTTCCAAAGCTGAAGTTGGAAAAGAGCATTGCAGGTAATTTATTTTTATGTTTTGTTTTTTTACAACATATTTGAAAAAATGGGGCTTATCTACGGTGGGATGTACCAGATATTTCATCATTCTCGAAAAAAAAGAATTCAAAATTGAAAAAAGCCAACGTAAATATGATTTTTAATTTTTATTTAGTTTGTTTTAAAAAAAAGTCAATGTAATTATCTGTTTTGATTTTCAAAATTTAAAATAAATATCATTATTATTTTTTATCTAATTGTGTATTTAAAAATAAATATCTATCTTAAAACAAATTTCTAATTAAAATATTTCTCATTTAGACATTTTCTTAGATTTAGACATTTCCTTAATTTGGCCAAAAAACCTCTTCTTATATTTTCCATTTGAAAAATTATAGCATAAACTAAATGAATTTACCGTATGAAATAGTTTTTTTTTTTTTTTTTTTTTTGTAACGGGGTGTAATGCCGTAATTTTCAAAGATATATTCAAGGATCTGTCCACTTTATGAAATGACATCAACACAAAAATGCAGCACATTAGAGATGGGTTGGAGTATAACTTCTTCCGAGACACCACTTTTGATCATTGATTGGAAATACTTTTCTTTACTCTAAAAAATAAACATAAAAAAGGGTGATTGTCATTTTACATATATTTTTTTAATAGAGATGTATTACAAAAGTCAAACATCAAACATATATATTCTCATGTTCATGTATGCCCCTTATTTTTGTTAAAGAAGAATAGAAGTTTGAGGCATAGTTTAAACACAAGTGGAACTCAAAAGTAGATAATTTGAGTAACATAATCTTATTTGGGTGAGAGAGAAGGTATGCTTTGCTCGTGCCTAAAAAAATCATAAGGATCAACCTTTGTCTTCACATGCACCAATCTATCAAAATTGTTCTTTCCAAAATGCTTCAAACCCCAAATGCTAGCTTTCTTGTAGCTTGTCTTTCCAAACTTTTTGTTTGATCCAATATCAAGGTCTCTATAATTGAGATAAGCTGCTCTGGGTGATTGCGAAACGAAAGGAGTCATGTAGCTATAAAGTTCACGTATCCAATTCAGATGTCGTTTCTTTGCATGAAATCCTGGTTCTACCCAATTTAAGATGTAACCAATTTTGTACAAATATCCAGCTCTATGTGAAAAGGGAGTTTCAGAGTTAGAAATCTGACTCATTTTTCCTCCGTAAGGAACAAATACAATTTGTGGCATATCTACATCTTCAAATTTTAGTCTTTCCCATATGTTGTCGATTGTGGTAATGGGGTTGGGTTGCTTGACGTAGTCTGATTTGATTTTTATGTTTCCATTGAAAACAGGTTTTTTAGTTAGTAGTTCTTCCAAGTTCATCTCATGTTGTAACCCAGTGCCCAAGAGAAGGGCTGATTCGATCCAACTTGTTTCAATGCAGTCATTCTTTGAAAACCCCAATTCATGAAAGGTTGTGTCGAGGATTGCTAATAACTCATCTATCTTTCCAAGGTATAAAGAGAAGAATAAAGCTGATGGGTTTATTTTACCTTGTTGTCTTGAGAAATTCCCTCCTATCATCAAAAATTGAATTATCAGACACAATTATTTATGTTGAAAAAGTAATTAGATATGAAATGGAAGATTTGCGAATCTAATTTGATTAACTAAAAGTTTAGCTAATAATCATTTTATTTTTTTATTTTCTATTTTTGAAAATGCAACTTGTTTTTTTTTATTATTTTACTATCATAATTCATAATTGAAAATATTTGAGCTGAAACAGATTTCAAAAGATATATATATATATATATATATATATATATATTTACTTTTTAAAATTTTGAGTCAAATTTTGAGAATATTTGTAGAAAGTGGAAAACATTAAAAAAGAAAAAAAAAGGAAAAAACGTCGAATGTATAAATGAAAGTAGTATTAATAAGTTGTTTAACTTTCAATGGAATGGGTTAATGACGTAATGGTTTCATTGTTTGGTTGTAAATCAGTTCAACACCATTGTTTGGTATTTCTGTTTTTGCTTATATTTTAAAAATTAAGTAATATTTTTAAAATTAAAAAAGGGAAATTGGGATGTATAATCCAATTTCACAAAATAATTGCAGATCTAAAGAAATTTTTGAATTTTTTTTCATCCATAGTCAAATATACGGATATAATTTTGGATATTAATATAGTATTTTGTATTATTAATACATTATTATGTATTATTAATACAATATTTTTTCAAATATATATATATATATATATATATATATATATGTTATTTATACAATATTGTATATTATTACAATATTATGTATTAATTATACTGTATAATTTATGGACGATATGATATGATTGTTAAATATATATATTTTTTGTCTAATATTGTAAATATTTTTCCAATTTACATAGTCCTAAAAATACACCTTAAAAAAATTTGCTTCATTTTAAAAAACGGTCCAATTTGATAACCAATTAAGCTATACCTTAACTACTTTTTTTTTAGTACATAATGGGGGAGGGGAACAAATATCGATTCTCGGGCTCGAAACTGTGACGCTGGTGTTGAACTCATTTACAACCAAACAATGAAACATTGTGTTACTGACCCATTCGATAGAATTTACCTACTTGCTTGTGAAAAGACGAAATTATATATAGAAAATTTGAGTATATATCAATTTAAATTTCAAAAACAAAAAACTAAAACCCCGTTTATGAACCATTTTTTTAAAAAAATTTAGCGTACATGAATTACCTTATCATATATTTCTTCTTATTGTGTACATATATTTTACTTATATTTTAGAAACAAAACCAAAATTTGAAAACAAAAAAAGTAACTTCCAAAAGTTTATTTTTATTCTTAAAATTTGGTTAGCATTCACATATTTTTTTAAAGAAAGATAAATACATTATAGAAAACACATAACATAGGTAGAAAATTTGAATGAAAATAAATTTGGATTTCAAAAAACAAAAAAAACAAAAAAAAAATTCTAATAGAGCCTAAATATTTATGGAACAAAATTTAAATTATGACGGTGTCAATCAAATAAAAATATAAGAAAAATAACTTTGAATGAAGGTGAACAAAAAAGTTAATAAACAACTCAAGCAAAACATTGATTTAAAATTTTAAATTAAAATTTAAAAAAATAATTAAAAAAACTCCATGCAAAGCGTTGAAGAAAATACCGGTCAAAATAATGCTAAGGTATAGATTTTCATCCAAATCATGAGCAATATATTGCCAGCGATGAATGAGCTTGGTTGCACCATCCTCCGATGTTCTATTAGCCCTACAAAGTGTCACCGTCGCTGGAACCGGAACCAGCTTCACCTTCCACGCCACCACGATCCCGAAGCTCCCTCCGCCGCCGCCCCGGATCGCCCAAAACAAATCTTCCCTCATCGACTCTCTATCGTGAAACTTTCCATTAGCATCAACCAAGGTTGCATCGATTACATTATCTGCCGCAAGCCCATATTTCCTAAGCAAAGTCCCATATCCACCCCCGCTAAAGTGTCCACCAACCCCAACCGTGGGACAAAGACCCGCGGGAAACGCCAAGGTTCGACTTTTCTTAGCAATTTTGTAGTAAAGTTCACCTAGGGTTGCACCCGATTCAACCCATGCGGTGCTACTTTCGACATCGACTGAGATGGAACTTAGATTTATCATGTCCACTATGACGAATAGGAGGTGGGCGACGTACGAAAGACCCTCAAGATCATGGCCGCCGCTTCGGGTTCGTATTTGAAGACCGTGTGATTTTGAACATACGACGGCGGCTTGGATGTGGGAAACATGAGATGGTGTTATGATGACGAGTGGCTTCGGAGTTTCGGGCGTTGAAAATCTTAGGTTTCGAATAGTGAAGTTCAAGATAGAAGAATAAGAGGAGTTGTTTGGAGTGTAAATCACTTCAGAAATATTGTAACTATTTGGGAAATGATTGGAGAGACATTGAAGAAAGTTTTGGTGATTGTCACCATAATTTGCTTCAACCCATAATGAAGATGAAGATAAAACAATGAAGGCAAGAGAAAGAAGGATTGATATTGGAGAAGATTTCATGACTAGGTTTGTGAGTTAATTTTGTGATTGAAAGTTTCATTATTTATAGTGGTTTGCTACTTGGTCTTGATGTTGAAAAGAAATTCTCCATTCATACCAATAAATAAACACTATACATGTTTCTCAAAAAATAATAATAATAAACACTATACATATAATAGTTTTACTTAAATTACAAATTGCATTTACACCAAAAGCTGATTAGTTTTTACTCAAACGAAGAAAGAGTATAGGGTTTCTTCACCGACAAGAAAGTAAACAAGGGTTTTTTTTTTTTTTTTTTTTAATCAAAGAAAGTAAGCAAAGTTTTTTCGACAAAGAAAGTAAACAAAGTTGTTCGTAAGCTAATAGCTAAATTATAGAAAATGCTCCTATACTATGGTGTTTGTATAAAAAATGCCCCTAAATTTTTAAAAGTTTCAAAATTACCTCTAAATTTTCACAAAAGTTTTAAAAATACCCTCACTATTAAAGTTGGATGGAAACCGTTAAAGTTTGGTTTTAAAAATACCCTTAAACTTGTATTATGTTTTGAAAATGCCCCTAAACTTGCAAGATGTTTAAAAAATACCTTTAATCTTAAAAAATATAAAATAATAATGAAAATGTTAAAATTTTGTTTAAAAAATACTATAAATATTTAATTGTGCTCGTAAAAGATAAATTTTACTTTTGTATTTATAACTTATGAAATATTTTTATATAAATATTAATTGTTTAAACTTGAATTGTGTTGAGCAAGTACTAAAAAAAATTGTGTTGAAAATCTCACATTGAAAATGTGACATACCTCTTAGCATTATAAGATTGATGAATTACTCTTTCATTGTCAATTGATTTTGTGTTGAAAATCTCATGCTATTCTAATATTGTATAAAAAAAATTCATTAAATTCAAATAAGTAGATTTTTTTTTTAGAAATAATCAAATATATATGTATATATATTTATATATATATATATATATATATATATATATAGAATATACATAATAAATTATCTTTAAATTTTGAATAATGGAATAAATCTCTACCTCAAAATATTCATTTATGCCAAAATTCATCCTAGCAACTTAAAAAAAAAAATTATGAATGATGATTATGATTTAGAATTTTCGAACTTTTGTTTGGTCACATTATTGTTCAAATGTTAATAATATATTTATTTTCATTAATTTTCATGGCGAAAAAAGATATGAATAAAGAATAACCATTTTAAGTAAGAATAATTTTTAGAGTTTTTTAAGGGTATAATATTGACACTTTTAAACAAAATAAGTAAAAAAATTTTATCCAAAAGTTATCGACAATGTTAAATTTGGATGAAAACCGCATACTCATCGTCAATTAATTTAGTTTCAGATCACAAATAAATAATTCTATTATTTAAATAAATTTAAGCTAAAATCCATAAATTCAATTATAAATTATCTTTAAAGAGTTATGATTATTATTATAGATTTTTAATTTTGGAACTTGTTGGTCATTGTTATTTAAAGGCTAATAATATATTTATTTTCGTTAATTTTTTTTGGAGAAAATGCATTTGAATAGAATAAAAAATATATTTTTTAAGTCAGAATTTTTTTTTTTATGTTTTTAAAAGATCGAGAATACTATTCAAATAAAAGTATAATATTTTTTTTATCTAAAAGTTTAGGGGTAATTTTGAAACCTTTTCATTGTTTTTAAAGTTTAAGGGCATTTGTGAAACCTTTTCAAAGTTTAGGGGTATTTTTTAAACCAAATTTTAACGGTTTCCATCCAAATTTAATGGTAAGGGTATTTTTGAAACTAAAGTTAAAATTTGAGGGTATTCTTGAAACTTTTCAAAGTTTAGGGGCATTTTTTACACAACTCCCATAGTATAAGGGCATTTTCTATTATTTAGCCTAAGCTAATTTGATTACTATTTGGTTTTTTATTATTTAATTGAAAATTAAATTTGTTTAAGAAATCAATTGAATTTATAGTTAAAATTTGAAAACTACGTTTTTGTAGTTACAAAAAATAACTTTTTTTTTTAAATATATGTAATGATAGATGCATATCTTTTTCTTTTTCTTTTCTTTTTTTAGAAGAAAAATTAGTTATTTTAATTTTAGTATTCAAAAATAAAATTTTAAATAATTATGGAACAAGTGTGATTTTATCGACCAACATAATCCTCTCCACGGGAGGATTTTTTAAGTCTCTTGCTAAACTTTGACGGGAACAAAAAAAAAAGGGTTTTTTTGTATATAGATCATATTTAAAAAGTTTTTGTAAATATAGGTTACTTAAAAAGTATTAGCAAAAATAAATTTACAACAATACCTTATTAATTTGAATTTTTAAATTTCGAATTATTAATCATTTAGGAAAAAACCCCAACTTTCATACCCACTAACCCCTAAAATCGTGCTATCATTATTACAATTTATGTCAATAGGCGTATTTTCTTCTTTGTTTCATTTGAATTTTCGCCTCATTATTTCACATATTCCGTCTTCTAGTCTTCTTAGTCTCCGAAAAAAAATGTTCCACCGAAAATCTTGGCCCCGTTTCAACATCTATAGACCATTGATGATCCAAATCGGAAACACGATGTAAGCACGAAGAGAAAAATTTCTACGGCAGGTTTATATTTTTTTTAGTTTTAGTTTTTTTTTTCTACATTAGATATAAAGAGAACATACAAATTTGATTTTTCCTTTGATGAACGATTTTTTATCTGTATAGTATTATGGGTTTTTAATACAATCAAATTTTGTGTTCGAGGGGAGATTTTGATGATATGAGTTTAATTCGTTTGGTTCTTCGATTTGTGGTTAGGGTTTTAAACAAAATTTTATTATAGTTCCTAGGATTATTACTACCGTCAATTTCTGGTTTGAGGGCTCGAAAATAGATGTGCACATTGGCTAGGAGGGGTATTGTACCGTATTAACTTGCATGTACTAACTAGATTTTTTTTCACATTTAAGACATCAAGTTCGTCCAGTGCTTCAGATCGTGACAAAAGAGATCATCAGATAGCTGTGAAATTCAAAGCACGATGGAATGACAAGAAAGGAACAAGGTTGACAGAAGTAAGACTATAGGTGAAGTATGAACAATTGGGATGTCTGGTAATACTATAGGAAAATAGGGTAAGAGGATGCATTACTATCTAGTCATACATGTCTGCAAATATTGTAGGAAAAATAGGGCAAGAGAATACTTTACTGTCTAGTCATACAGTATATTGTATGAAAAATATGGCAAGAGGATACTTTATTGTCTAGTCATACAGTGGTAGTTGTATGTGAGTGCAATAGCGAACAAGCGATGATAAAGTCATGTACAATCATTATTCTCTTTGGATTTGATTTTAAGGTAGTGAAACATGAGCATTATTAATGTACCAAACTGGTATATACTTGTATAGATATGTGAGTATTACGTTCACATGCAGAAATTTGAGGAAATAAAGTGTATCAAAATAAACTATTGGATTGCCGGTTTTTATCGAACAGTATTATTATTATTTAATCAACACTTAGATAGATTTATGTATTGTATCTCACGTTCAGGTATCAAGATGAGGTATGATTAACAACTAGAACTAAAATTAAAATATGTTCTATTTGAGAGCTATCATTAAACCAATGGAAGTGTAATACAATATTTATTAAAACAATAGGTTAGTTTAGAAAAAACGCCCTATTAGATAAATGGATTTCATAAGGATTTAACATTACAAACATAGAGTGTTGTTCTAAAATACAATACAATACTACTTTGATACTTTCTCTAATTGGCCTAAACGGTACTGTTTTGATAAGATTATTAATATAATTATTAACAATACATATTAATTACATTGTCTACATCCATGCATATTTAGGGTTTTAATATAAATGGATACACACATATGATGTATAAGAATTCACGAACAATACAATCTAGGTATTATAATAAATAAACTGTATTCATGTATTGTACATTATAATACAATATTATTATTTATGTTATGAGTAATACAATTTTAAACCGCATTATTCTAATTTTCAACGTTCGTGCAAATTAGGGTTTCGTAAGAGCGCCGTCATAAATTAAGACGACGTTGGTGCAGTTTAGAAATCTGCACGAAATGATTCATGTTTTTTTTTTTAAATCAGTATATAACAATACATTCTTGACAAAACTGTATCTTGTTGAAATAAGAAAATTTCGATAAAAAATCTAGACAAAAATTCTTGACAACAACAAAATGAGAGATTAAAGATGAAAGAGAGAAAAATTGTTTTGGAAAAAATATTTTAGGAATGTACTACTAAAATATCATGACATTAATTTGACATTTAAATACTATGTAATATAAATATGGAAAGTTTGAAAAATGGAGGTTAATTTGAAATGAGGCATTATGTGTAGAAGGGCAAAATGATATTATTAAAAAATCATTAATTTCAAATTTTAAAAATAAAATTAAATTTACAAAAAAAAAAAATTGGACACCTTCATTACAAATATTTGTCGGATGTGGTGTAGTTACCACAATTTCCCAAAAAAATATTAGCGTGGAACCCATTATTTTATCTTGATTAAAAAATATTTTATTATCTCATTTTCAATCAATAATACTAGTATAATTTGTAATTTATTAGAAAATACAATCACCGTAGGTAATTTGACTATTTAATTCTTACGCATTTTTCTTGTTCAAATTTTTGTTCTTTTTTTTTTTTTTTATGGATAAATTTTCCTTATTCAATTAAACAACGGGGTAGGTCAAACCGGGAAAATAGTAAAAATATGATGTGCTAAAAAGTTTTATAAGAAAAGAGCAATTTCAATGTACAAAAATGGGTCCGCCATATGAATAATATTTCACAAAAGAATAAATGGGATGTCCTTTTTTTTTTTAGAGGAAAAAATGGGATGTCCTTATTCATTTATATTTAAGAAGATTATCGAAATTGCGATTGTTCACACGAGATTTCGCGGTAAAATATGAGAGCAAGACACGTGTAAATGAACTTGAATTTTTATTGATTTGAATATGTGCGTGTGTTACAATCTCTAATGTTTATTGTCTGATTCTTTCTCTCGAGATATGAACTTTGAAGATGTTTATTTGAGGGCTTGCGAGCTTATTCTCAGACGAGGGTGATTGAATCTTCAACTTGCAGTCGAAAAGGTCATCGATTTGTAGGAACCCTTGTCTTTGAGTGTTCTTGAATTCTGAAGCTTGATCTTTGAATTCTTTGGCTCGTTGACGGATCTTGAAGGTTTTTTGACTTGAAAGACAGGATGTTCTGAATTCTCTCTGAATCTCTAAGTCTTCAGGTTGAATTCCTTGGTCCTCTTTTCCGGTCTTCGTCCCCCCTCCCTGCAAATGAGGAATAACTCTCTATTTATAGAGCTTTCTCAATCTCGTGGGCTTGGGCCTAAGGGCCTATAGGGCCAGATCATTGGCTTTAGTCTCATGGGCCTTTGGATTTGCTTATATTGGGCCTAACCGTTAGGTTTGGGCTTAAATTGTATTTGGGCTTGGTTTAATTTGAACCCGAGTTCCAAATAAACCCACTTCTAGTCCAATTAATTTTGGGATAATTATGAATTTGTAATTGACCCAAAAATTAATTAAATTTTGTCATTTATTTATAAATGACGTGGCAATTTCTTATTGACCGAAATTTCTCAGTCAACAACGATGTTATATTATGTATGTTTTTCTTTACTTTATTGATTTGAGATTTGTAACATTTTTTTTAAGTTATGTTCATTTATTCTTTTGATTCTTTTTATTATAACTAGAAAACTTTAACGTGCAATGCACGTATTTATATTTTGATAAATATATTTCTTTTCAAATCACTAAGTCTTCTCTCTATTTTATTTTCAATATAACTTTCTTCATCACACTTCAATCTAATTATTTCAATTTTGTTTTAATTCTAATCATCGAATAAAATGCATGTTTCTTGTTAGAAAAAAATTATAACTAAAGTATCTTTAATTTATTTTTAAGATAATAAATATATAGTAGGGGAATTGAAACTTTGAAATATAAGAAGGTATATAATTATTAATCATTTAAAAAACAGTATATAATTGTTAATCAATTTCAAATTTTGGTTTTACATTTACATTCTTATAATTGTTTTTTAATTTATATTTTTTTCAAATTTTCATTAAATAATACTATAAAATTGTTAATGATACAATTGATTTTTCTTTTATAATATAAAATAATAAATTATGAAGTATTGAACTTATTTTGTTTGCCTTAAAATATTGAAATTAAGAAAGTTACAAGACTTTTTAATTTTCACCATTAAATATAATTAAAGATATACTCATTAATTTTATGAATTAAGTTATAGAAATAAAAGGATACAACTTATCATATTCTAATATTTACCTTTACATTATTAAAAAAAACATTTGCATTTACTAATTATTTATATTGAATAGGTTAATATGAAGGTAGGAATATGAAAAGAGGTTAAACAATAAGTAATAATTATATAATATGTTAAATATAATAATGTGATGAAAGTTATTAAATATGAAATTAAAACAACATGCAAACTTGAATTTGTGGGCGCTGGTTGTAGGTGGATATGAAAGAGCAAAGTTAAGTGATAAATTTTAAGACATGTCGGGGCATATTTGAAATTTTAAAATTATCATTAGTGCAAATTATTAGTCTAAAAATGATTACGACCCTTAGAGTAAGAGTAAAAAAACAAAGCTTTGCTATGCAACAAAAAATAAATGTATTTGACCTTATAGCCAAATGATTACTCCAATTCCACGAACATAATAAAAAGTGCTAGAAGGCTGTTTATAAAATTAAATAAGATATGATATAAAGATGTAAGCATTAGAAGAGATGAAAATTGGATAACATGTATTACAAAAGTTTTATTTGAGAAAGAAATTAACATTCAACACTAGAATCCCAATGTAAGTTTTATTTAAATGCTATACATATATTTATATTGATTCAACACTTGAATCACATATAGCTTGAATGCAACAATACAACATCTATATAGACTTTGAAGATTGAAAGCATTTGAGAATTTGAGAACAAAAGAAAAAAATGCAAACAAAACATATTCGAGAGGAAATGAGAATGAAACCCCATTTTATAGTAGACCATTAGAGAGTAATTACAAAACCTTTTGAATTCTAAAACTTACAAAATTGAATTTGAATTCATAAATGGGAGAAAATACCTCTTTAACTTCAACTTGTAACTTTTTATCTATTTATTGAGAGTGGGAGAAAATGTCTTTCAACTCCAACTTGTAACATTTTATCTATTTATTAAGAGTAGTTAATTATTATTTTTCTTAAATTTAGTCTAAAAATA